>JAWDJD010000005.1:186975000-187502500 GCA_035047305.1 Bradypodion pumilum
CCCTCAAAAAGAGTACTATTTTGTTTCACATAAATTTCACATAAATGTAGTATGCTCCAGATGAATTTTATTTCATCTGGAGCACTATTTTGTCATTCTCCATTTTATATGGAGAAAGGATCGGTGGAATCGTGCTGCTGGTCCAATCATTGAAGACCATATTGCCAGAGGCCTTCGTGTGATCTTCCTGACTGGAGAGTCAAATGACCTTGAAGCGTATGCATGAGTGGTTGACTCCATGGACATTTTGCCAGTTTAGACATTCATAGCAGTGTCTGGCAATCCAGAGTTCAGGGCCTGTGTGTGCATAATGCCATGCTCCCTTCTCCATGGATAATAGCTTCTGCACAGAGAACTCACTCCATTGCATATTTTTGTGTTTCCTATTTGTTATCAAATATGCATATACACAATACAGAGGTGAGGCTGTAAAAAAATTAGTTAGAAAAACACTGCTGTCAGTAGGACTCATTTTAAGGTACAATTTGTGAAGTGCACTTGGTAATTCTGCTGCCTCTTCCGTGTCTAGGCCAGATGCAAAACTGCCAAAATGAAAGCACCTTTTGTGGAGCTCATTCTGTAGTTCCTTTCACCTGAGGTAGAATTTCGCCTGAGGTGAGAAAGATTAGCCGGCAACAAAAGGTTGCTGTTACCAGGGTATGCAGATTGTGGTTCAAAAATACTGTACCACAGACTTTGAGGAGGCTCTTTCTGTGGTAATTCTGCTTATGATTAGGAACCAATTAAAAGACTGCAGCGGACAACTGAAAGTCTGATTATCTTGTGGCTCTTTAGAGCAGGCTTCTTAGGCAGACCTGTCAAGTATCCCGTTTTGGTGTATGCGAACCAAGACACAGGACACAGGACACCCCTCCCCCCTAGGACGAGACAAAGTCTCGAGCCCACACTTAGCACACTCCCCCCCCTCGGGAGACAAAGTCTCTCAGCCAAGATGGCTTATTTCGAACACGCTGGGGTCTCGATGCGGGCTGCCACTCCCCGGGTTTGCTACCTTCTCTTTGTCCCCTGGTTTCCTGTCCTGTAATATGAGAGGGAGACTCGTTAGTGACTTTCCGCGGCTCCGCGGCGTTGTTGGGGGGTGTGCTCTTCCTTAGGGAGGAACCGGGGGCACTGGGGGCTAACGAAAAACCCCTCTTCTCGCTTGGATGGGTGGGGGAACACTCCTGAAAACCCCCCCGGCTCGCAAAATCAAACTCAAAATTACTATCGGGGGCAGCGGTCGCGAACTCCTCTCCCCCTTCCCCGGCCCCTGATAAAACTGGCGTATCAAAAGGATATGGGTCGGGGTCGCTGCTTCTGCTTCCTTCCCCCCTTGTTCGGGACTGTGGTCCATTGCCGTCTCCCCCTTGGGTTAAGCGGGTGGGGGAGAACCCTAACGCTGAATCCTGTTGCTGAGCTCCACTGACTGGCCCACTCACTCGGTGCCTCAGTTGGTCTGCGTGCCTCCTCCAGAGGAGGCCGGTGTTAGTCTCGACCCGGTACGATACTGGCCCCGTCTGTTCTACAACCTTCCCTGGTACCCAGGCCGGCCCTGCGCTGGAATAGTTCCTGCAGTGAACAGGGTCCCCGGCGGCGAAACCTTTCGAGACTGCCAACCCTATGTTTTTCCCTTTATCCTCGACCCTCGTCGGGTCTAGCCTAGACAGGATCGTGGTCAATTTTCGCCGCATCAAGAGCTCCGCCGGCGAGTAGCCTGACGCTAAAGGGGTCACCCTATACGCTAAAAGGAACTGGCATACCTGGTGATTCAGGTCCCCCGGGCCCATGCGCCGCAACGCGTCCTTTGTTGTACGCACTAGGCGTTCCACTTGGCCATTCGTGGCCGGGTGAAACGGTGCGGATGTGACATGCCGAATGGCGTTTGCCTCCATGAATGCTCCGAACTCCGCGGAGGTGAAACAACTAGCGTTATCGCTGACTAAAGTGTCGGGTAAACCGAACGTGGAAAAGACTCTCCTTAGCCGGCTAATTGTCGTGGCGGAGGACGTGCTCTTTACCGGGATAACCTCCAGCCACTTGGAGAACGCATCTACCACCAGGAGAAACATGGTTCCTCGGAACGGGCCAGCGAAATCCACGTGCACCCTGGACCACGGCCCCCTTGCCGTGTCCCACTCCCTATGCGGCAGACGGGCCGCCTCAGGTCGGGATTCCTGGCAAGCCTCGCAAGTGCCGACCATGTGCTCAATGTCCGCGTCCAGCCGTGGCCACCAGAAGTAACTCCGGGCTAGCGCCTTTGAACGAACTATGCCCGGGTGGCTGACGTGCAGCAGTTCGAGCACCCTCGTCCGCAGGGGCGCAGGGACCACCACCCGTTGGCCCCACAGAAGGCACCCCCTCTCTAGGGACAACTCAAGCTTTTTCCTAAAGAATGGGTCGAACTCTGTACTCGGGGACGAAGCCGGCCACCCCTTCTGCACCCATGCACTGACTTTCTCCAGCGTCCTGTCCTTGCCCGTCGCCCTAGCAATGTCGGCTGGTACTAGTGGGGGTGCGTCTAAAACCTCAATTAGCAACACCTGGCGGTCTCTTTCTGCTCTCGCCTTTTGGTCCGCCGACAAGGGCAGAGGGGATCTCGAGAGCGCATCAGCATGGCTGATCTCCTTTCCGGGCCTGTACTCCAACTCATGTTGGTACGCATTGAGAAAAATAGCCCATCGCAGCATCCTCGGGGACAGGATCTGTGGCGTGGGCTTGCTTGCCGTGAAAATTCCTAACAGCGGCTTGTGATCGGTCACGATTTTGAACGGGCGGCCATACAAAAAATCGTGAAATTTTTTGGTCCCCGCTACTATTGCTAACGCTTCTCTGTCGGTTTGTGCGTAATTTCGCTCCGCTTGGGACAGGGACCTTGAGTAAAACGCTACCGGGGCCTCCCTTCCGTCCTCCAACACGTGGCAAAGCACCGCCCCCACCCCCACTGGGGATGCATCACAGACTAGGACCACTGGCCGTTTGGGGTCGAAATGCGTCAGGATTGCCTCAGATGTTAGGAGTTGCTTTAGTTCCTTGAACGCCCTCTCGTGCTCGTCACCCCACATCCATGGCTCCTCCTTTTTAAGTAACCGATGGAGCGGTTCGGCCACGGACGCCTTCCGCGGGAGGAATGTATGGTAAAAATTGAGGAGCCCCAGGAAAGACTGCAGCTCGGTTTTGGATGTGGGGCGAGGGGCCTTTTTAATGGCTGCTACTTTGGATGTAGACGGCTTAATCCCCTCGGGTGTGATCCGGAAACCTAAAAACTCGACCTCGGTCTCGAAAAAAACACATTTGTCCTTCCTCAATCTCAGCCCCGCTTTCTCGAACACGGTCAGTACTTTGTCCAACCTTTCCGCCAGTTCAGCCTCACTCCCCCCTGTTATCAACACGTCATCAAAATAAGGCAACACCCCCTCCAGGCCCTTTAGGAGGCGTTCCACGAGCGATTGAAAAAGGCCGGGTGCCGAGTTCACGCCGAACTGTAACCGCGACACCTGGAACGCTCCCTTATGTGTAACTATCGTTTGTGCCGCGGCCGTAGCGGGGGTCACTGGAAGTTGCTGATAGGCTTGTGCCAAATCGAGTTTAGCGAAACACTTTCCCCCATTTAGTCTGGCCAAAAGGTGGCTGATCACCGGCACCGGGTATGCATTAGGGCGGATCGCCTTGTTAATTGTACACTTATAATCAGCGCAAATGCGCACCTCCCCGTTAGCCTTTAGAGCCGTTACAATTGGAGTTTCCCACTCCGCGGAGTCAACAGGAATAAGAATCCCCTGGCCCACCAGTTTGTCCAGTTCCGCCTCTATCTTGTCCTTGAGTGCAAACGGCACCCTGCGTGGTTTGAGTCTTATCGGGCGGACCTCCGGGTCTATGTCGAAAGCTACAGGGGGTCCCTTGAACCTTCCGAGTCCTTTCTTAAAAACGGCGGGATGCGCCTCGCAAACCGCTTGTATTGGGTCCCCCCCACGGTATGCACCCCCCCTATGAACAAACCTAAGGGCTGAAACCACTGTGTCCCTAGGAGGCTACAGCTTCCCCCTTTGAGGACAACTAGGGGCAGTTCCGCAGAATGTCTCTTAAACTTGACCCGAAATTTCCCGACCCCCAACACCGGAATGCTGTTTCCCTGAACGTCCCGTAGCGTGGACCTCAGCGCTTTAAGCTTGGGCCGCACGTGGGGGTCGATTTTCAGGAACTCTTTCTGGGGAATTATGGAATAGGAGGACCCCGAGTCAATTTCCATCCTAATAGGGGCCCCTTGTACTAATACCTCAACGTAGTAATGGGACTGTCCCGCGGACACGCTGAACACTGAGGCGTCGTCCTCGCTGCCGTCCGAGACGCGGCCCACGCCGTCCTGCTTCCTCGTGGTCTGGGCGCCATCTTTGGGCCTCGCTGGACGGTCCGGTCTGGCTGCGCGGTCTTGTGACTGCCTCCGGCCCTCTTTCCTCTTTCTGCACGCCTTGGCGATGTGCCCCCGACGGCCGCAGGTGTAACACTCGGCCTTCCTGAACGGGCATCTCGCGCGCTCGTGGGCCGCTCCGCAACCCTCGCAGCGTCGACCACCCTTCCGGACCTTCTGGACCTCCTCGCCGTCGCTGCCTTCCGTAGACGACTTTGAGGCCCGTCGAGTCGCGTGCACCGACTGTCCGGTCTTCCCGTGCACCGAATTTTCCGCCTTGCCGGCTCTAGGACGCCACTCACGCCACTGGTGCATCTCGTCCACTCCGGCATTCGTGGACTCTGCGGCTTCCGCGGCCTCTATGACCTCTGCCAGCGTGGGTGGCGGCTCCTTATTCATCAAGCTGCGCTGCACCTCCTTGTCTTTCAGGCCACACAGCACGCCGTCCCTGAGGACCAACTCCAGGATATCGCCCCATTTACAGGGGGCGGCGGCTATCCTCATGGCGGCCACGAATGCCTCAACCGACTCATCCGGCGCTTGGACTCGCCTCCAAAACGCGCTCCGAGCGGGAAACATTGCCCTCGAGGGGCAGAACCGCTCTCGCAGCAGTTGCATGATGTCGCTAGCCTTAAAGTCGCTCACCTTCTTCGGAGCGATTATGCCCACCAGCGTCCGCTTGGTTTCCATCCCGAGCATTCTGGTGAGGATGGCCCTCTTTCTCTCCTCGTCTTCTCCTTTGACTCTGAGTTCCACCAGGGCTGCCTGGAAATCCATCTCAAGCAGCTCCCAGTCTTGCGGTTTGGTGATGTTGAAACCGCTCTGTGCCCTGGCTGTTCCGTGGGGATCCATTATCCCACCTTCGTCGCCAATTTGGTGTATGCGAACCAAGACACAGGACACAGCCTCGGGCTGGGTTAACTCAGGTTTATTGCATCGTGGGCAGAGGGAACATGAGGTAATGGCGGATCGATAGCTCTTTATATACAGCAGTAACACATTTGAACGTGGTGCCATGGTAGCCCATTGGCTACTGTCTGCGTGACGTCATTGCAGGTCACGCCCTTCTTGTCCAGGTGTAGGTGGTGGCGGGAAAACTTCCCGCGCTGTTGCCTTTGATGAGTTTGGACCAAGAGAGCTTGGACGCTCGCTGCTGCCAGCTGGTGGTCATTAGCTCGCGTCCTATTACAGGGTTTATATGATACAGCTGAAAGGTTACATTGTTGCTAAAGGCAAGGTTACATTGGCTCAGATACATTGTAATCCATGTGTACAATAAAAACCATCAGAACACAACACCCGTAATGGCCGGAATATTCCCGTAATTTAGTCCAATTTCCCGCTGGTGTCCCAATTTTTATTCACCCCCGTATTCTACTGTATTTTTGCCTGCACGGAGCTCTGGGGTGGAGACTGGCTGCACATGCAACCAGTCTCCCCACAGAGCTCCGTGCAGGCAAGTCTCCAGAGCAAAGCATCACGGGATTTGGGATTGGGAGAGACTCAGAGACCGGAGCGCATGCGTGGGAAAGCATGCACGCGCAAAATTTAAACTGCTGCCCAGCCTCAGAATCTTAGGTCAAAGGTACTGTACAGTAAAATCCCATTTTATGGGGAAAGTCCATTCCGTAGCTTTTTCCTTAACTCGATTTTCCTTAACTCGTTTTTTTCTGTAAAACAAGGCATTCTCATAATGTGTTTTTTTTTTAAAAAAACTTCCTGACAACTCCCCCCCCCCTAATAAAAATACAGAAACACTCTAACTTCTCTCCAGTCCACTCTACTGCCACCCACAGGGTCCAGAATAGCTGTGGGTGGTCTTTTATAGCCCACCAGGCACAATGCACTCTGGGGTTTCTGTAAAATGAGGTTTCTGTAAAATGGGGTTCTACTGTATAGTACTACAGTCCTATTTTAGGTAAATGAAGAGTTGTACCAATGGTTTAGGTTCCTAGAACTTACTGATACATTTCAATAGGACTTACAGAAGGAAGAATGTGATCTGGTTGGGACCAAAGCTGCGCCTGCTATGTTCCATCGCCAGTGCACTACCACTGAAAATAGTGCACAAACATAGTGCATGTGTAAGAGCATGTTTGAGTATGTAGTACAGTGGTGGCAAACCTATAGCAGGTGCGCCAGAGGGGGCAGTCAGAGCCCTCTCTGTTGGCATGCACGTTATCACCCCAGCACAGGGTTTGCCCTGCCCCTCTGTCCAGCAGCCCAATGGGAGCGCTTCTTCCCTCCCCCAGCACAGAGTTCGCCCTGTCCCTCTGTTTGGGCACCTGGTCTCTAAAAGCCAGGTTCGCCATCACTGATGTACTACATCTGGAAAACAAGGAACTGGGGGAAGGGAAAGGGCTAAGTATCACATTGTTACTTATTTGACTTCGTTTAGGAATGTACCCCTTTGGCTAGGCTCATTGCCAGCTTCATTATCTGTTCCTGAACATCTGTAACCTAAGGAAGTGATTTGCAGCTTCTTCAGTAAGAAGCACTTGTTCTGTATCAAAACATCTCTGGATTTCTTCCACAAACATGTGCTTTTAAATTATTTTAACTACCATCCTAACATTTCCAATTTGTTAGAGCATGGAAAGATCACTGAAATCCGAAGGAAAATGAAAGAAGAGGAACTTGGCATGGAAAAGAGAGAGCATGAGATCAAGAAGCTCTACAGTGCATTTTCAGTTAGCTACACCACATCTGTCATAAGAAAACGGGGTTTTCCAGGTGCATCATGAAAGAAATACAGTTGCCTTTGCTTCACTACTTAGTGCTTTGAGAATTTGGCAACTGAATATTAAAATCTGAGTATGTTTCTGATCGTTTAGTCAAGAAATACAGCCAAAAGCAGATTGACCAGAAATTTACAGATTATTGACACTAAAAAAGATAACCTGAAATTGTGGATAAGAAAGAGATCCAAACTGCCACATGACCACATGCCATTTGTTTTAGATCTCCTTATTATTTAAAGAAAAGATACAAAAAAAGAACAGAGTTTTGTTATTTCTGTATTACTAAATTCCAAGAAATGTGGCAATCTGGACTTTATACTGTTAACTGTTTAATGAATGAAACAGGCAAAACTGTTTATTTTAGTAGCTTTTTAATGTCGTGCAAAACTTGAATATGGTATTAGAGCACAAGATAGATTTTGCTTTAAAAATACTATATAAAAAGCATGAAGTGGAGAGTTCTGTTCTGTTTTTGCTATACTTTCATACCTTAACATTGTTCTGAACATAATTTATAGTCATTCAAGTAAAGCTTTTCTAGGACTGCAGTTCATTCAGAGAAATCTTAGCAAGTTTGAAATTGATTATACTGTACTGTATCTGCATATAGATAGTACAGAAAAGGCATACTTTTGTTTAGAACATTTTAAAAATAAATAACTTTTGTATCAAAATGTACTTATTTTATTAAACATCCTATAAAATGGTCCCACCAACAGTACAGCTTCCATCATTCGTTTTGGGATGGCCGTGATCCTCCAAATTCAACCTACGTTCCCTCAAAACGTTCTCTGGAAGGCTTAGAAGATTTTCCCAAACATGTTTTCAGATGGCATGGACAGTAACATTTAAAAAGGGAAGAAAGTCCCACTGTGTGAGTAGGCATCCAGAAGAGTGATGCTAGATTTGCACCACTGTGATATATCAACTAGAATGGATAAAAAGAGTTGCAGCCCAGAGACCATTATTTTTGATACACGTCCTTCATCCACACAAATTTATTTACTTGAGCTGATTCTGTTCACAGAGTAGAGTTCATTCGTACAACATCACATGTGGATTTGTGTAGTTGGTGACATTTATTGATCTGAAAAGTACAAGTAAAGACCGTGTCATAAAATACATGTGTATAGTTTTCTGTTGTACCTGGCAAGGTCCAGGTGCATTTCTGTATTCAGCTGAGGCTCTCCCACATTAATTTAAAAAAAAAAATCAAGTATGGCCTAAGCCTACTACACTAAAGCTTATCCAGTAGCCAATAGCTGTTCTGTCCAAAATGTACCATGCTTCCTGAATTGTTGATTATATGGCTAGTGTTCTCTGGATATTTCTTAAACTACAATTACCATCAGCCTTTTCCATTATACCTGGGCTGGGGGGAACTGCAGTCCAGCATCTTCCAGAAGACCCAAACTGCCCGATCTCCTGCACAGCATTATGCAATATTTATTACTTATTCTCTACAAGTGGCAAAATTGTGTCAAGTTTGTTCCCCAGCATATCTGAACTAATGAACATATTCCATCTCAGCCATTAATCAAGGACTTGTGTAAAGGCTCAATAAACAGTTCTAATTTTAAAATAAATTACTGTTGAATAGATTGTTTTATGTTTTCAGCTGTTCACTGCAAATTCTTTATTCTAAAGAAAAACCTGGGTTTATCTGTTCAGAACGATAGCTAGCAATCTCTTCTTCTGCCATATCCAAATCTAAATATTGGTGATCATGGCGATCAGCCATAAAGACTGTCCTGAGAATATAATGCATTGGCCTTTCAACTGCCTTCTGCAACGCAGTATGAAACTCATATCCCTGATCCAGTTCCGCGAGTCACCCATTGATCCTGAGCCCTTTTGGCACACAAAGTCCTCATCGGCTCCAGGCCAGTATTGATGAAGCTGCTGCCCTCCATCAAGATGGATTCAAGTGAGATTTAATCCACTTGGGGACCATCACCCTTCCCTGTGGACTTTGACACCCAAGCCATTAGTCCTCAGGGTTGCCAGGTTAGTTAACCACCACCTGACACTCGGCACTGAGTTGCTGACAGTATGGTCTACTCCAGTGTTGGATTAAGCCAGCGCGAGGGCTGTAGCAAATCATGTCAAGAAGCCCTTGCTTAGATTTAGGATAACTATAAGATAAAACACCACTACAGCTCATACGTCGATCGACTCTGCCACTAAACACAAATTTGCGCTACTGTGGAGTAGCACATAAGATGCACGCGCAAAGACGGCTCTGCCTGCACGTACATCTTTTTGGTGCATTGAACGTTACAATGAGGTGTCTGTCGGTGAGTCTCTCCGAGTGATCATTTCTTAAATATCTGCGCAAATACATGGAATATTTAAATCTGGATTTTCATTCCAACTGAGTGCTCGGGCCCCCAGGGACGCAGGTCCTATAGCATTTGCTACTCCTGCTATATGGCTGATACGGCACTGGTCTACTCTATTACCATAGCAGGATAACCTGGCCAGCAATCTCTACTCTCCCTATACTCCAGAGGTAGGCAAATTGTGGCCCAAATGGCCAACTTTGTAGCCCATTTAAAAATGGTATTTAAATGGCCTCATTAGCCTCTAGGAGGTGTATCTGGCTATTTCAGAAACACCTGGTTAACTTTAGCCCTAAAATATTTTTCACAGAGTTGGTCTGGCCGTGGGGTAAAAATGTGGAAGTAGAAAGAAGGTTGCGCTCCTAAACCTGTCAGGGCAGTAGCATCCCCTAATCTTTCAAAAGTGATCATCCCTGCCCTAGACCCATACCGTCTCCTGTCCACACCCTGTAGCATCAAAACGGTCCCAAATCAGACGTACTTCTCTCACTGATTACCTTAGGTGGGACACCTGCAATGTCAATCAAAATAAGAGCCTATGCAAAACATTTCCTACAACTTGACCACTGCAGATACGTAGTACTTACTTTTCAATATTTGCAGTCATAATGCTTACTACTGGTCTGCTCTTGGTCCAAGGATTAGGATGAAAGACTTGCCCTTGTTTATTGGTTGTGATAGGCTTGGGCAGCTTAACATTGTAGGGTTCCGCACTATAGGATGGAAAAGGGTCAAATGTGCCCGCTTTCATGCCACCTGGCTGGAAAGGCAAAGAAATTTTTTTTAAAAAAAAAACTGGTGATTTGTAAAATAATACTGGTTTAAAATAAAATGCTTGACATGATAATTACAAAAGGGATATTATGTAATAGGTTGCCTAGTTACCTTAACATGCTGTTAAAGAAAAAAAAGTTAAAGAAAATAGTTTCACTTATCACAGTTTCATCCTACTTGTTTTCCCAGTAGCTCAGGGTGGTGAACATTTATTTTGTTTTATTCCCCCAACAGCTATAGCAAGATGGTTAAGAAGCCATGCTCAAGTTCTACCAGTAAGTCTAAAGGCAAACAGTGAGTTGAGTTCAAGTACTCCTCCTGGTCAGAGTTCACTAGTATCTGCTATACTCATAGCTGTCAAGTGTATTGGCCGGGAACCTCCCGTATTTTACCCTCTTTTCCGCCGGCAGCCCATATCAATCAGACAGCAATGCCCTAATGCCGCCACTGGAGGGCTGCACAGGATAAGCATAGCTGTCAAGTTTCCTGTTTTTCCCTGGAAATTTCCCTTATTTTCAAATCCAAAACTTGACAGCTATGGCTATACTACAGGTACATGATGGCCACGTTTGGCCATTATGTTAAACCTCTGGGTGCAATTCAAGGTGCTGGTAATGACCTTTAAAGCCCTTCATGGTAGTGCACCAGGATACTTAAGAGACTGTGTTACCCCAAGGTTATCTGCCCGTCCCACCAGAGCAGACCGGAAGCACTCCCTAGTGGTTCCATCTGCCAGAGAGACTCGCCTCTCTGGCACTAGAAGGAGGGCCTTTTCAGTATCTGTTCTGGCCCAGTGGAACCTCCTGCTGACCAAGTTGTGCCTCCAGGAAGGGCCTAAAAACCTAGATAGTGCAGTAGGAGTGAGGTGCTGCCAGCGTGGCATCCCCCCCCCCCAGGCTGGCTGATATAAAGGCTGTCCAGGTTTTAATTTTATAGGGAGGGTATTTTAAATGGATTTAACAGTTTTTAAAGTTTTAAGTGTTCTTTTAACTTTTGTTTGATGGGGATGTTTTATACAATAGAACCTCATACAACAATCGCCCTGTATAGCAATGAAATCATATAACATTAGGTTTTGAAAAAAATAGTGTCCCGCGTTACAATTTTCCCTATGGGAAAAAATCGTACAACAATTTTTCAATGGGCAAAACCACTTAGCGAAAAAAATCATTGTATGATGCATCCTATAGGGGAAATTGCTATACGATGCATGTATGCAGCGTCGGATGGGCGCATTTTACTTCTGGTTCCGGGAGCAACGAGGGCAGCATGGGCCGGATGAATCTCAGCAAACCCATTTGTGTGGTTTCACAGGGTGCTTGGGCTTCTGGGAATTGAAGTCCAAGAACATCTGGAGTGACAAGGTTCGCAATCACGGCCCTAGTACATCCAAGAATGAAAAGGTTTTACATTTTGGTGATTTTCCAAAAAAGGTGGGATGTTTTAAAAATGAGGGAGACAACAGAAAGTCAAATAAGAGACAGAACACGGGTAGGAGAACTGAGAACTGATGCCTAAACAGCATTTTTTTAAAAAACTGCAGCAAAAGCAAGAAAGCAAGATGACCGAGGCAGGCACATGACAGGGCCGTGATGGCGAACCTTGGCAGTTACTGGTCCCCCTATGTCAGTGATAGTGAACCTTGGCACTCCAGCTGTTTTTGGACTTCAATTCCCAGAAGCTCAAGTCCCTGTGAATCCACACGAATACGCATAATAAACCCGTGCATGTGGATTCACAGAGACTTGGGCTTCTGGGAATTGAAGGTCAAGAACAGCTGGAGTACCACGGTTCACCATTACTGACATAGGGGGACCAGTAACTGTCTGTCCAAGGACACTGAAGTGGACAGCCAGTTTATCCCTAGACCACTTACCATCAGGATAGAAACCCAATGTAATTCCAAGATAAAAGTGATAGTAAAGGCAAAGGTTCTCCCTTGCTCGAAAGCCAGATTTCTCTGACTCTAGGGGAATGCAGCCACACTGTGTCTGCAGACATTTTCGTGGACATGTTGCAGGCATGACTAGACACTGGAGTGCATGGAACGCTGTTATCTTTCCAGCGAACGTGGTACCTATTTATCAACATGCAATTTCTTACTGTCAAGCTGCTAGGTTGGCAGGAAATAAAAGTGATTCATAGGTGTCAAAATGCCCCATCTGAAGAATCCCTTAGTACGTTGTTGTAAAAGCTATTTGCAGATAAGGGGAACCGTGAGATATTCTCTCATCCCTCTCTAAACTACAACAAAAGGATGAGATAGTCCCCAACTCCCCAAATAAAGAGGGTTTAGAGCAGGGGTTCTCGATTTTTTAAAGCCGTGGGCTGGACCACACACCCTCAGACAGCTGAGCGGGCTGGACTGGTTGTTTCCTCCACCGTAAAACGTGTCAGCAGCTTTCATAAACGTGTTTACAACAGATGAGATGTGGGCACATTTATGGCTGTCATAAACGTTTCCACCACTGGCGGTGACACGGACCACATGAAATGGTGCCACGGGCTGGGGTTGGCCCACCCGCCGTAGGTTGAGAAGTCCTGGTTTAGAGAGGCATTTTCTTTTTTGTAGTCAAATGAAAAAGTATGTAATTTAGCATCTACATTTTGAATGCTTTCGATAACTATTCTACCTTTTTGCCAGGAGAGCTTGGCTTAAATTGTTGCTGAATTGGCTTTGGCGGTGGCAGTCTCTTTGCGGGTGGCAATGGTTTCTCATCATAGTAAGGATTCGGATCGAAATATTCTCGAGGATAAAGATTCAGTTTGAAAGGCCCACCTTTCATAAGACTGAGATGTGCTTCAGATGTTTTCTGCATAAACCAGACATGGAAGATATTATCCTGAGTATGTCTAACTTAGATTATCATTAATATCTTGAAGACCTGTGCTTTAATCAATGTATGCTAGTCTTTCCACTGTTTCTAAGCAGTCTTGCTTTGGTCAAAAAGTCCGTCGGTGGCCATTCTTCTGGTGATGAGACATTCATATTTATCTTGGCTGTTCCTCAGGCAAATAAGCATATTGTCTACTCCCAAAGCTGTATCCAGAACCTTACTAGCTTAGTAGAACCTGCACAGCCTTTGAGAACCCAAGATCACCTCCACAACATGATGTGGTAGCACAGCAGAACTTTGTGCAGAATTATCTTTAATAAAGAAAATAGATCAGGACAGACATTAATGTTGCATTGATGTACACGTATCTGAGTGTTAGCCCCACTGAAATTATTTAGAATTGCTTCCAGATAGAAATGGATAGGACGCCGCTGTCACTTCAGTAAGTGTTCAGAAGTAAGTAGACTGCAGCATAATACTTTAAGAACTTGATACACCAAACTATTTATACTTGAAAGCCTCTGCATAAATTTCCCCAGGTATATCCAAAAACAAAATTGTGTGTGGCAATTAATGGAATGGTATTTCTTTTTCAATCCATATTATTAAAATTTTTGGTAATAAAAAGGTCAGCCCATGTTAGGACTGCCTCCCTCATTAGCAATAATAACCTAAGGAGAAGTCTTACATGACATGTGAATATTTTCACATGGCTTCATATAGGCATTCCATCAAATTTAAGCAAGGCACCCTGTTCCTTGCTGAAATAATAGGAAAAACTTATATAGAGCACACTTGGGAACTGAGATTTGGTTTATCCCTTTTTCCTTTTCTCTTAGCACACTCCAGTCTCTTCCTTTATAGCAGAACTTTGCTTCAACTTTAGACTGATTTCTCCACCTACCTAGCAGATAAGCAATATGGGTCCATTTGGGACCATCAATTGAGCCCCAAAAGCAAGATTTAGAATTATCCTAGAGAAAGATAATGGCTGCATTAGGAGTAAACTAATATAACATACATTAAAGCTGGGTCCGACTTTCTTTATTTGTGTCAGATGCACCACCAGCATATAATAACATACAAAGCTAAAATTAGCACATCTAAAAACAAAATAGAATTAAAAAGGACTAGGTGACATCTGCTCAATATCGGACCACATCAACAGCATTTCCTCTTTCCAACAAAAGGTCCTGGGTTCGACTATGGACTCGATTGCAACCTGCTCTGAATACGATTTAACAGTAAAAAATAATAGTAATTATTATGTACTGTCAAATCAATTCCAACTTATTTTATTTATAATTTATTTATAATTCAAATTTCTATGCCGCCCAATCAGGCGAACCCGACTCAGGGCGGCTCACAACAGCATTAAAACATACATATTAAAAACAATTAATTAAAACCCCAACATACCCACCCACCTATTAAAAACTTATGACAATCCTTGTCAAGTTTACCATCCTCTTCTTCTGGTGGCAATCTAGAGTTTTGCAGCTTGCCCAAGGATACATAGACTGGAGTTTCTCTTGGGAGGCCTAGTGGGAAATCAAATTCTTGACCCCTGAACTATCCAGCCAACAATAGTTGAAAGGCAGGGTATAAACATAATGGATAATAATAAAGTAAGAAATACTAATAATATTGAGATTATAAATTTAGGTTCATGTAGTAGAACCCTAACAGATCCTCCCAATGTTAGTGGTCTACAGGTCATGTTAAAAGTTTGTTTTCTTTAAAACCTGATAGGTGCTTACTCTAAGAATGAGATGCCAGAGGGCTATTACAAGGTTATCTAGTACAGTATACTGTTGATATGAAAAGGAATGTTATTTATTTATTCTAATACATTCATTATGAGCACATTTATAAAGAATGCTGCAATGGAACAAGCAATTCTCATTCTTGAATCAGCAAGAGCAAAAAGAGAGAGAACAATATTCTTTGTTTATTTAAAGAACAAAAGCTGTTGATGCAAATTCTCATTAGCATACTGTACTATAAAATGAGATCTGATCGTCTGGAAGAGAATAGCCACAAGAAGCCAAAAGCTAAATGCAAACCAACAAAAATTTACCTTAAAGTTTATCCTCCCAATGTCATATAATTCATCTGAATGAGGATACGGTTTACCTATGGTGAGATTTGGATACCTCGATAGAGAAAATAAAATAGTGGTGACACCAACGTTCAAAAGTCTGCAATGTTTTCTAAAACATATCATAGGCTAGAATTGTATATTGCTTTACCCATAGCCAGTTCCTTTCTTTCCTGGATTGGTATACAGATTCTTCCCAGGCTGCACATAGGGTGGCCGGTCTTTCCTTTGTGCACTAAAGTAGGGAAATGAACCGCCAATTGTTCCATAATACGTTCCTACACCACAACTGTGAGATTAAAAAAAGTTAAAAATAAATAGAAGTCAGTGCTTATTAAATCTGCAGGTGGCTGTAATCTATTTGCTAAATATGTAAGAATTCAAGACTGCTAATTATATCCAGAATTATGTGTGTGTAAAATATACTACATGATGGCCAAAATCCTGTTTATTTATACATTACTGCATATTCACTACCTTCTTGTGCAACCCAAAGCTCTGTTGTTCGAAACATAGCAATCTCTGGCTCTAATTAATAAATATAGGCTGTGGATCAAGCAAAGCACTACATCTACAGAGAAGTTATTTAACATATTTGCTGCAGGGTTCTGGCTTAAGGATGCAAATCCTATCCCAACTTATCTAAGAAAGAAACTTACTGTAGCTTATTTCTTAATGGACATGTGTAAGCACTTCTTCTTCCGTGTCTAAGCCAGATGTGAAACTGCCAAAATGAAGGCACCTTTTGGTGAGTTCATTCTGCAGTTCCTTTCACCTGACCTCATGTGAGAAAGATTAGCTGGCAACACAAGGTTGTCGTTACCAGGGTATGCCCAATTGTGGTTCAAAAATACCACAATCTTCAAGGAGGCTCTTTCTGTGTCCTCCATGTGTAAGCATGGGGTACTATTTGAGTATCTGTTTGTTTCCTTAACATAATTAACATACAGTATATCAGATCAGAGGCCATTCATTCTCAAGACTTTCTCAGACAGGTGACTATGTCAGAGAGTAAACAAAACAAAACCAAAAAAATATTGTGGCACCTGAAAGACTAACTCTTGTATTTTAATGTTAGCTTTCCTGGATCAAGTCCACTTCATCAGACATAGGAGTGAGTCTTCATTGATTATCTATGGTAATGTAGAGCAACCAGCAACAATGATCAGATGCTTCTCCTTTATTTTTCAATGTATAGTGTTGGCTCCTGTAGTTGCATTCTTATATTGCATTGTTCAAATGAACTCAAGTGGCAAAGAAGATATAATTGTGACAGTATTTTAGAAGCAGCAGCACTTGGTCATTTGGGTTATCTCTGGAATGTAAATGCATATGTAGTCATGCATAACAAAGCAGATCACATTGATGAGAGAGAAGTGTATAAAAGTGAGATAGACACTTTTTTAACATGTGCTTTTTGTCCCATTCTTATAAAATAACTGTTTCACTTTCAAGGCCACCAAATTGAAGAACTAGCCTTTCACAGAAGATTGCCTATGACCTCAAACTGATGCTTACAATTTTTTCATATTGTTCTATGAGAAAAATGCTATTATGTTTTTAAAAATAAATGTAATAACATTTAAATATACATCGGTAAAGAGATAGTTTAAGATCATTTATTTATTCAATTTATACGCCCTCCCCCCTTTAGTGCAAGCATTACCCTGGAATCAATGAACAATGAAAATAATCAATTTACAAAAGATTAAAACTCACAAACTCTCAATAAACAGCAATAACAAAAATATGGTTCAAAACAATACAACAGACAATAATTCGCCGTTGTCGGTTGCTACTCGTATCCGAGCATACATTTTCCCTGGAAGTCATTTTCTCAGTTGATGGCTGTCTCTGGTGACTCAATAAACTGATCCTGGCATGAAACATGCAACCGCACACAGTACACTGAATAGATGGTGGAGGACGTAGTTGAGTTTGACGAAGCTTTCGTGCTTGTCACTTAGCCACTTCATGTCTGCGGCATTCTCCTTTGAAGTGATTGGTAGCAGCAGAGATGGTTTGACACCAAAGTGGGCAATGTACAGCTGCTGCCTCCCAGGTTTGTGGGTTTATACCTGATACCTTCATGGTTTGTTTCAGCTGGTCCTTATAATGCTTCAAATGAGCTTTGGTAAGTTCCCCATAAAGAATGTGATGAGGAAGCCTGGAACCATCCATACAGCGGACATGCCCTATCCATCCAAGATGATGGCCTATGATTGAAGCCTCAATACTATTTACATTTGCCTTCTCGAGGACTGCAATGTTGGTGACATAGCCATCCCACTTGATGTTCAAGATGGACTTTAGCTTCTGCTGGTGAAAATGTTCAAGCTTTTTGATATCTTGGCAATAGAGGGTTTATGTTTCACACCCATACAGTAATGTTGAGATGACAACAGCTTGGTATACCATGATCTTAGTCTGGATTGTTAAATCTTTGTTCATGAAGACCTGGTGTGATAGACAGCCAAAGGCAGAATGGGCAGCACCATTTCTCTTCACCACATCCTGTTCACAAGTGCAGTTTTTAAACAGGATGCTACCCAGGTAAGAAAACTGGTCTACCTGTTCCAGTGTCGAATCTGAGATAGTGATACTGAACTCTGGAAGGGCTATCCTTGGGGCAGGTTGTGCAAGTACCTTGGTTTTCTGAGCATTTATGGTTAAGCCAAAACGATCACATGCATTCTTGAAACAGATGACTGACTGTTGCAGCTCCTCAGGTGTGAGAGCAGGCGATGCAGTATCGTCGGCATATTGCATTTCCGTTATCCTGTTGGGACTGGTTAGTTTTTGGGAGTGTAGTCTAGCCAAATTAAAGAGTCTTCCGTCGAAGCGGTATTTAATCTCTACACCTGTGTTGTTAAATTAGATGTTTCATATTGCATGGCAGCCAAGTAAAGGGCAAAAGGGGATGGAGCAAGCACGCATTCTTGCTTCAATCTGTGGGTGATTGGGAAAGCATCTGACATGCTGTTTTGATGGAGAACCCTCCCAGACATGCCATCATGAAGTGCCTGGACCAGATCTACAAAACACTCAGGGCAATCAAAGTGTTAAATTATAGATATCAATAGCTGTATACAAAATCTAATATTCATTAAAACTTTAAAATAATACTGATGTCACAGTGTTTATATAGAAGATCTGGAAACCTCCAGCGTATTACTCCAAATATTCCAGTGTATATTCAGAAGAAAAATATGTTCCATATATTAATGATGGTGAGTCTGCACTGTAAGAGCTGTTCATTCCTCTGACATAGAGGAGAGTTACGGTATGCGAGCAGTGATGCACTGAAGCACGTCCTGTCCTGTTTGGGAGAACCGGTAGCGGAAATTCCCCCAGGCCATGCCCACCTGGCCGGCCATGCCCACCTCCATAGCCCATTGCATTGGCCAAGCCCACAGATTTGGCCCTGCCCACAAATTTGGCCCCACCCACAGATTTGACCCCGCACACAGAGGTGGTAGTAAAAAAAATTGGAGTGCATCACTGTATGCGAGTATGAATTGGGACAATTAGAATCATTGCTGCATCTGGAATCATAGGACCAAATACATCATATAACATTTGGGATAGGAGCAAGCTTATATGTACCATTCCTGTCAATCAATCAATCAATCAATCAATCAATCAATTCTTAACAAAAAATATGAACACATGTAACCAACCCTATAATAATACCTAAAATATGGCTTTTCTCCAGCACTTACGGAAATTTATCCCCACTACCGGGAAGAAAGGTTTTGGTTGACAGGTTTTTCTTTGCCTCTGCGATTCGAAATCGTCTTCTTAGCTGAACAGGGTTTGATAAACTTTCACCTTCAAAAAGTCTTGCAAAAACAGGCTCAAAATAACCTGCCTGGGTAGCTGACCTCTCTTTGTTGCCCCCTGGCAACATCTGTTTGTTCTTGCTTGCAGCTTCATTAAAGGGGCCTTCAAAAGAAATTTACTACTGTCAGTAACAGAGAAGACCATACTGCCAGTGACTCAATGCAGAGTGTAACTAATCTGACAACCCTGAGGACTAATGGCCTTGGGCGCCGAAGTCCCCAGAGAAGGGTGATGGTCTCCAAGTGGATAAAATTCCACTTGAATCCATCTTAATGGAGGGCAGCAGCTTCATCCATACTGGCCTGGGGCTGAGGAAGACTTTGCCTGCCAAAAGGGCTTAGGACCAGTAAGTGACTTGTGGGACTGGATCAGTAGTATGGGTGTCATGCGGCGAAGTGGAAGGCAGATGAAAGGCCACTGCATTATATTCTCAGGACAGTATTCATGGCTGATCGCCATGGTGATTTCCTATATTCGGATTTGGCTATGACAGAAGAAAAAGAAGAAGAAAAACTGGCAGTATTGGCACCACTTTGCTTAGCCTGAACTTTTGCGGCATGAATCGCCACATCTGACTTGCACCAAGCCAAAAAAATAAATAAAAACAAAACACTTTGGCCCTAATATAGCTGAGTAATATGTGGAGCTGTGGATTTGTCCATTTCCCCCTCAGACTTCCTCTCTAGAATGTGTTTCCAGGAAATAAAGATGAAACAGAAATGGAACATTTACTACCACTCTAGATAGAAGAAATGCAGTATATAAAGATCTCTTTCTCTGCCCTTAGTTTCAGGATTTTTGAACCTACCTTTTGAGTAGCTAACCATTATATAAAGATTTTTTGGGAAATGGTGGTGCAGAAATCCAGCCAGATGAGAAATACTGTACTGTAAAAGTTTTAATTTGTCCAATTCAGACAACATAACAATGAAGTGAGAAAGGCAATTTGAGTGCAAAGGATCAGTGGCTTGCATGTGCATAGCCTCAAATCATTCTTCAGATGCAACATTAGAATCCATAAATAACAAAAGCCGCAGAAACATCTTCGAAACATATCCTTCACAGTCTAAGATACTGTATAGCAATTGAATCACAAGGCCTCACTAGGAGTATTGTCTGGGCCCAAATGAACATTTCTGTTGTCCTATTCAACATTCTGGGAATTGAAGTTCAAGAACATCTGGAACACCAAGGTTGGTCATCCCTGTTCTTATCAGTAGAGGATATTTTGCAAACATTTGGGATTAATATTTTGTACATAAAGGTAGATTTAGCTACAATTTCCCATGTTCGTTTTGTGTGGTGGACTTTTGGGACACCATGTACCATATTTTTCGGACCATAAGACACACTCCTTCCCCCAAAAAGTGGGGGGGAAATGAGGGTGTGTTTTATAGTCCGAATGCTGTCCAGCAAGGCTGTTGTAAAAGGATCTTTTACAACAGCCGCGGTTGGCCAAAGACCTCCACCACCACAGATTTTCCAGGGCCGGGGGAAAAAGGGTTGGGGAAAGAAAAACATATGTTCGGCAGGCCATTACCACAGGTGGCCACAAGAGGGCGCACATCACAATTTCCCATTTAAATGCATTGAAAATCAATTTCTTGTACAGTATTCTAAAGCTTTTCTGTTTGTATGTTCCCAATGCATTTCAGTGGGGAAATGAACCATTTACCTTTCTTGCCTTTGTCCCTGCTCCATGTGGTCAAAATGGAGGGGGAAGCCATGCTTCCTGGTTGCAGGAAGAGCAAGAGGCTAGGCTAAAGCATCGCTTCCTGCCTCAGTGCAATTGGATTGCCCGCCCATTTCCCCTGCAGCGCCACGACTGGTTGGAGGTGCAAATACAGTACTATTTGGTTCAGAATATTTTTTTTCTTGTTTTCCTGCTTTAAAAACTGGGTGTGTCTTATGGTCAGGTGCATCTTATGGACCAAAAAATACTGTATATGCAAACAAAACAAGAGAAATTGCTTTTGATCCAATCCAAGCACTTTTGCACTCACCTATTCTGGGTGAAAGGAAAGAGGCTGGCTTTTTAATTTTCTGATGGGGGTAGAAGGGAAAGCACAGCTTGAATGCATGAGTGACATGCTTTGTGAAGCATGTTACCTGCACACCTCAATCTATAGTATATGAAGTACAAAGGTTGCCCTTATGCAATTAGCCTGGCTGAACAAGTCTATTCCTATCACTAGTCTATTCCTATTACCCACAATATACTTTCCACCCCCTAACTCAACTCTTCAATTTGACATGCCAGAAGTAAGATTTGCCCAAGACAGTCAACAGCTCATAAGCAAGGTGGGTCCTTACTAAACTTGCGATATATTAACGTTTGTTCTGGTCAACAATACTGTCCATTTCAGTGATGACTCAAGCACACAATCTTAAAAATTAATCTATGACATTTGAAATATCCATGTATGTTACATTCAAAACACACAATATTTTCTGAGATTTCTTTTTTAAAAAACCCATAGCGTTTGCTAAATTATAGCACTGGAGAAAATGTACTTACGGTTATGAGGCGAGACATATTTATCCCCAATGGTGATGTATTCCATTTCACTAAAGAGACCAATTCTCTCCATATCTGTTTTCCCTGTTTCTGAAGGCATGTTTACTTCTGTGTGATAACCTTCTACTTTAGAAAATGTTTAAATGCCTTAATTATCCCTAGAGCAAAAATGGTGAGGAAACACACAGCCTTTCAGTCATTTATTCCAAAACAATCAGTGTCAATTCATGGAAGACTTACATTCAGCATGAAAAATCTCATTAAAAAATCCTAAATACCACCTTTGCAAAAGAAGTTTTTCATCTCTGTTAGACAGAACACATGAATGTTAACATCTTTCATCTGTCTATCTAACCTCTCATATTGAAAAGTCCCAACCCATGAGCAACAAAGAAACAGTGGTCCCTTCTATGAACATTTCAAGGAAATCTTCACACCTCATCTCACATTTTCAACTGTCTTGGTGGGGGCCCTTCTCCCAGAGACTTTTACCCATTCCTTCCTGTGTGGTGATATAACTAAAGCCACAAAAGGGTGCTCTGTGGACAGAATCTTATATGGTCCTTTCACTTTTCACTATCAATTATAAATTATTTACCTCAGTTCTACAGCACACCTTAAGGCAGGTGTTCTCAACCTATGGCCCATAGGCTGGACCTGGCACGCGACACCATTTCATGTGGCCCATGCCGCCGCTGCTGCACCTGAAAGTGGATGTGTTTACATCTGCCATAAAACGCACCCACATATGTGTAAACACACCCATGGCTGTCCTAAATGCAGAAGTGGGCACATTTATGATAGCCGTAAATGCACCCGCTTCCACTTCCATGGGGTGTGGTCAGGCCTGCAGCGTAAAAAGGTTGGGAACCCCTACCTTAAGGGATATCTTGGACAAACAATACATGTAGCTCAAATGAGATTTATTCTGAATAGAGATACAGTATTGTGAATCTGATCAGATTATTTGGAGCAATTAATAATGGGAAGAAAAAGCATCTTGTTAATCTGAATTTTTATAAAGCGTTTGATTGTGTCAGTTGGAAATTTCTACTTAACTCTTATTTTTTAATATGAATGTGGTCTTAAATTTATATTTGTATTACATTCAGTTTATTTCATTATTCACTGCAGCCTCTGGATAAATGAATGAGTTTGTAGTTTCAGGTTTGAAAAAGAACTAAATAGGGGCCCCCTCTTACTCCTCCTATCCACTCTGGTGGTAAAATGTTTAATTTCATGTAAGGACAAATGAGAGCATTTATGGGATGCAAATTAGGAACTCAATTCATGTTATCAGCTCACACACTGATGACATGAAACTGATTTATAGGCATAGCTGTCAAGTATCCCTTATTGGTCGGGAAAACCCCTTATTTTACCTTCTTTCCCGCCGCCATCCCTTATTAATTAGACTGCAATGCCCTACTGCCACCATTGGAGGGCAGCACAGGATATGCATAGCTGTCAAGTATCTCGTATTTGCTGGGAAATTTCCCTTATTTCCAAATCCAAAACTTGACAGGTATGTTTAGGCTTGAATTCACAAGAGCTGAGCAGGGCTATTCAGGACAGGGCATTTTGGAGATTTCTCATTCATAGGATCGCCATAAACCATGCCCCATCTTTGGACATTTTAAAGAAACAGCTCAAAAACATTTCTCTTCAAGGAGGCCTTTAAGAATATACCTTTGCCAATAAGCTAGTTGATAAGATTTGAGCCTCCCTGTCCTCAGACGCCATCAGGTATTTATTTTGCTGTTTGTTGTATTATGTTGTTGTTTATTTAAATGTTTGTATACCACCCATAGTGGGAATTATACCAAATGGGCAGTATAAAAATGTAATAAATAAAATAAATATATGTCAGTGGTGATTTGATGGCACATAACAAGATCAGTTGCCAGGAACGTACATTGGATAACAAACGGGCACAAGCAATATCCAAGAAGAGCAAGGACACCAGTTCCTATCAGTCCCTGCTAGGCTGGCTAATGATGAAGGATGCTGGAACTAGCAGTCAATGCATATTTTGGGGCCACACCCATTCTACAGCCCTGTTTCTATAGTAAAGGTCTCCCTTGCTTGAAAAGTTTACAGCATCTGCAGATGTTTCCGTGGTCATGTAGCAGGCATGACTAGACTCCAGAGCATAGGGAACGCTGTTTACCTTTCCTGCCGAAGCGGTACCTATTTATCTACTTGCAGCTTCTAGCTTGGCAGGAGCTGGGGAAGAGACGGGAGCTCACTCCGTCGTGCAGCACTCGGGTCTCGAACGCCGGACTTGCCAACCTTCCGGTTGCCAAGCTCAGCGTCTTACACTGCAGCCCCTTCCTGAAACTTTAAGTCTCCGAAACAGAAGAACTCACCCCCCTCTCTCTCTTTCCCCCCAAAGCAAGGGTGTCGCTACAGCTACATGTGCTTCGCCATCTCTACCAATGCCTTTTCCACTCGCTTCCCTCCCATTCGCACATCGGCGGCCAGGTCTTCTCGGCCGACGAATCCCCTTTGTTGACGCGCCGTTGCCGTGGTTACCGCTCCTCCCGCCCCCGCCCCCCATTCGAGGGCGAGAAAGAAACCCTGCTCCGAAAGGAGCCTGCGCGGGCGAGAGAATGGAATGACGGGAAGTGTAGTTTCCATCCGCGGAATGGACGCGTAGGCTACGCAATCGACGTACAGTTCCCAGTGGGGCTGCGCCGCTTGCTCTCTGCACAAGAGAAGCAGAAGAACGTGTCAGTTTGTGAGAGGCGGGCTCAGAGGGACTAGAGAGGAGGAAATATGCAACTCCCAAGTGTGCCACTGACGGACGTGGTAAGTGCCCAGGGGGGCTCCTTCCCCTCCTCCGTCCTTAAGGTGTGAGGAAGGAGCCTTTGATTCTCTCTCTGGTCTTCCCCACAATGAGGAAGAGGAAGAGAGAGCCATGGACTAGGGTGGCATTGCTGCAAGCATGCTGTGCCCCCCAAAGCCTCGTCTTTTTCCCCCCTGGGGCTTACTTTAATTTGGGGTGGGTAAGTTAGGCAAATGGGGAGCAGTTCCAAAGCAAGAAATTGCAAGCACATAAATAGGTGCCACTTTGGTGGGAACGGTAACAGCATTCCATGCACTTTGGTGTCTAGCCATGTCTTCCATATGACCTCGGAAACGACAGCACTGGCTCTTGGGCTGTAAATGGAGATGAGCACTGCCCCCTAGAGTCAGATATGACTGGCTTTTGAGCAAGGGAGACCTTTACTTTTAGTCAGTAGAAAGGCAGTGGGAAGCCTCAGATGGCCTTGGATCTTCTTGTCCCACTGTAATTGCGATGGAAATTGCATGTGGCTTAGTGGTTAAGATGCTGAACTTGACTGCTGGAAGGTCAACAGTTTGAGACCCAAGTGCTGCAGTTGTGAAGTTCAGCGTCTTAACCACTAAGCCACTGCAGTCCCTTCACTAATCATCTTTAATTAGAAATACAGTAAAAACCCGGACTTACAAATGCCTCGAGTTACATAAAATTTGACTTGCATAATGATTTTGTGCTAAACCATGTCCCAATTTACACAATTTCCTATGGGTTTGCTTCAAGTTACATAAAGTGGGCCTTAAGTTTTATGTAATTTACCATCTGTCTGTAAACCGCTTTGGGTCACCAATAGGTGAGAAAAGCGGTATAAAAATATACTAAATAAATAAATAAAGATTTATTTTCCTATGGGTTTGCTTCGATTTACATAAAAAATAATTTTCCCTATGGGTTTGCTTCGAGTTGCATAAAAAAACAATTTAAGCAAAAAACAGACTTTTTTTCATAAGTAGGGGTTTTACTGTAGTCCGAATAAATACACATGGTTAGATAATACTTGTAGTTCATCTTGCTTCTTTTAGATGTCTGTCATCAGTTCTGATTTTCTCCTGAGATCTGCATCATATAGTTTCTTTTTTGGGGGGAAATACAAATGTATTATTGTCGTTGTATAAGCACAACATTCAACATATTAACAGTATACACTTTGATACTCAGAGTATAATAAAGAATGAAGATTTTTCATACATGATAAAAGTCCTGCAAGCCACATTTCTGTGACAAGTTGAGAAGACAAGCTGAGAAGGACTTAACCAAAGCAATAGTAATTCAACGCTGACTTTCCTTCAAACAGGTCATTGTAGAGACTATGGACATTATTTTTAGAATAAGAGGAGGTCTGGATCTGGCATTTCAATTGGCTACAACTAATGGTATGTCTCTACAAATGTTACACATTATAGTATTAGGGATATATTTGTAGAAAAACATCAACTGACATTATTGACAAGTGTTTTGAATCTGTTGTATCTATTTATTCAACAACCAAAGTAAATGGTTGCAATGTATTTGATCACATTTAATAGGTTTTTGCAGGAATTATTGTTATTATTACTTCTACAGTCCTGATATAATGATGATGACGACAATCTTCACTTTGAATGAAACCATTGATTCTCGTTATGTTTTAGCAGTGCTGGTGGGGTGAACAGTTGTACTCTTTCTCAAATCCTTCTGAGTATCTACCATCCCATCTCTAGCCATCCCTTTAATCTTCTTTTCTCTTTATATTTTAGATTCCTCAACAAAAGAGGCATTAAGATACGTTTTCAGTGACCTTTCAAACAAACTGGCTTCAGATGTATTGGTTTTCAGAATCTGCCACAGCCCAGTGTACCTATGGCCAAATAGTAGGAAAAACTCAATTGCCACTGAACTTTCAGATGACTCTCCTTGTAAAGAGATATTACGATTCATCCAGTGAGTAGAGTTGGATAAATATAAGGAGTGCTGTTGAAGACCTTGATAGTACAATCATTCTTAAAGTTGGTTTGTCACTTATTTTCTAGATTTGACCAGGAAGATGAGCCTAAACGCTGGTTTTCAAAAAAGAAAGATAAAAAGTTACAAGAATCAGTATGTATACCTTTTCTTGCCATGGTTTGTAGAGCTGAATAGGAAAAGAAAACCTATTTAAATTATACATTATATCATTATCGTAATAGATTTATCTGCTTTGCATAAATGAAGAAGCTTACCTGTAAGAAACAGTTTGTGCAATCAGATGTTTAGTTGTTCATATTAAAATCCTAAAATTGTCCTTGCAAATCAGATTAGCACCTCTGCAGTCATGATAAAGTACTGTATTGCACTGGTGGAATAAGTCCTTTAATTTTCTATTTGACTTTTGGTTAAAGTAGATATGATCTTTTAGTCTGGCCAGGTTATCCTGCTATGGTAATAGAGTAGACCCTACTGCCAGCGACACAGCACTGAGTGTCAGGCAGTGGTTAACTAACCTGACAACCCTGAAGACTAACAGCCTTGGGTGCCGAAGTCCATAGGGAAGGGTGATGGTCCCCAAGTGGATTAAATCCCACTTGAATCCATCCTAATGGAGGGTAGCAGATTCATCAATACTGGCCTGGGGCTGATGAGGACTTTGCGTGACAAAAGGGCCGCAATGTGGAATGCAGATGAAAGGCCACTGCATTATATACTCAGGATAGTCTTCATGGATGATCACCATGAGGATCGCCGATATTTGGATTCAGATACAGCAGCAGAAGAAGATATGATCTTAGATTTTTTTAAAACGCAGCAGGACCATGGGATGGAACTGTGGTGTAGAATATTGATGAAATCAACACTTTCCCAGTATGCCATTTCTTTGTTCTAAGCTTCCGTCACCAGGCTTTGCTTTGTCCACAGGGAAATTATAGCAAATTCAGGTTGTACAACTTCTACTATTAAGACTCTTTTATTTGCAGCAACCAATAGTAAACGTAGAGCTTATGCTGGAAATGACAACTTCTTTGGAGGCTCTGGCACCAATCATTGAAAAAGAGAATAAGGAGCATCACTACCTTAGCATGACTTTGCCAGTTGATGCTGTTGTCTCTGTGTCTCCAGAAGAAATGTGGCGAAAGTAAGTCATACAGGATGTAGTTATCTTTTCTTATATCTTATATTCTGTTATGTTGTGCATCACAGCTCTCCAAATAGTTAGAGATCTCAGAATGCAATATTTACCTGGCCTTGATTTCCTCTGAAATGAGGTCACAGGAGGTATATGGTATTTTGTAGTGTTTGTAATTACCTACAATATATCAGCAAGCCAGTATTGTACAGACTATAGAATATCAGAGTGGGCACCAAGAGAAATGAGGTCCAATCCCTTCTTAACCAGAAATGATTGTTGAAGGGTGGCACTGATAAAATGTTCCTTAAATGTCTCACATACTTTAGAAGCACTACTAAGGTCACCATAAGTCACAATCAACTTGACTGCACCTCACACATACACAAGTATATAGGCCAGTGATGGTGAACCTTGGCACTCCAGATGGTCTTGAACTTCAATTCCCAGAAGCCCTGATCAACAGGAGTGCTGACTTGGGCTTCTGGTAATTGAAGTCAAGAAAACCTGGAGTGCCAAGGTTCACCATCACTGATATAGGCTGAGCATAGATGGAGATGCAGCATTAAGTATTTCAGGATACCTCCCTAAGTTTACTGCTTTCATATCGTCACTCTACAATGCTTTGGAGTCAATTGAGCTTTTTGTTTTCGCACCCAGTTTACCAATAAATGGCAACCACAGTTTCTACAAGTCTGTATGAGCGCCTTGGTAACTTTGTCCCAAACAAAGGTGGGGTAAGAAGGTCATGCCCCTTCCCCATAATAATACTCTGTTTGCAGAACAGTCTCTGGGTATTTTTTATTATAAGTAAAGCCACATTTTTTTTTTTTGGAACCACCAACCTGTTCTTCTGTTTCAGGGTTCTTCAAACTTGGCTCTCCAGATGTTCTTCGACTTCAGTTCCTAGAAGCCCTGATCAGCAGGTGTGTTGACTTGGTCTTCTGGTAATTAAAGTCCAAGAACATCTGGAGAGCCAAGTTTGAGGAACCCTGTTCTAGATATATGTATGAGGGGACACTAAGTAAAAATATTAAATCTCTGCTGGATTTCACTGTGTTTTTAAGCATACATTGAACTATTTTTTCAGCTGTAATCCTTTTACTAAGAAAAAGTAATGCAAAAAACAGATTGTTAACAAGGATTGGTCAGATGTTTTATACTGTTGAACTTATACATACTACATGCTTTTTAACAGAAAATAAAATAAGTTTCCTTTTTAAATGGTGTCCTTTCCTTTGTTTACATAGGCACAATAATTGGTATTCATTTGCATTTGATAGCAAACTCACACGAATCCCTATATAGACAGAAGGCGTGTATAAAATATATCACAACTGGTCATTATCTGAATATCTCTCCCCTCACACAGAGAGAATTTCGGGTACAGAAAGTGAAAGGATGACATATCTTTTTAACGTTCTGGTTTTAAATATTTTTTTCATATCTTACAGTGTACGAAGCCTTCTTGTGAATGCAATTCACACACAGCTCTCTGATATGGAAAGGTGCATTTTGAAATACATAAAAGGAACTTCTGTTATTGTACCTGAACAATTGCATTTCATGTTACCAGGAAAAAAGCATCTTGTAACTGTTTCATATCCTACAGGCATTTCTGATAATCAACTCGAGACATACAGACAGGTGAATCTCACGGTGAAAGACTGTTTGGATGGTGTTGCTAAAATGTCACTTTTATTAATGTTATATACGTTTAGCATGTAAAAATAATCTATATTTTTTCCATTAAAATAAACAAGGATTTTCCATATGCAGTTATTTCTTTGCAGTATGCAAATTGCTTTTGATTATGTAGGGATTCTTTTGTGTATGCTGAACACTCCATATTTTAAGATTCTGAAGTGGACAATAGGATAAATCTGTAGCTATTTCCTGTAACCATGATGTGATTTGGCTTCTCTGCTTGCTGTAGTAACATATAGGGAAACAAAAACAACAACAAACTATGTTCTTGTTCAGAATCCTGTTGGTGCAGCACCATGTGTATAAGGCTGATGGCATCATCAGGCATGGCCTTTTATCTTGAATTAAAAGTTTCCTTCCACCCATCCACACCTGCTGAAGGTTCTGAGGCTCTCCAGGGATCTTTTTCAACCCAGAGAACCCTTGAGGGACCTTGGAACAGAACAGCATTTAGTGTCAGAAAATCACCACTGCCAATTTCACACTAGGTCAGGCGAAAAGAACTGCAGAATGAACTCACCAAAAGGTGCCTTCATTTTGGCAGTTTCATGTCTGGCCTAGTCATGGAGAAGACCACTGCCAATTAGAGGCCTCTATGTAAAGAACTCTTACAGAAAAGGCAATTTAATTTGTTGGGTTTTAGAGTAATGACAGGCAGTTCTATACTATGATAAGAGTTTTATTGTATTAAAATGTTATCACTTGAATCCTGTTGCTATGCTGCCCATGCAAAAGGCAAATGATATAATTTTAAGTGCCTTCTAGCTAGCAATGAATGAGTCTCCATTGGGATTTTTGTGCTTAAAGCAGTGGAGGAGCACATATCCGAGAATCTCAGCAGAGACTCATTAATAGCGAGCTACAAGAACGAAATTAGATGTTTTCTTATTGATTTTTGCTTCTTTCATTTCTGCCATATTTATAGGAATTACATGGATTGTTTAATCTACCACTTGACCGGCCTTATTTTCGAAGGGCCAATGCCTATCGCTTCCCAGATGAATTGTTCAAAGATGGATATCTCAGAAACCCACATGTACATCTCAACCCACCTAGCATGGAGTCTGGTATAGTGAGTTTCATTGGTATTTTCACTTGCTTGGATTTCATATTTAAAGATGAGGCAGTTGAACAAAACAGGGGAGACGTCATGGAATCCTGAGGCCTGTATCAACATAGGAGAGGTTTCTATGTTGCTCCCATCAGTCAACATCAGCATAAAAGAGGAGCTCATGACCTCAACCTCCCTCTGTAGGTTCAGTGCACAGAAAGGTACAAAGAAGACCTGGGATGCACTCTTGGGGAATCTCACAGCTTTTTGAGATAAGTGGCAGCACATGCTTGTTTCCTGGTCTGGAATTTTCATTGGCATGCAAGTGTGCGGCACATTTTTGGCTGCCTATCATCAGAAAGAAAAGTGAAACCACATGGCTCACTCTATGGCAGCTGTTATCCTCTCCCAGAATGTTCCCCCTCAGTGGCTATACCACCTGGTTGTTACACATAGCAATATGTTAATGCAAAGCAAAAGCAATCACACTTATATACTGCCCCATAGTGGTTAGTGTACTCTCTGGGCGGTTCACAAGTTAATTAGCATTTTGCCCCCAACATGCTGGGTACTCAATTTACTGACCTCAGAAGGATGAAAGGCTGAGTCAACCTTGAGTCCTAGTCAGGATTGAACTCACAACCTTTTGGTTGTGAGACAGCATTTTAACGACCTGTGCCACCAGGGCTCCTATAACCTTTTGTCCCCTCTTTTGTCTTTCAAATTGTATGGCTGGACATGGGTTTAATTGGATTTTGTACAGTACTCAGAATATTATGAATTATTCATAAAGCATTAATAGTAGAACTAGCAATAATAATAATATTATAAAGTTAATAGAAAAGTTGTAATAGAAGCAGTAATGTAACTTGTAAAGGAAAAGTGAACTATTCTTGTAGAATCATTGTGGACCTAACCTGACGAGAAACTATGTGTTTTATTTTTCTTTCTGGCACAGGTATATCTGGTGTATGGCACATATGCTTATCATCATTACATGCAAGACCATATTGATGATAATGGTTGGGGCTGTGCTTATAGATCCCTACAGACTATATGCTCATGGTTCAAACATCAGGGATATACAGAGAGATCAATACCTACACACAAGGAGATTCAGCAGGTACAGATGAATTCCAAGTTTATATTCCTTTAAAAAAAACTTGCTATTGACAGGTTTGTTAGAGCCCTGGTGGCACAGTCGTTAAACTGCTGTACTGCAACCAAAAGGTTATGAGTTCAATCCTGACCAGGAATCAAGGTTGACTCAGTCTTCCATTCTTCCGAGGTCAGTAAAATGAGTACCCAGCATTTTGGGGGCAAAATGCTAATTAACTTGTGAACTGCCCAGAGAGTGCACTAAGCACTGTTGGGCGGTATAGAAGTGTAATTGTTTTCCTTTTCCTTTGCTTAACAAAATACAGTGGTTTTTCAGGAATGCAAGTTGCCTTAAGGATATACTAGATGAATACATGACCTTACAAATTGCTAGTCTGTAGGTAGACTAAGAACCATATGCTTATTGTATTGCACGAAGCAATATGTTAACATAACAAAGGTTTCCTAGGATCCCCATCTTATTCTTTGCTTCTAGTAAACTGGACTTAAAAGTGCATTCAATGAGTAAATGCAGTAGTTATTATAGCTAAAAAAATAATAAATAACTATTACTTCTGTTTTTCACTTGTGGTGGTGCTGACAATGCCAAAGGCTCTAGTTGATGTTGGAGACAAGCCGCCAGAGTTTGTTGGGTCCCGTCAATGGATTGGTTCTATTGAAGTACAGCTTGTACTGAACAAACTGTTAGAAGTAACTTCAAAAATATTGTTTGTCAGGTAAGATTAGAAATGTTCAGGCCGAATCAGAATCTGTAAAAGAAATTGGTGCTTCAAAGAATGGATCCTAATAGCAAAATGAATACAGTATCTGCATTTTGAGGTCACACTGTTCAGCATCCCAGCTATTTAGAAACTGTGTTTTATGCTCATTTTGACTGATGCTTCCGCATAGCAAGTAAGTCATTTATTAGTTTTCATTTCATTTGGAGTGGCATGTGGTTTTATTGTCGGGATGATAAAAGACCTAATAGCAGTGACTCATAAAGGAGAGATGTTTAGTAGGTTGGGAGATTTCAATTCTGAGATAAGCAAAGTCTATCTTAAGTTGTTGGGTTTTTTAACAAAGTGATATCAAGTCAGAATGTGTTCTGTAAATTATGCCTTCAAATCTATTTCTGATGGTAGGTAGAATGAGTTTAATGAAAGTCCGTAACCCGTGACTTCTGTTTTTGAATAAAAATAAATTTTATGTGTAGCCAATTCATAGGTTTATGAAGTTAAAGCAAATCCAATGCATAAACGGGTATTGGTTACAGGAGTGGTCAAATATTTAGCTGAGTGGAATCAGGGCTCTCTCCTCCTTTTGAGTTAGCTACACTTTTCGAAGGCTATGAGGACAATACCTAGGCTTGTGATGACAAACTTTGGCACTCCAGGTGTTTTTGGACTTCAGTTCCCAGAAGCCCCAAGTCTGTGTGGATTCACAGAGACTTGGGCTTCTGGGAATTGAAGTCCAAGAACACCTGGAGTGCCAAGGTACACCATCACGGGCCTAGGCTGTAATTTAGAGAAGCTAGGATTTGTGGCATGTATCTTTTACCTATAAGAAGGTGGATAGGCCGTACATGTCCGGCATGCGTGGCCTTACCCGTCCCTACTATTCCATAATAAGCCGGCTTCACTTACCTTTTGTCCCTGCGAGCATCGCCACAATGGTCCAGAAGCCAAGAGTGGGGCAACGCTCCACGAACATGAACAAAAAAAACCCTACAAGTCCCAGCGTCCTCCGTGCCGCGACATGCCTCAGCCAATCAGACTGAAGGACGTGAGCGCGGAGGAGGCGGGACAGCCGGCACGTGCGCGCAAACCCCCCCCCCCCGACTGACACGCACCCAAAACACCTCAGCCCAGGGCCCTACCTTACCGAGGCAGACAGAACCTGGGCTGAGGGAACGGTCTGCCTGAGGGCACGGCAGGGTGAGGCACCACCGTAGGCGTTGCCTCTGTCCTGCCGCCCCTCCCACCCTCAGCCACGCTGCCTGAGTACATGGCTGGGCAAGGCGGCGCTGTAGGCGCTGCCTCTGACCTGCTGCCCCTTACGCCTTCAGCCGTGCCTGCCGGCTCTCGCCCTTGCTATTTCCCCTCCGCTGTTTCGAGCCATCGCACGAAACAACGAAGGGAAAAATTCGCAGGTGTCAGCCAGCAATCCTCCAGGGAGACCTCCTCCCCTGGCGGATCGCTGGCTGGCACCTTTGCATTTCCCCCAAAACTGTTTCATGTCAACCTTCGAAACAGTTGAGGGGAAAATGCAAAGGCGGCAGTCAGCGATCCGTCAGTAGAGGCACACTCCCTGGTGGATCGCTGGCTTCTGCCTTTGTATTGCCCCCACCGCTGTTTCGAGAGTTGACACGAAACAACGGAGCGGGTAATACAAAGATGGTGAGCCACTTTCCCGGGAAGCAAAGGCAGAGAACGGCGCTTTGTTCTCTGCCTTCGCCTCCCAGAGGGAAGCGAGCGCCTTCCATGTGGAGGCGGGGGCTGAAGGCACTGCTGCCTTTGGCCCCCACCAACCGAAGGAAGCGAGCCACTTCCCTGGGAAGCAAAGGCAGAGAATGGCCCTTCGTTCTCTGCCTTCGCCTCCCGGAGGAAAGTGAGCGCCTTCCACATTCGGTCCTTGCCTGTTGGAGAAGGGGCTTGCTTTCTCCGACAGGCAATGGGCCGAATGCGGAGCTCCCACCACCACCCGTGTGTGTGTGTGTGTATGTGTGTGTGTACCCCCCAAAACCACCCCAACCACCAACACACAAACTATACCTAGTATTTTATTAAAGCCTACAGTTTCCCTTTATAATTTAAGCTCTTGCTGAAAAGATCACTTTTTACTTGCAGCCAAGGATCTGAGATGTCTTCTCAGGGAAGAGAACTTGCTAATCATTTCAAGACTGAGGGAACCCCAGTGATGATTGGTAAGCCCTTTAATACCCAGAAATTAATATGTTCATACTTCCTATTTTAAATACTCTGTCTACTTTTAAAGACATGTGGACAATTCTGATTCATGTCTAGAGACTGCTTTTTTCAGAACAGAGAGAAGATTGTAGGAACTGCATGTTTGAATCTTCTTCCCCATAAACCTTTTGCTCCTGGCAAGTTAACATACTCTCCGCCTACTACAGACTTTCTCTTCCTACCACAGCAGGTCAGATATTGCAGTTCCTAGCGTTCCTCATCTGGCCATTGGCTATGCTATCTAGGATTGATGGATCTGTAAATCCAGTAACATCTGGAGAGTCACCACACTTTACCCACTCATTTTCTACAGATAATGGCTTTTTTATGTGGGAAAACTTTCAGCGGTGAGATTCTTTATTTTGAGATAGCAGAGTCTGAGGAGGAGCTGTTTTAAGTGATATTGCACTTCTTTGTCAACATGTGGTTCAGGATGTGTCACCATGTTTACTAGAAGACAGTTTTTGCTGCTGTAATCAGGATGACAGTGGTGATGATGTCATCATCACTGCTAGATAGTTGACTAGGCCCAAACTCTGCACTACTAAAAAAAATGCCAGTATTTTTTAAAAAGAGGAGTCACTTGATCCCACACATTAGATGTACTCAGTTTAGCAAAACAAAAAAATCCCAGCACATCACATTTTCATGGAGGTTTGGTCATATTCTGTTTGAGAAATCAAATGTAATATTAGTCTTTTTGTGAAGTTCTCCTTTTTTCTCTAGATTTTTTCTTAGTCTGATTAACTTACTTGGAAATAGTCTTTACCGCTTAAATAATATTTATCATTTCTATGCAGTTGTTGTTAGTGATCCTGCTGCTCAAAATAGTTGATCCAAACACACTTGGCTGAGCCGTGAATCTTGTTTAATTTATTGCTGCATAAAAATGTAAAAATTGTATGGTCTAGTAGACTCAGAGTCTTTAAAACTGAAAATAATTGAGAATATCTTATTTTATTCAAAGTACAGTTCTGGGTCTTCAGGTTTTCTTTCTATGCATTCCATGGAAAGCTCTACCTATTTTTGGACCCGATAATAAAATTACCTACCTTAATGTCAAGGAACTGTTGTAATGTAATGAGCAAATCTTTTAGCCTACATTTTGAATATTCTTTCTCTCGCCTTCCCAATTCAGGTGGTGGAGTCTTGGCTCATACAATACTAGGAGTGGCATGGAGTGAAGTCACAGGGCACATAAAATTTCTGATCTTGGACCCACATTACACTGGAGCAGAAGATATGCATACTGTCCTGGAAAAGGCAAGGCTCTATCATTATACACGATTATCATTTTTTCTTGTTGTTACGACTATTTTGTGGAATGTTGAAGTTTTTATTTCAGCTCTTCTTGTGCTTATTAATAAGTGTACATTCTACTTTTGAAAGTTTAGAAAATACTTTTTGTGCAGCGTGAATATATAGAACAAAAACATTGTGTGATTTATATCCGTTTTACAAAAACACCAACTAGTACTATTACATTACAAGCACAAGCCTAACATATGATCTTTCTTCTTTCTACTCTTCAGGGTTGGTGTGGATGGAAGGGTCCAGACTTCTGGAACAAAGATGCTTACTATAACTTGTGTCTACCTCAGCGACCAAAATTTATTTGAATGCCTTTTAGACGATCATGGTAAACCAACAGTCTTACTGAAATATACACACATCTATTGTGGCAAGATATACATAATATATATTATATATTTGTGTGTATTCATGCTTTTAAGTAAACATTTTTAAATGTAAAGTAATATACTGTTCCAAACCACAGCCATATTAGTAACACTATTCCAAAAGAGTGCAAATTAAGTATATTTATTTTCAAATAAAACATGAATATTAAGTGTTGTTTTCTCATAGATTTTTTGGGAGAGTTTTTATATATGCTTCTTGAGGTACAGTGTTAATGTTTGCTTAGAAATAGAAACTTACTCTCAGGTAAGTGTGTATAGATGTACAGCCTGGGACTTCTGGCACTAGAACATGAGTGGAAGGCCCAATATAACATTACCCTAGATTTCAGAATTGCAGTTTCATGAGCCTTCTACACAGATACACATGCTCAATATGTTGATCAACAGAGCTATGCTCATTATTTTCTGAATAGTACCTAAGGTATTTTCACAGCCTTTGACGTAACATTATGTTCAGAAACTGGTAGCAAGTTTTTGCCCTCCTTGCACATGGATATGAGTAATATGTGTTACTGTGGGAGGAACAGCATATTGGTTACAATATTAATGCTAAATATCACATAACTACTTGGGGAAAAGAGGGTAGAAAACCATTACTGTTAATACATATTTATTTTAATGTAAAAATAGGAGTTATAATAAAAAAATGTTTTCATGAATCAACTGATCTCCTTCCCAGAAGGCATTGTTTACAATACTTGGTTTTGAGGTGCAGACCCTTGTTCATCTGAGTTTTGATTCTTCAACTTTCTTCTTGTAGTGACAAACTTTCACATAATCTCAAGGACTTCATATCTAGTTAAATACAGAAAATATTCTTTTTCAGATAATCTGTATTTGATATTCTAAACTGCATATCCCAAACTTGAACATAGGTTTTTAGGAAGTACTGTAGTTGATCATCCCTCCTGTTTTTACCATTGCACAACACTCTTTGTTCCCTTATGTACAAAAGCTCTATATCTGAGTTACCACAGCATGCTTTGTCATTTGTTTAGAACACTTTTGAGTCAATTTTCCAAGTTCAGTAAACATTTAAAGCAGGGGTTCTCAGTGTCTTCCGGCCATGGGCCAGACCACACACCCACAAACAGCTGAGCAGGCTGGACTGGTGCCATAAAATGTGTCCATGACTGTTGCAAACGCGTTTATGATGGCCACAAACTCATTTACTGCTGCGTAAACATGATTATGCGGCCGTAAATGAGCCCGCGGCTGATCCTGGTGGCTGGAGCGAGGTCAGGGGCCAGATTATTTCATGCCACGGGCTGGATCTGGTCCATGGGCCGTAGGTTGCGAACCTCTGATTTAAATCATGACCAAACAGGAATGTTAAGTAACAACAGGAACAACAAAAGAATCTTAAATGCTGGATTCCTATGTTTATATACTTGGCATTAAGTCTCATTGCAAAATTGTGGAATATTTGAAAATATTTAGTATACAGTATCTGAAATTACTAAAATGCCACTATAACAAAATATGAAAAACTAGAAAATAAACTATATGGATGAAAATAAGTACCATATATACTCGAATATAGGCAGACCTGAATATAAGCCGAGGTACCTAATTTTGACCTGAAACCCCCCAAAAATAGATTGACCCAAGTATAAGCCAAGGATGGGAAATGCAGCAGCTGGTAGTGGGACATCTCAATCCGACACGGTCTTGGGAACCTCGTGGTCATTGACCTGAGTATAAGGTGAGCCCCCTTTTAGGGGTTCAAGCATTGTGGTGTAATGTACTTCTGTAGATTTATATTTTTGTCCCCCTTTACACAATTATGTCAATTTGTAGCCCTGGACTATAAAATGTATAAAAATGTATAAATATATCTAGTCAATTAGGAGGCATGGGAGGGGAATGCTAGATTATGCACACCTGGTTTCCTATCAGCAGGATTTATAAGGGGAGTAATATTTTGAGTCAGTAACATCAACAGCCCAAAATGAATAAACGAAAAGAGGTTAGGATGCAACATGAAAACAAGATACCCTTTGAAAACCAAATGTTATATATCCAGGTGGGTTTTTCTTTTATACTTAGCTCAGTAGCAATATTCCAGTTCAGAATTAATTTTTTATATATATTGTATGTATTTTCAGATTTTGGAAAGTTAGCAAGTCAAGTTGTCTGATGAAGGGAAATTCTCCCGAAAGAGTCTGCATACTGGTTGACTTTCACAATGTATTGGACTTGTTGTATTGCTCTACTGGAAGATTCTGAATATATTAACTACAAGATTAATTCAATATACTACTTAAGAATAAAACATTATATTATATTACCTATTACTACATATTCAAGCCTCAAACGGATTTCCTATCTTTGAACAAGGATGGGAAATGCAGCAGCTGCTAGTGAGTTTCTATAATCAAAATACATGAAAATATAGTAAAAGTAATTAAATTGTTGGGACATCTCAATCCGACACGGTCTTGGGACCCTCGTGGTCATTGACCTGAGTATAAGGTGAGCCCCCTTTTGGGGGCTCATTTTTCAGGCTAAAAAACTCAGCTTATACTTGAGTATATATGGTATGCATAACAATGGATGACAGGTCACAATAAGATGCAAGCATGAAATTCTGCGTTTGGGATGCATTTTCATTATGATCTTAAGAAAGGTGGCAACAGCAGCTAACCTTGTCAAAGAGGACTATCTGAACTCAGGCAGATATGTGAAAGACTGTTAAATGTCCTGAAAATAGCTCTACTTTTAATTCAAAATTAATTAAGAGAAAAGTTACAGATTATCTTTCATAAAGAAAAGGCACTTGGTTCAATACAATACTATGTACTACTAGCAGTTTATTGATGCTGTGGATATGGCTAATGACAGATGGGTTGAACTTCCAAAATTATTAGGATTAAATGCTATTAAACTTGATCGGACTTTTCTAAGTGAACCTTTTAGGATTATAGCGGCTAGAATATTTATATTGCCTTATGCAATGGATGTGCCCTTCTAGTGCATTATGTCTGATATTGAACTATACTGTAATTCTACTGGATAGTTGAGTTGCAGGGTAGCAGGAAAGTTGTCTAGTATTGGGCAGGACTAAAATTTGATTATAGACATGATCCTTATGTTTGGTTTGATGTATCATCTGTCAGACTGTAGTTGTGACAGATTGCATGTTGTACTTGATTTTAAAAAATTGATAACAATATATTTACTATAGCAAGTTAAATATCGTACCATTTGATTTCATTCTCTTCTTGTTTATAAGTCTGCTGCTTGCACATGTTCGTTTCTGTCTTGTTTCAGCATTGCCAAGCAAGTTCTCATTGCCGTTGCGGGGAAAACAAGATTGTGTTATTGCTTTCCTGTTTTGAGTATGCTTCACTGTCTTGAGGAACTGGGCACAATCCAAAAATCCTAAAGCCAAAGCCAGGTCTTCTGCTGTTTGACCATCTTTATTCTGCAGGCTAAGATATAAAATTAAAGTACAATCAATCATTTGCTTTTCATTTAGCTGAAGTAAATTAACAGTTCCTTTGTACATCAATCGGGTTCTGCCTGAGTGGGCGGCATATATAAATATGACTATTAAATTAAATTAAATTAAATCAATTAAATATCTTCTTCTTCTGTGTCTAGGCCACACATGAAACTGCCAAAATGAAGTCACCTGTTGGTGAGTTCACTCTGCAGTTCCTTTTTGCCTGACCTAGTGTGAGAAAGATTAGCTGACACAACTGTTGCCCAGGGTACACCTGATTGTGGTTCAAAAATACCACAATCTTCAAGAAAGCTCTTTCTATGTAAGGTAAAGGTCACACTTGCTCGAAAGCCAGTCGTATCCTACTCTAGGGTTCAGTGCTTATCTCGTTTATACCTAAGGAGCCAGTGCTGTCTGCATCTGCAAATGTTTCCGTGGACATGTGGCAGGCATGACTAAATACCAGACTGCACAGAACACTTTACCTTGCCACCAAAGTGGTACCTATTTATCTACTTACAATTTCTTGCTTTCAAACTGCTTGGTTGGCAGGAACTGGGACAAAGATGGGAGCTCGCTCTGTCAAGCAGGATTGGGGTCTCGAACTGCTGAACTTACAGTTATCAAGTTCAGCGTCTTAACCACTAAGCCACTGCAGCCCCACATCAATTAGATTAACTTATGCTACTTAAAATTAAAAATGTAGGGCTGGGCTGCATGGTGCTGATGCAACCAAACACCATGCGTTAAATCTGGTGAAACCAATATGTCAAGCTGGACCCCTGGATTTCAGTGAGACTTAAACATAACTAAACATCATGTTGATTGAAAGCAAAATGTCACAAGCAGCTGGTGGTCCAAGAGAGGATGGATCTCAGATTTCTGAATGGGGTGCTCCCCTGCATTAGTCATGGGATATCTATAGTAAAGTTCCATTCTCTTAGCATTGTCTGGAAGTCCTTTGTGTCAGTTGTGTGTGACTGATCTTTTTGCAAATTAAGATGCAGTTCACTGGTGTGCAACATAGATAATAATGTGCAGAATTTGGAATTTTAAAAAAAGCTCTCAGAAGAAATGTCTCCAAGCTCTGCTAAAGAAAGGGTAATGAATTGCTTTTGCAGAGCTAGAAGTAGGAACCATGCTCCTATCTTTACAGGAGAGGTACCCAAACTTTTCGGGCTGTGGGCCGGTCACATGTTTTACTTCTGCTTCCAGGAGCAATAAGGGCTTCATGGGCTGGATGAACTGGCATCGGGGCCACATCTGGGCCTGGGGCCATAATTTGGGCACCCCTGCTTTACAGCATAACATCTTTTGGCACTGCATAGTATTATTATGGCAATAACATACTGGTAAATACATTCTCCACAAGTAATTGGTGTCAGAACTGGTACACTTACTCTATGCTGGCATGACTGGCAACAAGTAAAGCAAGACACTCCAAACTCCCAGCTTTAGCTGCCTTGTGAATTGGAGCTTCTCCAAGCCAGTCCTAAGTAAGAAAAAAAAGAGATATTTTATTTTCTAAGTCCAGAATATCTTAACTATTATAATCAGCTAATGATTATGGTCAGTTAATATAAAAAAGATGAAGTGATTTGATCTCTAGTGTAGTGTTATAACCATCCAACTATATTTGTTACAGTTCGTAAGCATAACATATTTATGCCTCAGAATCAACTGTACTTTAGATTAGGACTATTGACAAATGTTCATATTCTAAAACCGAACATTCTCTGTACCATATCTCCCATCCTGATACAATAGACAATAGTCTGCAAGCTTTTGATTGTAACCTTGAAAAGTAATGTTTCTGAAAATTCAGCTAATGAAGCAAACAGATTAGCGATGATGTAAATGTATACCTTCAGATCTGTTATAGTCCATATATATATATATATATATATATATATATATATATATATATATATATATATATATATATATATATATATATATATATATATATATATATATATATATATATATATATATATATATATATATATATATATATATATATATATATATATATATATATATATATCCTTATAATATAAAGCTAGTAAATAGGAAAGTACAGCTGGGTATGTATTCAGTGCCCACCACAACTAAATACTAGATTGTTCTAAAACTGCTTAGGTATCGTAGTTGTACAAATGCCTTATATATAGTCTCAGATGACAGTTGTTCAGCCCAGTGTAACAGTGAGAAGATGGGCTCTATTGGAGCTCGACTGCTGAAAAATAGAAAACACATACCTGTTGGTCCAAATTGGCTCCTGTCTGCTTTTGCCAAAGTAGGAAGAAAGCATGACCCCCACAAGCAGCTAGATGAGCTGGGGATTGGACCAAAGCATCAGCAGCTACGTTCACTTCAGTTCCTGCTTGTAGAAGATGGATCAGGCTAGCCGGCTACAAGACAAATAATTGTTTGTAACTAAAGATGAATCTGCCACTCTCTCAAGACCTGAGATAATGATTCCCAATCAGTAGAAATCTCTCCATCAAGACAACAATTTACAAGAGTTTTACCCTTATATTTTTTTTTCTCTCATTCATCTTAAGGTTCTAGGTTTATTCAGCAGTGTGAGCAAATGTTAGGATCTAAGATCACTGCAGATGGGGATTGCAGCCATGAAATAAAAAAGGCGACTGATTCTTGGGAGACAAGCTGTGAGAAACCTGGGGAACATAGTTAAGAGTAGAGACATCACATTGCAAACAAAAATTCGTATAGTCAAAGCAATGGTATTCCTGGTGGTAATGTATGGTTGTGAGAGCTGGACCATTAGGATAGCTGAGCGCAGAAGAATAGACGCCTTTGAGATGTGGTGTTAGAGGAGAGTTTTGACAGTCCCCTGGACAGCGAGGAGAACAAATAGGTCAATCTTAGAAGAAATCAACCCTGACTGCTCCTTAGAAGGTCAAATAGTAAAGATGAAGCTGAAGTACTTTGAACATCAAATGATAAGAGGATTCACTTGAGAAAGCCTTGATTCTGAGAAAGGTGGAGGGCAAAAGAAGAAGGGGTGGCCAAAGATGAGATGGCTAGATGGTATTGTAGAAGCAATGGGCACAGAGCTTGGTGGGTTGAGGAGGATGGTGGACAGAGGTGCCTGGCGGACAATGGTCCATGGTGTCGCAAAGGGTCGGAATCGACTATGCGACTGAACAACAACACAACCAATCAATCTTTGTTATGGTACAAAAACAGCATACTACAGCAAAAAGAACAAGTTAAAATGAGGGTACTTAAAATATATTTTTTAAAAGAGCATTTCTGCTGAGAGTTAAGGAGTAGTAAAATTAGTACTTAAGATTAATAAGGTGACAACTATTACTAACCCTAAAATACAGCAGTTAGTCTTTAAAGTGCCACAACATTTTTTGTTTTGTTTACTCTCTGATAAGCCTATGATGTTGCACAAGTAGTTTATTTAGCTATAATCAGGTCAAAATCTACAAATAGTTTTTAAAGGCAAAACTAAAAATGTGTCAATTTCCCAAATCTTACCTCTGTATTGCAATCCAACAGTAACATTCTCTTCCTTTCTCCCACAATACTCTTGTGGCAAAAACTGTGGAGCTAGTTAGTGACCAGTAGAGCCCTTCTACTCACTTCTGCCAGGAGACCAAATGAAAGTCTGATAGTGCCAGCTAAAGCAACCGTACCCTGGCTGCAGTCCCACTCTCTCTGCTGGAAGCCGGCTTCTGCACGTACACAAACAAGAGCACATGCAGCTCAGCCCACCTTGTTATGCGCTGATTGGCTCCTGCTCCTACTTCCCCTCCAGCATTCTGTGCTTGGTATGCGTACGAGTTGGGAGGGGGCAGGAAGGGCTTATGGCCGATAGGGCAGCCATAGAAAACAGTGCAGCTAGGCACGTAGCACACAGTCGCCTAGAGTCTGTCCTTCGAGTCCTTCGACTCCTCCCTTTGCATCAGCCACCAAAGAAAAAACCACAAAGCTGTCTTTCTCTGCTTATAGCCCCCTTTTTAATGTGGGCCTTTGGCAAGGATGTTTGGCCAATATAATTATTATGGGGTGGATACTTTGCTTCCCAAATGGAAAAAAAGGCTTAAAAGTGGCCAATAACAAGAAGTCATTCAAGATAATGAAGCAAAGTGATTAAAATGAACAGCCCTTACTGTGATTTGAAAGAGACACAGAGGCAGTCTTTGAACAAAACAGATCTAAGAAGGGAGATTTGGTGTCTTGCAAGGAAGACAAAGAAGGAGCCGCAGTAGGGCTAAACACAACTTTATTGCATGATGGTCTGGGTAAACATGAGGTAATGGCGGACAAAACAGCTCTATTTATAGTACACTGCACATTTGAATATCCCGGGTGGTAGCTCATTGGCTACTGTCCGCGTGATGTCATAGATCGTCATGCCCATCTTCTCCAGGTGTGGTGTGGCGGTGAAGGTTTCCCGCTCTTCAGGTATTCGGGGAATCTGTGCCATGTGAGCCGGATGCTCGCTACTGCCACCTGAGGCCACTTAGCTCGCGTCCATATACAGCTTGCTACAATGTGTCTCTGGTTAGATACAAATGGATACATTGACTGGATACATTCTGTTAAAGGGGACTTGCAATATTCATTCAATACATAACAGGAGACATCCCGCTAAGCCACCCCTTGCAGAATACTTCAAAGAGTGGGTGCTACTGTAGGTCTTTTATGTCTCGATCAAACTGTGACTCAAAGGAGGAGGAGAGTAGGGGATCACTCTGAGAGTCTGAAATTACAGAATAAATTTGAGGCTCTTTCCCTCATCACACCTGATGAGGAACACACAGAGGAACAACTGGTTCCACCTGATGATCTCTCCTTCATCACACTTGATGAGATCCAGGAAGATAAACAACAGGAACAAACTGAGGTTCTCTCCCTTAATATGGTTAATGAGGTGCATGTAGATGAACAGATTGCAGGAGAGAGGCTCCTTGTACTAGGCGATTCAATAATTAGAAATACAGAGAAATGGATTTGTGATGCACATGATAACCGTATGGTGATTTGCCTGCCAGGTGCAAAAGTTGCAGACATCACAAGAAATCTAGATAGATTGTTAGAGAGAACTGGGAACGAGCCAGTTGTCATGGTACACGTTGGTACCAATGATGTTGGGAAGGCCAAGCGGTCTGTCCTGGAAGCCAAATTCAGGTTGTTAGGAAGAAGATTGAAGTCCCGGACTTCCAAGGTAGCATTTTCAGAAGTGCTGCCTGTCCCTCGTGCAGGACCTACCAGGCAGGCAGAGCTCAGAAGCCTCAATGCGTGGATGAGGCGGTGGTGTCGAGAGGAGGGGTTCAGATTTGTCAGGAACTGGAGAACATTTTGGGACAAGCCAAATCTGTTCAGGAGGGATGGGTTGCATTTGAACCATGATGGGACCAGATTGCTGGCACTCAACATCAAAAGGGTTGCAGAGCAGCTTTTAAACTGATAACTGGGGGAAAGCCGACAGGAGCTGGGCAGCATCCGGTTCGGGAAAGTGTGTATTTGAGTAGTGAGGAGGATGCAAAAATTACTGAGCAGAGCGAGGAGCTAGTCACTAGCATTCTAGCAGAAGGATGCAAGAGGCAGTCTAACAATGCAACTGGACACAAAAGACTGTGTCAGAAAAGCATATATAAATGCTTGTATACAAATGCCAGAAGCCTCCGGAACAAAATAGGGGAGCTGGAATACTTAGCAATAGATAAGAATATTGATATTATTGGTATCACTGAAACCTGGTGGACGGATGATAACCAATGGGATACAGTTATCCCAGGCTACAAACTGTACAGGAAGGATAGGAAGGGGCAAACGGGAGGTGGTGTAGCCTTGTATGTCAAAGAAGTGATAAAATCGTATGAATTGGAATATCTAGGTGATTTGGAGTCACCATTAGAAGCTCTGTGGGTAAGAGTACCAGGCCACAATGATGGTCTAACAGTAGGCATATACTATCGGCCTCCGACCCAAACTCTTGAGGGAGACTGGCAGTTGGAGAATGTTGTAAAGGAGGCATCCAAGAAGGGAAGCCTGGTTATAATGGGGGATTTCAATTACCCTCACATAGACTGGGTGAACTGTTGTTCAGCACATGATAAAGAGATAAAGTTCCTAGATATGCTAAATGATTGTTCCCTGGGACAGATGGTTGAAGACCCAACTAGAGGTACAAGAATCCTTGACTTGATCCTGAGTAATACTCAGGATCTGGTGCAAGATGTTAATGTGACTGATCCAATAGGGAACAGTGACCACAACTCAATTATGTTTAACTTGATCATAGACCGCAAGTCACTGATAAAATCTAACACAGAGACCTTAAATTTTCAAAAAGGAAATTTCCCAAAGTTGAGGAAACTAGTAAAAAAGAAGCTGAAAGGGAAAATTGAGAGAGTCCAAACACTCCAAGAGGCATGGAGGCTGTTTACAAAAACAATAACAGAGGCTCAATTGGAATGCATACCCAAAAGGAAAAAGGGCACTGCCAGGTCCAAGAGGACTCCGATGTGGCTTACAGGAGCTGTTCGGGAAGTGATCAAGAGCAAGAAAAGCTCATTTAGAAGATGGAAGGCTTGTTCGAATGAGAACAGCAGGCAGAAACATAAATTCTGGCAGAACAAATGCAAGGCAACAATCAGGAAAGCAAAGCAAGACTTTGAGGAGCGTATAGCTAAAAATACTCAGAGAAATAACAAAGACTTCTTTAAGTACATTAGAAGTAAGAACCCAACTAGGAAGGCCATTGGACCATTAGATGACAATGGAAGGCAAGGGGTTATTAAAGAGGAAACAGAGATTGCAGAGAGACTCAATGAATTCTTTGCTTCAGTATTCACTGAAGAAGACAGAGACCACATGCCCAAAACAGAGCCTATCTTCGTAGGGAGGGAAACCGAAGAATTAAGCCAGATAGAAATAACCAGGGAGGAGGTCCTTGCATGTCTTGTTAAACTAAACACTAACAAATCACCAGGACCAGATGGCATCCATCCACGAGTTCTCAGGGAACTTAAAGATGAAATTGCTGATCTCCTAGCCAAAATATATAATCTTTCCCTCAAATCAGGCTTTGTGCCTGATGACTGGAAGGTAGCGAATGTAACACCAATTTTCAAAAAAGGATCCAAGGGTGATCCAGAAAATTACCGACCTGTCAGTTTGACATGTGTCCCAGGTAAAGTGATGGAAACCATCCTAAAAGATAGAATTAATAGTCACATAGAAGAGAAGGCGCTGCTAAAGGAGAGCCAACATGGCTTTTGCAAGGGCAAATCATGCCTCACTAATTTGTTGGAATTTTTTGAGAGTGTCAACAAGCATGTGGATAAGGGGGATCCAGTTGACATTGTTTATCTGGACTTTCAGAAGGCTTTTGACAAGGTCCCACACCAAAGGCTCTTGAATAAACTTACCAGTCATGGAATAAAGGGACAGGTCTTGTCCTGGATCAGCAACTGGCTAAGGGACAGGAAACAGAGGGTAGCAATAAATGGACACTTCTCCAAGTGGAGGGAAGTAAAGAGTGGGGTCCCCCAAGGTTCAGTACTGGGACCCCTGCTTTTCAACCTCTTCATAAATGATCTAGAGGTAGGAGTAAAAAGCAAGGTAGCCAAATTTGCTGACGACACTAAATTATACAGGGTAGTGAAAACTGTGAGAGATTGTGAGGAGCTCCAGAGGGATCTCTTGACACTGGGGGAGTGGGCAAAACAGTGGCAAATGAGTTTCAACATTAGTAAGTGCAGAGTGATGCATGTTGGGGCAAAGAACCCCAATTACATTTATAAACTGATGGGGTCTGAACTCTCTGCGACAAACCAGGAAAGGGACCTTGGTGTCCTGGTGGACAACTCAATGAAGGTGTCAACCCAGTGTGCCTCAGCAGTGAAAAAAGCAAACTCAATGCTAGGGATCATTAGGAAGGGTATAGAAAATAAGTCAGCAAGTGTCATTTTGCCTCTTTATAAATCTATGGTGAGGCCCCATCTGGAATACTGTGTACAGTTCTGGTCGCCATACCTCCAGAAGGATATTATGGAGCTGGAAAAAGTGCAGAGGAGGGCAACCAGAATGATTAGGGGACTGGAACACCTTCCTTACCATCTGAGGCTGCAACGGTTGGGCCTCTTCACTCTTGAACGACGACGTCTAAGAGGTGACCTGATTGAAGTTTATAAAATCATGCACGGTGTGGACAAAGTAGATAAGGAAAAACTGTTTTCCCTATCGCATAACACTAGAACTAGGGGACACTCCATGAAACTTTTGGGTACTAGTTCTCAAACAAATAAGAGAAAGTACTTTTTCACCCAGAGGATTACTGGCCTATGGAACTCCCTGCCAGAAGAAGTGGTGACAGCTGTCAGTCTTGACAGCTTTAAGAAAGGATTAGACAAGTTCATGGAGGACAAGAGTATCAATGGCTATAATTATGGATACTTAAGGACAACCTCCGGGTTGGAGAGATAGGCAGGATATCTCTCAATATCATTTCCAGGGAATCCTAAGCAGGTGAAGGCATCTGCTTGGGAATACCCTGAAGGAAATGGTGAGCCACTGTGTGAGACAGAATGCTGGACTGGATGGGCTGTGGCCTGTTCCAGCAAGGCTGTTCTTATGTTCTTATGTTCTTATGTAAACTGCAGACTGCCAAAATGAAGCCACTTTCTTAGCTTTGTCATTGACCAAACTTAAGTCCTCATTGGTGCATGTTTCTGGCAGTAATCAGCAGGCCAGTAAATGAACTGGATTCTGTATCTCCACATTCACGCAGTGATATTGTCTGCCAGCAGCCCCCCACTTGAGCATGTTGGTCTTGTATTTAGGGACTCCAACCTTCAGCCTATTCATAGTCCTCCAAGTGACGTAGGGGAGGTTGAGTCCCTCATCTATATCCTCCTTTAATGTTATCCCTTTCCCAGTGAGCTCCTTCCTCTATCTTTTAATTTGGTTTTGCTCTTGTGTACCCTCAAGGTTTATTCTTGCCATAAAGCTCTTCCTGGATCTGCGCCGGGCAGACTTAAGGTATATATCCATTCAGATGTTGAGTGTTGTTCTCTTGCTTAGTTTTCTCAGCATCTGCTGCTACTTATCTCCTGATCTTAGATGGAGCAATAATAAGGATATAACTGGTGTAGGCATGTGGCAACCTGTCACAATGTGTCATTAATAGCATTGACAAATTGTTTTGCGTATGCAGATTTTCAATTTTAATTTATACCCCACCCTACTCAGCTCAGGCTGACTCAGGGTGGCATTACAACATATTATAAAAGTTATAACCAATACAATATAAAATAATCAACAATGCAATGTACAATAAATACAATATTGCAATACACAGCAAGCAAAAATCAATCACAATACACAGTAAACAAAAAATCAGTCTATGAGGCACCAATCACTTCCTTACGGTCCTGATGGAGCCAATGCTCAACGTCCCTGGCGAACCGAGGGAAGGAACTCCGTGTGTCGACATCAGCAGCGGCGATGGATGCAACAGTTTTTTTTACCGCGGGAGGCCGGCGCAGGTGCTCACAATGTCCCCAGCCATCAGGATCAGGGGAGGAGCTCCATGTCTCGGCGTCTCAACCAGGGCGACCCCAGGTGCAGCTCGTCTATTCCGGCCGACTGCCGGTCAAAACAGCGGCCAGGGGAGTGGCGCTGTGTGCAGCTGCCTCCCATCCTGGGGCTGATGGCAGGAGCCCCAAGAGAGGCAGGGAAAGTCCTGCAGCTCTGTCGAGCACCGGCGCCTCTTGTACTCCCTGCGCAGCTTCCTCCTAACCTGGGGCTGATGACAGTGTCCCCGGGAGAGGCAAGGAACGTCCTGTGGCTTCGTCGGGCACCAGTATATGCTCCATACTGGAACATGATGGGGCACACAGAAAGAGCCTCCTCGAAGATTGTGAATATTTTTTACATTTTTGAACTACAAATCAGGCTTACTCTGGGCAAAGGCAAGCTTGTTTTGCCTGCTAATCTTTCTCACACCAGATCAAGCCAAAGGAACTGAGGAACTAGAGCTATGAGAATACACAGGGCCGTGCGATTCCACAGAGTAAGAGAAGTTGTCAAAAAGAGCCATTTTTTCCAGAGCTTCTGCTGTTGGCCTAGTAGTCCATATAAGCAAAGTCGGGCAGTGTTTGTTTTAAACCTGAAACTGCTGCAGAATCCTGTTTTAACAAAGGAGCCCAATATCAACATGAGGTGTTGTGGAGATTTGTGAAATGGGCGAAGCTGCCACCCACACATCCAGGAACATAACAGCAGAAAGAGAAGATTTTTTAGTCACATTGAATTTAAAACAGTAAGATCTTCTAAAGGCCTCATAATCAAACAAATAGCACCTGTATGGTAGACTACAAAATTTGGACCAAACGTATGTAAGAACTTCTTGACAGGCCTAGTTTCCTGTGTTTGTCAAATGTGGGAAGGGTATCAAATAGATTGCTGGTTTTTCACATTCATTTCTGAGAGCCTGGCAAATGGGCCATCATGCCATGAACATTTGGGACTTTTATTCATAATTTATTGATTCAAGAAGTGATCTTGAATCACGAAAGCTCGCAATGGATTTTTGGAAAAGTGATCCAATAAAGGTATAACCACCTTCTTTCTCCTACATTTATCAAGATGTGTATACTATGGGCTTATATTTGTCTGGATGTAGATCAGGGATTCTCAACCTGTGGCCCACGGTGCCATTTCATGTGGCTATTTGTTATGTATTGAATGAATGTTGCAAGGTTCCCTTTAACAGAGTGTAACCAGTCAATGTATCCAATTGTATCTAATCAGAGACACATTGTAGCAAGCTGTATAAGGATGCAAGCTAAGTGGCCACAGGTGGCAGTAGCGAGCATCCGGCTCACATGGTACAGATTCCCCGAATACCTGAAGAGCGGGAAACCTTCCCGCCACACTGCACCTGGAGATGGGTGTGACGATCTATGACGTCACGTGGACAGTAGCCAATGAGCTACCACACCGGGATATTCAAATGTACAGTGTACTATAAATAGTGCTGTTTGTCCGCCATTACCTCATGTTCACCCTGACCATCATGCAATAAAGTTGTGTTTAGCCTTGTTACGGCTCCTTCTATTGTCTTCATTGCAAGACACCAAATTGGCAATGAAGGTGGGATGGCGTCCCGAAAAGTGAACATCGCGCCCTTCGACACCACGAAGCCAGAGAAATGGGTACTCTATGAACAGCAGTTCCTATATGCAATGGACCTCGAGGGCATCGAGGAAGAAGCCCAGCGCCAAGCATTCCTGCTGGCCCAGTGCAGCCTGGAAACGCTAGAGCTGGCAACGAACCTCCTGACGCCGAGGCCGCTCAGGGAGGTACCCCTAGACGAGATCCTCACTGAGCTGAGGAAGCACTTTCGCCTGAAAGTGTCGGTGTTCCCGGCAAGGCTGGCCTTTCAGCAGCGGTGCCAGCGGGCCGGTGAGTCCGTGGCAAACTTCGTGGCAGCTCTGAGGGTGGCTGCCATGCATTGCCGGTGGGGAGCGTCCCTGAGCGAGGCGCTGCGAGACAGGCTCCTGCTGGATCTGTGAGATGAGGGGGCCAGGAAAAAACTACTGGCCAAGGACGAGAGCATCTCCTTCAAGCATGTCCTGCACATTGCCCAAGCCGCCAAGTCAGTGCAACAAGGCGATCGGGTGTGCCGGGCCAGGACCGCGGCGGCTGGGGGGCCCCGCCGGCGGTCCCAGTCCACAGCTGTTCCTCCCACGGAGAGCAGGGGCCCTCCGAGTCCACCACGTCCACCTCCAACTTCAGCGAGGACGACGACATGCAGCAGGTGCAGAGTAGGCCCTAGGTTCGAGACCACGCCAGAGAGGACCGCCACTGTGACGGATGCGGGGCATCCCACGACCAGAGCCGGTGCCCATTCCGGAAGGCGGAGTCCCACAACTGCGGGCAGCACGGGCACATCTCAAAGGTTTGCAGGTGGCGTCGAGACAACGGCAAGGGCCAGGCGGAACGGCCCCAACGGAAAGCAGATGGGGTCGGCAGAATCTTCAACGACGACGAGCCGCAGGAGCACCGCGTGTATCGATGAGTCCCCGACAACCACAACCAGGTGGTTCACAGCGTGCCTTTGAGGCACCCCCCTTTTTTTGAGGTACTGATACAAGTGGTCCCAGTTAGAATGGAGATAGACTCGGGGTCATCGTACTCCATCATCTCCCACCGGGAATTTTTGCGCATTCCCCCAGTCACGCCCCAAACTGAAGGCCCTAAAGCCTAATTTGCGGGACGTTCAGGGCAAAGATATCCCAGTGTTGGGGGTGGGGGAGTTCAAGGTGAAGTTCAAGAGGCGCTCCGCGCAGTTGCCCCTAGTAGTCTTAAGGGAAGGGTCCTGCTGCCTCCTAGGGACACAATGGTTTGGCCCCCTGGGGGTTTTCATTGGAGGCATACACGCCGTGTACGCTGACCCGATCACGGAGGTGTGTAACGCACACCCTGCCATCTTCGAGAAGGGGTGCGGAAAGTTCAAGGGGCCCCCAGTTTCATTTGACATGGATCCCGACATCCGGCCCATCAGGCTCAAGCCAAGGAGAGTGCCTTTCGCACTAAAGGACAAAATTGAGACTGAACTGGGCAAACTGGTGGGTCAGGGGATTTTGGTACTGGTGGACTCCGCCGAGTGGGAAACCCCCATTGTTACGGCGCTTAAGACTAACGGGGTGGTCAGAATCTGTGCTGACTACAAGTGCACGATTAACAAGGCAATTTGCCCAAATGCGTACCCGGTGCCGGTAGTAAGTCACCTGTTAGCAACTTTGCACGGGGGGAAGTGTTTCGCCAAGCTAGATTTAGCACAGGCATATCAACAATTAACGGTGACCCCAGCTGCAGATGCCACTCAGACCATAGTTACTCACAAGGGAGCCTTTAAAGTAACGTGCCTCCAATTCGGCATAAATTCGGCCCCAGGAATTTTTCAGTCCCTCGTGGAACGGTTGTTGAAGGGGCTCCCAGGTGTTTTCCTCTACTTTGACGACGTTTTGATAATGACAGGGGGGGGGGGACAGGAATTGGCCAAAAGGTTAGACCGGGTACTAACCGTGTTCAAAAAAACGGGGCTCAGATTGAGAAAGGATAAGTGTGTTTTTCGCTGAAGAGGTAGAGTTTCTGGGTTTCCAGATAACCCCTGAGGGCATCAAGCCAGCAGAGTCAAAGGTGTCGGCAGTGCAGAACGCCCCTCGCCCCTCCACCAAGGCCAAACTACAGTCCTTCCTAGGACTCCTAAATTTTTACCACTTTTTCCTGCCGGGAAAGGCATCGGTGGCAGAGCCATTGCACAAACTACTCAAGAAAGACGCGGCTTGGCAGTGGGGGGACAGCCAGGAACGGGCATTCCGAGGGCTCAAGCAGCTTCTATCCTCCGAGGCTATTTTGACCCACTTCAATCCCAAGAAACGCGTTGTGTTAGTCTGTGATGCCTCACCGGTGGGAGTGGGGGCAGTCCTATGCCACGTGCTAGAGGGCGGGTGAGAAGCCCCAGTGGAATTCTATTCGAGATCCCTGTCCAAGGCAGAGCGCAACTACACGCAAACAGATAGGGAAGCCCTGGCGATAGTTGCGGGAACCAAAATGTTCCACGACTTCCTTTATGGCAGACCGTTCACAGTCGTGACTGACCATAAGCCCCTGCTAGGGATCTTTACCACAAGCCAACCCCGCAGATTTTGTCCCCAAGGATGCAGCGATGGGCCATTTTCCTCAATGCGTATCAGTATGCGTTAACCTACCGTCCCAGCAAGGAGATCAGCCATGCCGACGCCCTTTCCAGGTCACCCCTCCCATAGGCAGGGGACCCAGAGTGCGAGGTAGAGCAGGACCACCAGGTGCTCCTGATCGAGGCCCTAGAGTCGCCCCCGATACTGCCAGCGGAGATTGCTAACGCTACAGCGAAAGACAAATCATTGGTCCTGGTCAGTTCATGGGTACAAAAAGGGTCGCCAGCAACCTCCCCAATGGAGGAATTCAAGGTTTATGGTAGGAGGAGAGATGAACTCTCCGTAGAAAGAGGCTGCCTACTCTGGGGGCAGCGGGTAATAATCCCCAAAGTTCTGAGGCCTCAGGAGCTCAAGATGCTGCATATCAGCTACCCAGGGATCGTGCGCTCCAAAGCACTAGCTAGAGGTTACATCTGGTGGCCCAAGCTGGACGCATAGAACACATGATTGGCACTTGCGTGAGCTGCCAGAGTACCCGGCCCGAGGAGTCCTGACTTCCGCACAGAGACTGGGACACAGCCCGGGGACCGTGGTCGTGTCTGCACGTAGATTTGGCTGGTCCCTTCAGGGGCACCCTTTTCCTTATAATAGTGGACGTTTACTCCAAATGGTTGGAGGTAATTCCGATGGCCAGTACATCGTCAGCTGCGACGATTAAACAATTACGGAAGGTATTCAGCTGTTTTGGGTTACCTGACGTACTTGTGAGCAATAACGCCACAACTTTCACGTTAGCGGAGTTCCAGGGTTTCATAGAGATTAATAAAATTCGCCACATCACCATGGCCCCTTTTCACCCTGCTACAAATGGTCAAGCGGAACGCCTGGTGCGAACAACGAAGGACGCACTGCGTCGGATGGGCCCTGGGGAGTTGAACTTGCAACTTTGCCAATTCCTATTGAGGTATCATGTAACCCCCTTAGCGTCGGGTCTGTCGCCCGCCGAACTCCTTATGCGGAGGAAAACCGCCACGATCTTCTCGAGGTTAGATCCAACCAGGGTGGAGGACATGGGTAGAAATATAGAAAAAGGGGCACCAAGAGGTTCGAGACCGGCGAGGCAGTGCATTGCTGAAACTACGCGGCCGGCGGACCTAACTGGGTGCCTGGAGTAGTGGTTGGGCAAACGGGGCCAGTCTCCTACAATGTCGAGACAAGCACAGGACTCCTCTGGAGGAGGCATGCCAACCAGCTCAGGGGTAGCATAGTAGGGAGGCAAGACATGAGTGACCAAGCAGAACATTCAGCGTTAGGGTTCTCCCCCACCCGCTTATCCCAAGGGGGAGACGCAGACCACAGGGGGGAGGGAAATGACACAAATCCGCATCCTTTTGACCCCCGGGTAACAGGAACAACTTGGAAGAGGGGGACTTCGAAGAGTTAGATTTTGAGTTAGGAAACTGGGGGAATTTTTCGGGGTGGTCCCCCACCCGTCCGAGCGAAGAGCAGGGTTATTCTTTAGTCCCTGGAGCCCCCGGTTTCACATCCCTGGAGTTTACTCCCACACCTAGACCTCCCCAATCCCCGGCTCAGAACTCGCAGCCAATCGCTAACGAGTTACACTCTCCCATTGCACGATGAGGGCAGAGTAATCAAGAGCGTGCAGGGACCCCGGCCCCACTCGCCCAAAGCGAACATGCGGGAAGCCTCAATGGCTGAAGGACTTTGTTCTTACCTAGGGGGGAGGGGTGTTATGTATTGAATCAATGCTGCAAAGTTCCCTTTAACAGAGTTCTCTTTAACATGCTCAAGTGGGGGCTGCTGGCAGACAATATCACTGCGTGAATGTGGAGATACAGAATCCAGTTCATTTACTGGTCTGCTGATTACTGCCAGAAACATGCACCAATGAGGACTTAAGTTTGGTCAATGACAAAGCTAAGAAAGTGGTTTCATTTTGGCAGTCTGCAGTTTGATCGAGACATAAAAGACCTACAGTAGCACCCACTCTTTAAAGTATTCTGCAAGGGGTGGCTTAGCGGGATGTCTCCTGTTATGTATTGAATGAATATTGCAGGTCCCCTTTAACAGAATGTATCCTGTCAATGTATCCATTTGTATCTAATCAGAGACACATTGTAGCAAGCTGTATAAGGATGCAAGCTAAGTGGCCACTGGTGGCAGTAGCGAGCATCCGGCTCACATGGTACAGATTCCCCGAATACCTGAAGAGCAGGAAAGCTTCCTGCCACCTGGAGAAGATGGGCGTAATGATCTATGACGTCACGCGGACAGTAGCCAATGAGCTACCACACCGGAATATTCAAATGTACAGTGTACTATAAATAGAGCTGTTTGTCCGCCATTACCTCATGTTCACCCTGACCATCATGCAATAAAGTTGTGTTTAGCCTTGTTACGGCTCCTTCTATTGTCTTCATTGCAAGACACCAAACTATTACAGCTGATATTAATTGTGGCCGTCATTTTGAAAACCAAAAAAAACAAAAAAACAAAATGGCGGCTGCAACTATAATCAGCTGTTAGACAGCACAGAGAGTACCTAGGAAGGGGGGAATAGTGCAGAATAGGTCCTCCAAGCCTCCCACACACTGCTGGAGAGGCAGAGAACCTGAAACAGGGACCCCACCGATGGCGATTGGGGTGAATAAAAGACTTTGACCGACTTTGGAGTTGTTGGGCTGAACCACCTAAAACCCTCTAACAATATCATCTCGTATGGGGCGGCTCAGACCGCCGTACTTTAACTTAGGCAAGTGTTGGCTTAACACTTTTTAATTTATTTTCTTAGGGAAGAAATGTCTTAGCTTTATTTTAGACTAGTTAGTAGCTATTCTTCATATTCTGCATTTTCTGGACTTTACTATCTTTCCAATAAACATAGAAAACTGACTTGATTTGTCAAGCGCTCTCTTTTTACCCCTATTGCTAACAGGGAAAATTGAGAAAGTGGAGTTGGAACAGAAGAGCCTTTATTGAAAGGAGGACTATGTCTAATTGTGTCAACTTCGTGGGGTCTGTTATCCTGAAGAAATAACTTTGCTCCGCATCCCCGGGATCAGCGAGTTGCTGCTACAAAGAGGAAAACAGAGGTTTCACCCCCATGCAGCTTTCATGCAGCCAAGGCCAGAAGTTCCCCAAAAGCAAGAGAAGGGTGATTTTTGTATAGGAAATTTGGAGTTGCCATCCCAGGGGTCATTGCAGTTTAATTTCCCCTGCGTAGTGAGTCCAGGATCACCATTTCTCTGCGAACCAATGAGCCAGACAATCAGGACCAAGTCTTTCTCTGCCAAGCCATAGAGAAAGCCACCCTTACTGGCCCGCTAGCCGAGAGAGACAGACTCCTCTGCCTGTGCCGCGACCCGTCGAACCTCTAGTGGAGGGAAACCCAGGTCTGCCGACAGGTGGAAGAATAGCAACATCTATACCACCCATTTGGGAGATGCTGCAAACAAAAGTATGATGCTGTTAGAACAAGTACAAAGAAAATAAGTTTAGAAATGGTTGCTGGACAGGGATGTCCCTTATCCCCAGTACTGTATTATTTTATACTGTAACAGAATTGCTCGCAAATATGATAAGAAGGGATGAAGGAATAAGAAATATTGGAAATTAAGAAAAAACAAAAAACAAAAGTTAGCCTACTTGTGGATGATACGCTATTTACCATTAAAGATTCATAAAAGGGCTGCCGACAGGTGGGAGAATAGCAACATCTATACCACCCAATTGCGAGATTTCCCACCTGCCTTAACCCAGACAGGGGAGTGAGGAAGTGCTCCCCTTGGGCTGCTGGGCAGAGGGGTGGGTCAAACTCTGCTGGGGCTACGGTGTGCGTGCCCACACAGAGGGCCCTGAGTGCCCTCTCTGGCACGCGTGCCATAGGTTCGTCACCACTGCCCTATAAAATCACTGAAGTGTTTGGTTTTTCAAAGACTTTTAAAAGATGTGCTGATTGTTTATACTTGTCAACTCTTCATGCCATGAAGTCTCACTTTTATGTCTGACGAAGTGGACCTGGATGCATGAAAGCTAACATTAAAATACAGCAGTCTTAAAAGTACCATGGCGGTTTTTTGCCGTTTTGTTTTGTTTACTCTGTGGTATGCTTGAAACACAGACTAACACTGCTACAATTTCAAAAAATTCAAACATTTCCCCAGGTTCCTCTTTTGCAGAGATCACTCAGACATGTCTCCCTTTCTCTGACACCAGCTTTGACGACTATATTCCGACACAGTGAATGCAAAACCAAAACCAGTGCTTTTCAAGAATAGCATTGAATCTGTTTTGTTACTCTAATGATAGAAAGGCATGCCTGCAGTGTTTCTGGCTGATGGAACCAAGAACCTCCAGGTTACTCTTTGTGATGCCTTTTCTGATGCAACACAGAACTCTCTATATATCACCCAGTCCAGGATTGCAGTTAGCCATTTGTTAAGTGTTCAGCGCTCAGCTAACACTGTTTGAATGATGGCGCTAGAACAGTCTTGGGTTGACTTTTGTTTTGGGGGAGGATGGCTCCCCTGGGTCAAATTGACAGCCATGTTTATAGCAATCTACTATATGTGGAAGATCATTTTGGGATACCTATTATGGGAAGTCCTTTCTAATAGGGGTAAGAAAAATTTCAGGCAGCTCTCTGCTCTCCTTAGAATTTCATCAAACAAGGAATTATTCGTTAATCAGTGCCTTTCTTTTCAATTCCAGGTTCCCAACAAGAGCAGATCACCAAAAAGGAACACTCCGTTCGCTACCTCTTGTGTGATGATATGAACTGCAAAATCTGTGAAAAAGTAGCCAAAGAGACCACATACACAAATAATGGGAAACCACTACTAGAGGGCTTTGACAGATCCAAGTGGCGTTACACAGGCCAAGATGAGAGTGACGCCTTATTACAGTCTGCTCAAAGTCAATGGGAGAGGGAAACGTTGCTCCTTGAGAAAATGATACATACCCTGGGCTCACTGCAAGAGGCCATCTGTGGTGAGGTGCCAGAAAGAACGGCATGTAGACAGGAGCAAGAACAAACCTTTGTAGCACAACAATCCATTTATTTCCTGGATGATGCCACCGTCAGCAAATTGGAGTCACATCTCACAGCTAAACGTATGCACCATCTCATGGGGTTGCCCTCCACCCTCCTCAGCTCTATCAGGTCCTTCATGCCCCCTGCACCACCTTTGCCTCCCCAGAAGTCTCACCACGAGATTCAGGTAGTGCCCAGGTTGCCGACTCTCTCATTTCTACCTGCCGGCACCCAAATGAACCTGGAGCATCACCTGAAGAAAAGGATTCGGCACAAGCATTGGGAGATGCCGCAGAAGATACAGGATGCTCTCATCTGCCTAAAGCCTCCTTTTCCATCCAAGCAGGAGACATTTCAGCAGGGCTACAAGAGCAGAGGGGTATTTGAAAACCTGCAGGGAAGCCCCTCCACCACTACTGAGGCTGTGAACGCCAAAACCACACCAGAATCCCGAGCCAAGCTACAAGCCCACTTCTTAAAGAAATGCTTGGAGGTGAGACTTCAATCATTCCCTGCAACAGTGGAGTACTCTAACAAAGTGATCAGTGAAAAGAGAAGGAATTCTCATCTGCCCAAACTTATTCCACCATGTTGTGTCTCACTCCAGCCTAGGAACAGCTCGTGTCCGAATCTTCTGGAGAAAGCTGATGTTGTGGAGATGAACGTTAAGTGCAAACGTTGCCACTTCCAATGGGATCTCCCAACAGTCTATACGCAGACTATGAGGATGTTTTGCCCCAGTGCCCTGGCACTGCCAATTCCCCATTCCCAAATGCCTGATTTTTCAAAATGTGGATATGTAGAGCCCATCTTTCTGCCACGCAGAGACCGGAAGCTCCTAGAGAGCCATGTCCTCAGAAAGAGGCTTCAGCACCAGTGGGAGATGCCTGGCCTGGTACAACATTCCTTGAGCAAGTTCCTCTTGCCAGCTCCATCAGCACCAGCTGCTCAAGGTGCCAAGTTTCATGGGCGACAGATCTTAACTAGGATCAACCCTTTGCCTTTTCTTGGCTCAGAGACAAAGCAGAACTTGGAAAGGCATCTCAAGAGCATCATCTTACAAAGACAGTGGGGCATCCCCAAGCGTGTCTTTGACTCCCTGCAAGCCTTCCTTCCACCTCCTCCCCCACCAATCAAGAGATTACCTTTGATGGAGGAAATAGAGAAGAGGAGCACAGTGAAACAAAGGTCCTGCCAAAGTCCTGCTGGATATTCATGGAAGACTCGAGGAATGGCAGCCCGAGACGCACAACATCTTTGCATTTTACAGAGTGAGACGAAGATCTTGCTGCAGCGTTGCTTAGTGAAGAAGCACTTGGAGATACTGCTGGGGTCTCTCCCCTCGGCTGTGAGAGCTTCCTGGAGCTGCAGCTTTTCCTACAGGAGAGACCCCCTCCCCAAGATGATCCTTCCAGGAGACAAGTCTTTGTTGCCACGTAAATCATTGCTGCCATTTGTGTGCAAAGAGGACATGGACCGGATTGAAATGGCTGTCAAGCGGAACCACCTGGCCTCCCTTTGGGAGCTAGGAACCCACTACGTAGGAGCCATTCAAAGGATGACTTTCAAGCCTCTGTCCCAACCTTTCCAACCCAGAGAGGCCATCTCAGCATCTTTCGATATACCAGTTAAACTACTGTCAGATGTTGATAAAGAAGGGTTAGAACGTCATGTTCTAAAGAAGAAAATTGACCACGAATGGGGCCTCCCCATTCTTTTCCAAAAGTCACTCCAGAGCTTTGTTGGTGAGCCAACTTCCTTGTCCTTCAAACAAATGGGGAAAGTCTCTGTAGACATCCAGGTACGGGAGCTAGCATTCCTTCCCAAAAACATCCAAACCTACTTGGAACATCACATACAGAAAATGAAACTGCACCATCTATGGGAATTGCCTCGCCGTGTTTTCGAATCAACCAGGATGCTATATCCAGAATTTAAGACTGTGAAGCCCAAGCCAACATCCTCTTTGGATCAAAAGAACATCACCAAGAAAGCTGGCCAATTGAGGCCCCCTGCAGTTTGTACTCTGAAAAAGGGGGAGGTGACTCTCTTTCATAGATCACAGAGGTTCCCCATGGTAGAAGCCAAGTCTCTGGACAGAATTAAGCTCCACCTGAGCAAAAAAAGTTTGGAAATCCATCTGGATGCTTTCCCAAGGATCTTCAAGCTCTCCTGGAAGCATGACTCCATAGCATTAAAACAACCTCTCCCAAAGCTCATCAATCCTGGTGTTCAGCCACTCAACCCTCGCACCGTTTCTCTCTCATTGGACCCTCAGGAAATCAGTAAGATTGATTTGTCCTTGCGTCGCAGCTACATGGCATGCCTGTGGGGACTTGGGACACGCTATGTAGAAGTCCTTGGCAGGTTTGCACCTAGACTGCCCTTCCCTCTAGTTAAAAGGGCAGCTTGTGAATTTTCAGAAATGAGTACACCCTTCCTCACTGGGACAGACCGAGAGATTTTAGAACGGCATACCCAGAAGAAGAGGTTACAACATTTATGGGGTTACCCTGCTCTTGTGCAAGAGTCAATTCAAGGTTTTATGTCAAAAACACCGACCCTTTCCCGACTTTCCAAGACTATGACAGAGGTGCAGGTGCTGCATCAAGAGTTGTCTTTCCTTCCTCAAGGCATCACGGCCCACCTTGAATTCCACATTCAGAAGGTCAAACTGCAGAGGAGATGGGCCATGCCTGGAAGAGTTCTCAAGTCCCTGGACTTTTTCCTTCCATCTCATCCCATGAGAAGAGAACGGCCTTCACCTTATAAGAAAAAGGCAGAAGTCAGCACCAAAGTAGCTCAGCAGTCCTACCAAAGGGGAGTGCACACCATCTTTACTGCACACAAGAAGAAAGACTTAGACGATCATCTCGAGAGAAAGTGCCATCAGATCAATTTCCAGGCATTCCCTAGTCCTTTGATTCATTCTCAAGAAGACGTCAAGAGCAGAGAAGGGAATCTTCTCCCCAAACTGCTCCATGTTGGGCAGAACTCTCCCACCAGCAGAAACACCTCCATGTTCTTCCTGCCACCAGCTGTTAGGGATGCTGTGGAATTGAATGTGAAGCAAAAGCATTTAGCCTTCCTGTGGGGGCTGCCTCAGAAACACACACTTGGCCAAACAAAGTGTTCCTCCATCCACATAAAACAACGGAACGTTCAGTTCCAACACCAGGAAACCCCTTTCGTTCAGAAAGACGGCAGGGAGCAGTTGGAGCATCACATCAAACAAAAGAGGCTTCATCATTTTTGGGGCATGCCTTCCACCATCCAAAATTCCTTAAACCGCTTTATACACCCACCACCTTTGGGTACCCCCTCCCCAAAGGGGAGAAGTCAGGAAGTAAGAATTCAGACAGAGGACCTCTCCTTTCTTCCTGAGCATATCCAGGAGACACTAGAAACTAGCTTGAAGAAGATGATAATCCGTAGGCAGTGGGGACTCCCAGAGAAATTCCATCAGTCTCTGCGTAGTTTTCTCCCCTCACTTACAAAAAACAAAGACAGACATGGGGAAGAATCAATGGTTGAGAGCAGCCTCATGTATGGACCAGAAGTGAAGAGAGCAAAGTATATCATTGGATCTCAACAGAGAATGCATATACATACCCCACATAAGAAATCACCAGATACATCAGGGAAAACTTTCCACAAAGCAAGATCTCCCAAGCAATCTTTCCCTGATGGAATTCCATTCTGCATTTGTGACCAGTCAAGTAGAGGACATGTCCAGAGCAATGTAGAGGCTTCCCCACATACAGCCACAGTTAGCAGACGTTCGCAGAGGAGAGACAGCCATGCCTATCGCACGGAACATCATCACAAACATTGCTACCATCAAGGCTTTGAATGTGAAATTCAGCTCCACTGTGATCACATAGAAACACCGAATGAATTCACGGCCCAGGAAAAAAACAAAGAGAAGCCCATGAAGCCCATTTATCAAAGACATCATGTGACCACCTCACAGGCATGCAGCAAAATGGCTGCCTTTGTATCCCCTATAACCAAAGTTCCTTTCCTCTCAGATGATTCCTGGAACACTCTGCAACTCCATATCCTACACAAGAGAGTCCAGCATGATTGGGGCCTGCCTTCCATGGTGATGAGGTCCCTGAATGCTTTTGCTCCGTTTCTACCTGACCCAGAAAATCGCACAGCGAAAAGGATAGCCAAGCCCTATTCCTCAGGTCATTGGGAACTGCAAACCTTACCTCAGAACATTTCCTTCCTCACCTCAGACACGAAAGAATGCCTGGAAGCCCACGTGAGACAGATGGCCGCAAAGCATTGCTGGGAGATGCCAAAACGGATCCAGCAATCTTTGAAAAGATTCCGGGCTCCCAGATACCTTTCCCAGTCCGGACTAGAGCAAGAACAGCCTCGGTTGCTTCCTTACAACTTGATAACAACACAAGGTTCCCAAACTTCCCAGAGAAAGACCAGGGCTGAGAGGTATGAAACTGTGTTTAGACCAGAAGGGAAACTGACATTCCTCCCAGATGAGTCCAGAGAGAATCTAGAATCTCATGTTCAACACAAGAAAATCCACCACCTCTGGGGCATGCCCGGTGCTGTGCTGAAGTCCTTGCGTGCGTTTGCTCCATGTCCCCTTGATGAAGAAAAAGATACACTACGTACAGGGGAGACTATAATGAGAGGATGCCAGCTGGAAGTGCACACAAAAATCAGCAATCTCTTATTCCCAGACATGAACATAACCTTTCCTCAGAACCTTTCGTTCCTCACCTCAGACACAAAAGAACACCTGGAAACACACATGAGAAAGATGACCACAAAGCATAGATGGGAGATGCCAAAACGGATCCAGCGGTCTTTGAAAAGGTTCCAGCCTCCCAGATACCTTTCCCAGTCCGGACTAGAGCAAGCACAGCCTCGGTTACTTCCTCACAACTTGGTAACAACGCAAGGTTCCAAAACCTCTCTGAGAACGACCAGGGCTGAGGAGTACAAAACTGTGTTTAGACCAGAAGGGAAACTGACATTCCTCCCTGATGAGTCCAGAGAGAATCTGGAATCTCATGTTCAACACAAGAAAATCCACCACCTCTGGGGCCTGCCTGGTGTTGTGCTGAAGTCCTTGTGTGCTTTTGCGGCCCCATGTCCCTTTGATGAGGAAAAGGATACACTAAGCACAGGGGTAAATATGATGAAAAGATGTCAGTGGGAAGGTCACACAAAAATCAGCAATCTCCAATTCCCAGACATGAACATAACCTTTCCTCAGAACCTTTCGTTCCTCGCCTCAGACACAAAAGAACACCTGGAAACACACATGAGAAAGATGAGCACAAAGCATAGATGGGAGATACCAAAACGGATCCAGGGGTCTTTGAAAAGGTTCCAGCCTCCCAGATACCTTTCCCAGTCCGGACTAGAGCAAGCACAGCCTCAGTTACTTCCTCACAACTTGATAACAACGCAAGGTTCCCAAACCTCCCTGAGAACGACCAGGGCTGAGGAGTACAAAACTGTGTTTAGACCAGAAGGGAAAGGGAAACTGACATTCCTCCCGGATGAGTCGAGAGAGAATCTAGAATCTCATGTTCAACACAAGAAAAGCCACCACCTATGGGGCCTGCCTGGTGCTGTGCTGAAGTCCTTGCGTGCTTTTGAGGCCCCATGTCCCTTTGATGAGGAAAAGGATACACTAAGCACAGGGGTAAATATGATGAAAAGATGTCAGTGGGAAGGTCACACAAAAATCAGCAATCTCTTATTCCCAGACATGAACATAACCTTTCCTCGGAACCTTTCGTTCCTCGCCTCAGACACAAAAGAACACCTGGAAACACACATGAGAAAGATGAGCACAAAGCATAGATGGGAGATGCCAAAACGGATCCAGCGGTCTTTGAAAAGGTTCCAGCCTCCCAGATACCTTTCCCAGTCCGGACTAGAGCAAGAACAGCCTTGGTTGCTTCCTCACAACTTGATAACAACACAAGGTTACCAAACCTCTCTGAGAACGACCAGGGCTGAGGCGTACAAAACTGTGTTTAGACCAGAAGGGAAAGGGAAACTGACATTCCTCCCGGATGAGTCCAGACAGAATCTAGAATCTCATGTTCAACACAAGAAAATCCACCACCTCTGGGGCCTGCCTGGTGCTGTGCTGAAGTCCTTGCGTGCTTTTGAGGCCCCATGTCCCTTTGATGAGGAAAAGGATACACTAAGCACAGGGGTAAATATGATGAAAAGATGTCAGTGGGAAGGTCACACAAAAATCAGCAATCTCTTATTCCCAGACATGAACATAACCTTTCCTCAGAACCTTTCGTTCCTCGCCTCAGACACAAAAGAACACCTGGAAACACACATGAGAAAGATGACCACAAAGCATAGATGGGAGATGCCAAAACGGATCCAGCGGTCTTTGAAAAGTTTCCAGCCTCCCAAATACCTTTCCCAGCCTGGACTAGAGCAAGCACAGCCTCGGTTGCTTCCTCACAACTTGGTAACAACACAAGGTTCCCAAACCTCCCTGAGAACAACCAGTGCTGAGGAGTACAAAACTGTGTTTAGACCAGAAGGGAAAGGGAAACTGACATTCCTCCCGGATGAGTCGAGAGAGAATCTAGAATCTCATGTTCAACACAAGAAATTCCACCACCTCTGGGGCCTGCCTGGTGCTGTGCTGAAGTCCTTGCGTTCTTTTGAGGCCCCATGTCCCTTTGATGAGGAAAAGGATACACTACACACAGGGGAGACTATAATGAGAAGATGCCAGCCGGAAGTGCACACAACAATTGGCAATCTCTTCCTAGACATGAACACAAAAGAACACCTGGAAGCACACACGAGGAGAAGAACGGCCCAGCACAGATGGGGCCTTCCAAAACGGGTTTTGCACTCCGTAGGGGTGTTTCTCCCTCCCAGACCCTCTCCCAAATTGCAACTGGATCAAACACAACCGCAGTCACCTTCTCAGAAGAAATCCTTCCAAGAGACAACCTTTCGACCACATTCTTTCTTGCCACTCGAGGTAGAGCTTCCGTTCCTTACAGTTGAGGAAAGATCCCACCTCGAATTCCACATCCAACGCAAGAAAATCCAGCATGGATGGTGCCTACCCTCCATTGTGATCACGTCACTGCGTTCCTTTGCCCCAATGCCCTCCAAAATGCTCAAGGGAACACGAGGCACAAGAGGAGGTGCAAAGAAGCCAGTAGGGAGCACAGCAGAATTCCAAGCCACAACTAGAAGGCTGTCTTTCCTCAGTCCAAAGACAAAAGAGCATTTAGATGCCCATATGAAGCAAGTGGTTACCCAGCACAAGTGGAGACTTCCACAGAGGGTGCAGAAATCTATCAAGGCATTTTTACCTCCACAATCCTCTTCTGAGGAGTCTCGATCTCATCTGATAGCTCTCCTCCGACCCCAGATTGAAAGCTCACTGACGAAATTTGAGGCCAGGAGAAGAGAGGCATTGGAAGAGAAGAGAAGAAGATGCACTACTCCATCTGCACGCTCAACAACAACAAGAGCCCATGTTATGAAGAGCGAGAAGAAATTGCCTTTCCTGGCTGAGGAAGACCAGCATCTCCTAGAATTCCACATTCAGCACAAGAAGATTCAACATGAATGGGGCCTCCCGGTGGCTGTTCAGAGATCTCTGCATGCTTTTGCCCCACTTCTCCTGTCATCTGCACCAGGAGGGATCGCAGGCACAGAAAGATGGCAAGAAAAAAGAGCTGCTCCCAAGAAGCACTGGAAAGTAAAGGAAGTGGACACTGCTGTCCAGCCGCTACCCTTCTTGTCTCCTACCATAAAGGAACGCCTCGAAAGTCATGTCAAAAGCCTGACTGTCGAGCATAGATGGCGTCTTCCTAAGTTAGTTCAGGAATCCATGAGAGGATTTCTACCTCAGGTTGATGAGGAGGGAAGGCATTTGGTTTACAGCCATCTGGCCCATGAAATGTCTGATGCATCCACTCAAACAGAAACAGAATCCATTTCAGGTTCAGAGGATCCCCGCAGTTACCACTCAGAGCTATTCCCCGAGGCCATTCGAGACAGGGAAATGTCTTCATGGTTGCTTAAGGAAGAGCCAACCTTCTGTCCTGTTACAAAATGTCAGCATTCTCAAAGAATCCAAGAGAGAAGTTGGAAAGATGGAAGAGAAATAGGCCAGAGACGTACACTAGACAAGAAACGGGCATTGCATTTTCGCCCAAAGAAAACCATGCCAACAATGGAGTCAGTGGTTCCTCATGGAGCAGAACCTTGTACTCCATTCCCTTCTTTGTCTTGTCCAGGGATGAGAAGGTACTCATACAACACTGGTCACTGGTCTGAAATGCCAAAGGGATCCCAAAATAGATACCCAAGTATGAGGAGTTCTCTGCGATCCAAGGGCAGAAAACCACATCCATGCTCTTCAAAGGGATCGTTCAAAAAGAAGAAGACTCACTGGCAGCTGGAATCCACATTCAAAACAAGAGCAGCCGACAGCCACCCGCCACACAGGCAAAAGGCACCTCAGTCCCCAGGAGACTCTGACACTGCCTGGGAGTCAGTAAGGTCATGTAAGGTCTCCAGGTGCCCTTGTGCCTGCCATTTGCCATGCTCTCAAAGGGGCTCCACGTCCTCAGTGGAATCAACGGTAGAGCAAAGAAGAGACAAGGAAGAAGCCAACACAAAGGCAAATGAACCAAAGGGAAGCTCTTCTTATTTCTTCTCAAAGGAAAATGAAACATCTCTCTTGAGTTCAGCAAAGCAGGGTGAGGAAGGTTCTTCCTCTCCACCGTCAGAGGACAATGGACCCCGTAGCTCTGGCTCAACAACTGAGGTGATGGAAGGATTCTTGACTCTCCCACCGGGGGACAACCAACCTCACAACGCTGGCTCAGCAGCTGTGGTGGAGTCTAGTTTTTCTTCTCTTCCATCAGGACATCATGAATTCCACACTTCCAGCGCTGCAACCCAAGGGCAAAAGGGTTATTCTTCAATTCTCTCAAAGGACAGTGAATCTGAAAATTCCAGCTCATCCTCAGGAAAAGGCCAAACAGACCAGGGAACCTCCCAGCCCTTGGGGGAAGACATGGTGCAATGCTACAACACTCTCGTCTATCAGGAGGCTTGGGATACCTCTATTATGCAGTCACTTCATGTCGTTGAATCCAATTCTTCTTATGAGGACATAGTGGCCAGACATTACTGCCAAAGACGTAAAGGGCACAATACAAAACTAAGTAGCAAGCTACAAAGAAAAGGAAGCATGCCAGTTTGGAGAACACGGTCCTGCCACAGCCTGGCAGCTATAGCCTCTGAGAGTAACATGGGGCTCCAGGCACCTTCCAGAACTGAACTGCTAAAGGTGTGGCCCTCTGAATCTCTTACTGAGAAAGGCCACAGCCTGGAGCCTCCACCAGTTGCCCGAGTGACTGAAATCCCTGACAAGTGTGAAGATGCCCAAGCCTCTGAGGACACTGCAAGAGAAGACCCTCAGGACCTCCAGTTAATCCACCCACCATCACCCTCAAAACCTCAAACCAGAGATGAAATAGATGCAACTGAAAAGATGACCATCATTAGTACAATTAGTTCAGCTGCTGAAATCTTGGTCTCTGGAAGAAAGGGAGAAGGAACTGCAGTTAAAAAAGCAGCCACAACTAAGAAAAAGGTCCCCAGGTCAGGAGCAATCCAATCCACATGTCCCGGGCAAGGAGGCTCCAAGCCTGAATGTGAATATGATGATCCAGAAGTAGCTGAAGAAGTGGCCATCCTTCGTTCCATCCTGGGGGAAAAATTAGGTTTAATGGCTGGGCATGAAGCATGGAAAAGTACGCAAGGGATTTCAAACTATCATCCAAAAGAGACACATGGGGAAATCAATGTTCCAGTGAAGGGGGCAAAGGTGTTGAAGTTGAGAGCAATAGAACTTGAAAGTGGAAATCACACACTGGCAACAAAGCAGAAAGAAAAAATACGAAGTGGAACAACAAAGAAAGGCCCCAAAGCCCTTTGTGCTGGCAAAGAGCCTTCGACCAAGCATGAGTTAAACCCTGTATTTCAGGGACGCAGACAGGGAGAGGAGCCTAGAGTAGAAGGATTGCAACCCAAGAAGAAGGACATCCAAGACCATGATGAGCAAAAGCCTGCCTTTGGTAAACTCTTCAACATAAAGCCAGGCAATTGGCTGAAAACGAGGATTTGGAGGAGAGGAGGAGCACCACCTACGGATGGAGTGAAAGAGTGAACGTATAGAAGCGACTATCGTTGAAGAAAGACAAATGATACATTTAGTGAAAAGAGTGTTAAATTTAGTTAATATAATGTTAATTATTTATATAACAAATAACATTTGTCAAAATAAAACCAGGTATTTTATCACTGACTCGGTGGAATGGGAAATATTAAAAATATTGACGGGGGAAAACAGGAGTTGGAGAAAGATTTGGGCATATTATAAATCAATTATATTCTGAAAAGTATCATGCTGTTAGAACAAGTACAAAGAAAATAAGTTTAGAAAGGGTTGCTGGACAGGGATGTCCCTTATCCCCAGTACTGTATTATTTCATACTGTAACAGGATTGTTCGCAAATATGATAAGAAGGGATGAAGGAATAAGAAATATTGGAAATTAAGAAAAACAAAAAACAAAAGTTAGCCTACTTGTGGATGATACACTATTTACCATTAAAGAATCATAAAGTAAAACAAATGGGATTAAGACACATTTGGAACTATTTGGGAACTATTTTATAAAAGTTGTATTCTTGCATTTATCAGAAACAGGGATGCCCCTTACCCCCAGTATTATTTGATATTGTAATAGAAAATTGCTCACAATTGTTATAAGAACTAACCCCCCATAAATGTTGTCAAGTTTGATGCTTTCTCATGGACTGTTGGTGTTTTTGTTGCATTTGGACAGTCCATGAGAAAGTGCATGGAGCAAATGAATTGCTTGCTTGCTTTTCTTACCACCTGACTTAGTGAGAATGCTACTCTGGGCAGTATTTGCAGCAACAAAATCAAATTAACACTCGTATCAGATACCATACACATGAATTCCAAATCTAGGTAACAGCAAACAAAAAAACATACAAATAATTGTTGTAATCTCTGTATCAGACACAAGGGCAGCCCCACATAGGGAGCATTACACTAGTCAATCCATGCGATTACCAATGAATGGGTCAGTGAGTCCGGACAAAGAAGTAATCTAACCAGCAGAATTGGGTTAACAACAGTGATCTTTATTTAGCTCAAGATCCAGACTGGGGAATATTTTGTACACGGTGGCCTGCTTAAATACAGTGGATTTGGCCGTTACAAGAAGAGGGTACATTTTGACGGGCTTCCGGAGAAGCGGGAACATTCAATACAACGAATCAGTGATCTCAGCTGCTTTTTGAATTACGCACCCTTGGAAAATGGCGCGCAGCTTCGCCTTAGACTTCCCGCGGAGCTGACACACAATAATAAATGCTTGGACACAACTCTAGGGTTCAGTGCTCATCTTTGTTTCAAAGCCGAAGAGCCAGCGCTGTCTGCTTCTGCAGACGTTTCCGTGGTCATGTGGTAGGCATGACTAGACACCGGGGAGCGCACGGAACACTGTTTACCTTCCCACCAAAGTGGTCCCTATTTATCTACTTGCAATGTCTTGCTTTCGAACTGCTAGGGTGGCGGGAGCCTGGGACCAAGACGGGAACTCATTCCGTCCTGCAGTAGTACTCGGGAATCGAACTGCTGACCTTCCTTCCGCCTCCCAGTCAGCGTCTTTGCTACACAACGACCATTCCATCCACTCACTCCCCCCTCCCCTCTTGACTGCTGCCTCTTACCCAGATAGTGCCTCAGGTCCAGCAGAAAGTGTGGCAGCCCCCCGTTGAGCTGGTAGAGAAGGGAGACAAGGCAGAAGAGCAGCAGGCCGGCCATGCAGAAGCTGTAGTCGCGGAGGGGGAGGAAGGGCAGGAGCGAGAGGGGCCTCCGCCACCTCCCTGGTCTGGACCTCCGACACCAGGCGAGGCCACATGTGGCTATTACAGCTGATATTAATTGTGGCCGCCATTTTGAAAACCCAAAAAACCCAAACAAAATGGCGGCTGCAACTATAATCAGCTGTTGGACGGCACAGAGAGCACCTCGGAATGTGGGAATAGTGCAGAAGAGGTCCTCCAAGCCTCCCACACACTGCTGGAGAGGCAGAGAGCCTGAAACAGGGACCCACCGATGGCAATTTTCCAGCTTCAAAAGGTGGGAGATGAAACATGGTGCCTCGGTTAACGATGCCAGATCATTAACAGAGAGATGACTTTTCACAAAAAGTCACATCGTTAACCGAAAACGACGTCGTCCAAACACATCGTTAACCGGCGGTTTACTGTACTGTATTTATTTATTACATTTCTATTGTCAAGATTCCATGTGGGATGACATCTTTTTATGATAATTACCTGTTAGTTTAGTAGGATTTTAAGTTGAAATGCTCACACTGCTTTTATTTTCTTCTATGATTTATTCCACTTAGCGTAAGTGAAGCCATTTTACAAAGCTCACTCCACCATTTTACCCAGTAGCTGGGAAAGCACCTCTTGTTCTTTTCTCAAGGCCATGTTCTGGGAACGGAACCAAGAGATGGTCCACTCTCACAAAGTGAGATGGGAACAGAGATAGCCAGCCACCTGGTATCTTTGATCTACGCAAGGGAACTGTCACTTTGAGTCGGTCAATTAAGACTTCTTTTTTAAAAATATTTTTATTAGTTTTCAAGTAAAATGCATTTTACATACCTTTCAATCAAAATGTGTGAAAATTACAAAACCTTGCTTCTATATCTTCATACTCACATAAACATTTTAAAACCCTACCCCGTGAACCCACCACCACCCCAGCTTCTCTTTAAGTTTAAATCTTAAATTTTACAAATTTATACATAGTGAAATTATCAAATAATCAATTTACAAGGACATAATGTCAGTGAGCATCTTATACTTCTAGATTCAATTTAAAGACCAAAATTTATATTCATCCATGGATGGTTTGATCCCGTCTCTACTAGTTAGAGCATATAATACAAATGGCTTCCATATTTCCCAAAACGTATTTTTAACAATTTCACCCCTTTTTTGTTTCATTTCAATCGTTAATTTAACATTCAAAGCTACTTTTCCATACTTGATTATACCATTTATCTTTTTTCATCTCCAATTCTTTTTTCCAGTCTAATGCAATTAGTTGCCTTGTTACTGATAAAAGCATTAACAATAATTCCTTCCTTTGTCCCTCTAGCCTCACTTCTTGTACCTCTCCTAGCAGGGTGACCTTTGGGTTTAAGATTATTTCTAATTCAAAGATGTTCTTTAACTCCTGCTCCAACCATCTCCAACATTTCTGAACAAAATCACATTCCCACCACATGTGAGTATAGGTACCCCCCCTTTTTTTAACATCTCCAGCATTTATCATCACGCATCTTACACATCTGGTGTATTCTTACAGGAGTCAAGTACCATCTGCAGATTATTTTGAAGTTATGCTCTTTCCTTGTTTGAGAGTTGCCTCATCAATCGTTGTTTCCATTTTTTTCTCCATGCATCCTCTTCTATCAATATACCTAATTCATCTTCCCAAATTTTCCTTAGGGTATTTTGTGGCACTTCACTTTTATTTAATATTCCATACAATTTCCCCACTAAACCTTTATTTTGTATTGTTCCTGACCTTTGTTTATATAACAGTTCTTCAAACTTTGTTATCTCTCTTTCAGTATAACCCTTATTCCTTCTTCCACCATCCCATTTCAAAATCTGACTTCTCTAGGACAATTTTTACCCATATGAAAAGGTATAAAAACCTACCCCATTTCTTAAGAAAGGAGTCCATTCTCCAATGCTACAAGGACCCGTATCGTTTGTCATCTCGATGGGCCTCGATCCATACCTGTTAGATGTAATATCACACTGCCCTGAACTACATGTACAGTAATGATTTGCTCATGTAACCCTACTCCTCCGACCCCTGTTTCTCTGACCTCACCTAAACCTATTAAAGGACCGTCGCTTACCTCTGACCCTTTTTCCATCCCTGACCCTTGAGACAGCCACTGACCGCCATGCGGGCAATGGGAATAAAAGACTTTGATTATAAAAGACAGACTTTTGGGCCGAACCACCAGTTATTGGGCCGAACCACCTAAAACCCTCCAGCAATACCATCTCGTATGGGGTGGCTCAGACCGCCGTACTTTAACTTAGGCAAGTGTTGGCTTAACACTTTTAATTTCTTTTCTTAGGGAAGAAAGGCCTTAGCTTTATTTTAGACTAGTTAGTAGCTATTCTTCATATTCTGCATTTTCTGGACTTTACTATTTTTCCAATAAACATAGAAAACAGACTTGATTTGTCAAGTGCTCTCTTTTTACGCCTATTGCTGACAGGGCAAATTGAGAAAGTTGAATTGGAACAGAAGAGCCTTTATTGAAAGGAGGACTATGTCTAATTATGTCAACTTCGTGGGGTCTGTTATCCTGAAGAAATAACTTTGCTCCGCATCCCCGGGATCAGCGAGTTGCTGCTACAAAGAGGAAAACAGAGGTTTCACCCCCATGCAGCTTTCATGCAGCCAAGGCCAGAAGTTCCCCAAAAGCAAGATAAGGGTGATTTTTGTATAGGAAATTTGGAGTTTCCATCCCAGGGGTCTTTGCAGTTTAATTTCCCCTGCGTAGGAGTCCAGGATCACCATTTCTCTGCGAACCAATGAGCCAGACAATCTGGACCAAGTCTTTCTCTGCCAAGCCATAGAGAAAGCCACCCTTACTGGCCCGCTAGCCGAGAGAGACACACTCCTCTGCCTGTGCCGCGACCCGCCGAACCTCTAGTGGAGGGAAAACCAGGTCTGCCGACAGGTGGGAGAATAGCAACATCTATACCACCCAATTGCGAGATTTCCCACTCTGAGCAGTGTACATACAAATATCAAATAAACCAACAAAACACACAATACTGTAAATCAAAAGCAGAACATGAAACACACTTCTACAAACACAAACTCAAGCCACAGACTGTACAATCTCATTCCCAGCTGGTCAAATTCAGATTCTTAGCACAGGCCTTCCCTTTTAAATCCAAATCAGTCTCTCACATGGCTGTCCCTATAACAGTGATGGCAAACCTTTTAGAGACCGAGTGCCCAAAGTGCAACCCAAAAAGCATTTATTTATCACAAAGTGCCAACATGGCAATTTAACCTTCACGCCAGATGAGAGCCACCTGCCTTAACCCAGTCAGGGGAGTGAGGAAGTGCTCCCCTTGGGCTGCAGGGCAGAGGGGAGGGGCAAACTCTGTACTGGGAGAAGGAGGAAACAATCCCATTGAGCTGCTGGGTAGAGGGGAGGGGCGGACTCTGTGCTGGGGCAACGGTGCGTGTGCCCACACAGAGGGCTCTGAGTGCCCTCTCTGGCACGCGTGCCATAGGTTCGCCACCACTGCCCTATAAAATCACTGAAGTGTTTGGTTTTTCAAAGACTTTTAAAAGATGTGCTGATTGTTTATACTTGTCGACTCTTCATGCCATGAAGTCTCACTTTTATGTCTGACGAAGTGGACCTGGATGCATGAAAGCTAACATTAAAATACAGCAGTCTTAAAAGTACCATAGCGGTTTTTCCCCGTTTTGTTTTGTTTACTCTCTGGTATGCTTGAAACACAGACTAACACTGCTACAATTTCAAAAAATTCAAACATTTCCCCAGGTTCCTCTTTTGCAGAGATCACTCAGACATGTCTCCCTTTCTCTGACACCAGCTTTGACGACTATATTCCGACACAGTGAATGCAAAACCAAAACCAGTGCTTTTCAAGAATAGCATTGAATCTGTTTTGTTACTCTAATGATAGAAAGGCATGCCTGCAGTGTTTCTGGCTGATGGAACCAAGAACCTCCAGGTTACTCTTTGTGATGCCTTTTCTGATGCAACACAGAACTCTCTATATATCACCCAGTCCAGGATTGCAGTTAGCCATTTGTTAAGTGTTCAGCGCTCAGCTAACACTGTTTGAATGATGGCGCTAGAACAGTCTTGGGTTGACTTTTGTTTTGGGGGAGGATGGCTCCCCTGGGTCAAATTGACAGCCATGTTTATAGCAATCTACTATATGTGGAAGATCATTTTGGGATACCTATTATGGGAAGTCCTTTCTAATAGGGGTAAGAAAAATTTCAGGCAGCTCTCTGCTCTCCTTAGAATTTCATCAAACAAGGAATTATTCGTTAATCAGTGCCTTTCTTTTCAATTCCAGGTTCCCAACAAGAGCAGATCACCAAAAAGGAACGCTCCGTTCGCTACCTCTTGTGTGATGATATGAACTGCAAAATCTGTGAAAAAGTAGCCAAAGAGACCACATACACAAATAATGGGAAACCACTACTAGAGGGCTTTGACAGATCCAAGTGGTGTTACACAGGCCAAGATGAGAGTGACGCCTTATTACAGTCTGCTCAAAGTCAATGGGAGAGGGAAACGTTGCTCCTTGAGAAAATGATACATACCCTGGGCTCACTGCAAGAGGCCATCTGTGGTGAGGTGCCAGAAAGAACGGCATGTAGACAGGAGCAAGAACAAACCTTTGTAGCACAACAATCCATTTATTTCCTGGATGATGCCACCGTCAGCAAATTGGAGTCACATCTCACAGCTAAACGTATGCACCATCTCATGGGGTTGCCCTCCACCCTCCTCAGCTCTATCAGGTCCTTCATGCCCCCTGCACCACCTTTGCCTCCCCAGCAGTCTCACCACAAGATTCAGGTAGTGCCCAGGTTGCCGACTCTCTCATTTCTACCTGCCGGCACCCAAATGAACCTGGAGCATCACCTGAAGAAAAGGATTCAGCACAAGCATTGGGAGATGCCGCAGAAGATACAGGATGCTCTCATCTGCCTAAAGCCTCCTTTTCCATCCAAGCAGGAGACATTTCAGCAGGGCTACAAGAGCAGAGGGGTGGTTGAAAACCTGCAGGGAAGCCCCTCCACCACTACTGAGGTTGTGAACGCCAAAACCACACCAGAATCCCGAGCCAAGCTACAAGCCCACTTCTTAAAGAAATGCTTGGAGGTGAGACTTCAATCATTCCCTGCAACAGTGGAGTACTCTAACAAAGTGATCAGTGAAAAGAGAAGGAATTCTCATCTGCCCAAACTTATTCCACCGTGTTGTGTCTCACTCCAGCCTAGGAACGGCTCGTGTCCGAATCTTCTGGAGAAAGCTGATGTTGTGGAGATGAACGTTAAGTGCAAACGTTGCCACTTCCAATGGGATCTCCCAACAGTCGATACGCAGACTATGAGGATGTTTTGCCACAGGGCCCTGGCACTGCCAATTCCCCATTCCCAAATGCCCGATTTTTCAAAATGTGGATATGTAGAGCCCATCTTTCTGCCACGCAGAGACCTGAAGCTCCTAGAGAGCCATGTCCTCAGAAAGAGGCTTCAGCACCAGTGGGAGATGCTTGGTCTGGTACAACATTCCTTGAGCAAGTTCCTCTTGCCAGCTCCATCAGCACCAGCTGCTCAAGGTGCCAAGTTTCATGGGCGACAGATCTTAACTAGGATCAACCCTTTGCCTTTTCTTGGCTCAGAGACAAAGCAGAACTTGGAAAGGCATCTCAAGAGCATCATCTAACAAAGACAGTGGGGCATCCCCAAGTGTGTCTTTGACTCCCTGCAAGCCTTCCTTCCACCTCCTCCCCCACCATTCAAGAGATTACCTTTGATGGTGGAAATAGAGAAGAGGAGCACAGTGAAACAAAGGTCCTGCCAAAGTCCTGCTGGATATTCATGGAAGACTCGAGGAATGGCAGCCCGAGACGCACAACATCTTTGCATTTTACAGAGTGAGACGAAGATCTTGCTGCAGCGTTGCTTAGTGAAGAAGCACTTGGAGATACTGCTGAGGTCTCTCCCCTCGGCTGTGAGAGCTTCCTGGAGCTGCAGCTTTTCCTACAGGAGAGACCCCCTCCCCAAGATGATCCTTCCAGGAGACAAGTCTTTGCTGCCACATAAATCATTGCTGCCATTTGTGTGCAAAGAGGACATGGACCGGATTGAAATGGCTGTCAAGCGGAACCACCTGGCCTCCCTTTGGGAGCTAGGAACCCACTATGTAGGAGCCATTCAAAGGATGACTTTCAAGCCAACTTGATAACAACGCAAGGTTCCCAAACCTCTCTGAGAACGACCAGGGCTGAGGAGTACAAAACGATGTTTAGACCAGAAGGGAAAGGGAAACTGACATTCCTCCCGGATGAGTCGAGAGAGAATCTAGAAACTCATGTTCAACACAAGAAAAGCCACCACTTCTGGGGCCTGCCTGGTGCTGTGCTGAAGTCCTTGCGTGCTTTTGAGGCCCCATGTCCCTTTGATGAGGAAAAGGATACACTAAGCACAGGGGTAAATATGATGAAAAGATGTCAGTGGGAAGGTCACACAAAAATCAGCAATCTCTTATTCCCAGACATGAACATAACCTTTCCTCAGAACCTTTCGTTCCTCGCCTCAGACACAAAAGAACACCTGGAAACACACATGAGAAAGATGAGCACAAAGCATAGATGGGAGATGCCAAAACGGATCCAGCGGTCTTTGAAAAGGTTCCAGCCTCCCAGATACCTTTCCCAGTCCAGACTAGAGCAAGCACAGCCTCGGTTGCTTCCTCACAACTTGATAACAACACAAGGTTCCCAAACCTCCCTGAGAACGACCAGGGCTGAGGAGTACAAAACTGTGTTTAGACCCGAAGGGAAAGGGAAACTGACATTCCTCCCGGATGAGTCGAGAGAGAATCTAGAATCTCATGTTCAACACAAGAAAAGCCACCACCTATGGGGCCTGCCTGGTGCTGTGCTGAAGTCCTTGCGTGCTTTTGAGGCCCCATGTCCCTTTGATGAGGAAAAGGATACACTAAGCACAGGGGTAAATATGATGAAAAGATGTCAGTGGGAAGGTCACACAAAAATCAGCAATCTCTTATTCCCAGACATGAACATAACCTTTCCTCAGAACCTTTCGTTCCTCGCCTCAGACACAAAAGAACACCTGGAAACACACATGAGAAAGATGAGCACAAAGCATAGATGGGAGATGCCAAAACGGATCCAGCGGTCTTTGAAAAGGTTCCAGCCTCCCAAATAACTTTCCCAGTCTGGACGAGAGCAAGCACAGCCTCGGTTGCTTCCTCACAACTTGGTAACAACACAAGGTTCCCAAACCTCCCTGAGAACAACCAGTGCTGAGGAGTACAAAACTGTGTTTAGACCAGAAGGGAAAGGGAAACTGACATTCCTCCCGGATGAGTCGAGAGAGAATCTAGAATCTCATGTTCAACACAAGAAAATCCACCACCTCTGGGGCCTGCCTGGTGCTGTGCTGAAGTCCTTGCGTTCTTTTGAGGCCCCATGTTTCTTTGATGAGGGAAAGGATACACTACACACAGGGGAGACTATAATGAGAAGATGTCAGCCGGAAGTGCACACAACAATTGGCAATCTCTTCCTAGACATGAACACAAAAGAACACCTGGAAGCACACACGAGGAGAAGAACGGCCCAGCACAGATGGGGCCTTCCAAAACGGGTTTTGCACTCCGTAGGGGTGTTTCTCCCTCCCAGACCCTCTCCCAAATTGCAACTGGATCAAACACAACCGCAGTCACCTTCTCAGAAGAAATCCTTCCAAGAGACAACCTTTCGACCACATTCTTTCTTGCCAACCGAGGTAGAGCTTCCGTTCCTTACAGTTGAGGAAAGATCCCACCTCGAATTCCACATCCAACGCAAGAAAATCCAGCATGGATGGCGCCTACCCTCCATTGTGATCACGTCACTGCGTTCCTTTGCCCCAATGCCCTCCAAAATGCTCAAGGGAACACGAGGCACAAGAGGAGGTGCAAAGAAGCCAGTAGGGAGCACAGCAGAATTCCAAGCCACAACTAGAAGGCTGTCTTTCCTCAGTCCAAAGACAAAAGAGCATTTAGATGCCCATATGAAGCAAGTGGTTACCCAGCACAAGTGGAGACTTCCACAGAGGGTGCAGAAATCTATCAAGGCATTTTTACCTCCACAATCTTCTTCTGAGGAGTCTCGATCTCATCTGATAGCTCTCCTCCGACCCCAGATTGAAAGCTCACTGAAGAAATTTGAGGCCAGGAGAAGAGAGGCATTGGAAGAGAAGAGAAGAAGATGCACTACTCCATCTGCACGCTCAACAACAACAAGAGCCCATGTTATGAAGAGCGAGAAGAAATTGCCTTTCCTGGCTGAGGAAGACCAGCATCTCCTAGAATTCCACATTCAGCACAAGAAGATTCAACATGAATGGGGCCTCCCGATGGCTGTTCAGAGATCTCTGCATGCTTTTGCCCCACTTCTCCTGTCATCTGCACCAGGAGGGATCGCAGGCACAGAAAGATGGCAAGAAAAGAGAGCTGCTCCCAAGAAGCACTGGAAAGTAAAGGAAGTGGACACTGCTGTCCAGCCGCTACCCTTCTTGTCTCCTACCATAAAGGAACGCCTCGAAAGCCATGTCAAAAGCCTGACTGTCGAGCATAGATGGCGTCTTCCTAAGTTAGTTCAGGAATCCATGAGAGGATTTCTACCTCAGGTTGATGAGGAGGGAAGGCATTTGGTTTACAGCCATCTGGCCCATGAAATGTCTGATGCATCCACTCAAACAGAAACAGAATCCATTTCAGGTTCAGAGGATCCCCGCAGTTACCACTCAGAGCTATTCCCCGAGGCCATTCGAGACAGGGAAATGTCTTCATGGTTGCTTAAGGAAGAGCCAACCTTCTGTCCTGTTACAAAATGTCAGCATTCTCAAAGAATCCAAGAGAGAAGTTGGAAAGATGGAAGAGAAATAGGCCAGAGACGTACACTAGACAAGAAACGGGCATTGCATTTTCGCCCAAAGAAAACCATGCCAACAATGGAGTCAGTGGTTCCTCATGGAGCAGAACCTTGTACTCCATTCCCTTCTTTGTCTTGTCCAGGGATGAGAAGGTACTCATACAACACTGGTCACTGGTCACTTTAATTTCCCCTGCGTAGGAGTCCAGGATCACCATTTCTCTGCGAACCAATGAGCCAGACAATCTGGACCAAGTCTTTCTCTGCCAAGCCATAGAGAAAGCCACCCTTACTGGCCCGCTAGCCGAGAGAGACACACTCCTCTGCCTGTGCCGCGACCCGCCGAACCTCTAGTGGAGGGAAACCCAGGTCTGCCGACAGGTGGGAGAATAGCAACATCTATACCACCCATTTGGGAGATTTCCCACTCTGAGCAGTGTACATACAAATATCAAATAAATCAACAAAACACACAATACTGTAAATCAAAAGCAGAAGATGAAATACACTTCTACAAACACAAACTCAAGCCACAGACTGTTCAATCTCATTCCCAGCTGGTCAAATTCAGATTCTTAGCACAGGCCTTCCCTTTTAAATCCAAATCAGTCTCTCACATGGCTGTCTCTATAACAGTGATGGCAAACCTTTTAGAGACCGAGTGCCCAAACTGCAACCCAAAAAGCATTTATTTATCACAAAGTGCCAACATGGCAATTTAACCTTCACGCCAGATGAGAGCCACCTGCCTTAACCCAGACAGGGGAGTGAGGAAGTGCTCCCCTTGGGCTGCAGGGCAGAGGGGAGGGGCAAACTCTGTGCTGGGAGAGGGAGGAAACAATCCCATTGAGCTGCTGGGTAGAGGGGAGGGGCGAACTCTGTGCTGGGAGAGGGAGGAAACAATCCCATTGAGCTGCTGGGCAGAGAGGTGGGTCAAACTCTGCTGGGGCTACGGTGCGTGTACCCACATAGAGGGCTCTGAGTGCCCTCTCTGGCACGCGTGTCATAGGTTCGCCACCACTGCCCTATAAAATCACTGAAGTGTTTAGTTTTTCAAAGACTTTTAAAAGATGTGCTGATTGTTTATACTTGTCGACTCTTCATGCCATGAAGTCGCACTTTTATGTCTGACGAAGTGGACCTGGATGCATGAAAGCTAACATTAAAATACAGCAGTCTTAAAAGTAGAATGGCATTTTTTTGCCGTTTTGTTTTGTTTACTCTCTGGTATGCTTGAAACACAGACTAACACTGCTACAATTTCAAAAAATTCAAACATTTCCCCAGGTTCCTCTTTTGCAGAGATCACTCAGACATGTCTCCCTTTCTCTGACACCAGCTTTGACGACTATATTCCGACACAGTGAATGCAAAACCAAAACCAGTGCTTTTCAAGAATAGCATTGAATCTGTTTTGTTACTCTAATTGTTACCTGAAAATTGGCAACCTTTTATGGGACCATTCACAGGCAGGGTTGAATCAGGAACAAACTCACAAAGTGTTTTGATACAATTTTAAAGATGTTTACTTATGAATCAAATAAGGAAATAAAATACCAAATAAGAGAATTAAGAAATCCAGTTAAATGGAGTTCACTTTAGAAATACAGAAGATTGCTTAAAAATACTTAGACATATGAAGTTGCTCAGGAATAAAAATAAATGAAGAAATTACTATAAACGAAAAGCTTACGTAAAGATAGAAAGGGGAAAGGAAGAGAAGATTGCTTAGAAATCACATGCTTAAGATTTGCCTAAGGAAAAGAAAGAGATAGGGAGGAAAAGCTTACTGGAGGTAGAGAAAGAGTGAGAGAGAAAGAGAGGGGGGGGGGAAGAGAAAGCCATCCTGACCACGCTGGATCAGGGAGTGAGAAGGTGAAGGTGCAGAAGAAGGCCGAGAGTCTTAAGAAACCCTTTATAGATGAAACAATTCAAAAATCCAGACAATTTCAATTGGTCCAAACAGGATCACATGGTAAATTAGTGATGGACAGTCCCCTCTCCATGAAGTGATGCCCAAAATATCAGCAGCAAATTACTAAACCCCCAAATTGCATAACTATAAATCTTAATACAGAAATCTACATAGCCCCCTCCCAAACAGCCCATTTCCTGAGATAGTGGTCTTTGATCTGTGGATGAAAGCAGTGTCACCTCCTTGTTAAATCCTCCATCCTGTCCCATGCATAAACAACTATCCTGATGTACTTCAAGTTTTAAAGAAAAAGAAACATTTTGGGAGTTCAGAAAATACAGTCATTTTACAATATTCTTCATGTGGCAGAAACAGCATTTTGCAATTATTTTTCATGTAGCAGAAACCAAATAGCTATTGCAAGTGTTACAATTAGAGATTTGAGTAAAACAAAAGCTGGATAAGAAGCAACCATGGCAACAAATTCCACATCTGGATGATGGTAGTTGACTCCTTCTTTGACATAATTCCTTGAGAGCACAGGGTATGGTCATTGGTATATATGCTTTTATCAGAATTTATCAGCACTGTTCCTTGAAATGATAAGATATAACATTCAGGGTTAGTAATCATGCACACAGGCAGGTTTTCATGAAAGTTACCTATTTTAAAAGAAATCACTCTAATGCCACTCTGAGCTTCAAGTTTAACAATAGTTCTTGGGCAGCCAGGACAGACAAATTAACATCCCAAAAGGTAGCTTCCAAGAAATCAGGCGCCTGGCTTATTGCCCATTAACTTTCCAGCTCCACCTGAGTCAAGGGAAATTAGAAGTTTTAAGTAACTTTATTTAAGAATATAGAAATCAGACTAAGGGTGATATTATAATATTTCAAAATATTTTGCATTCAAAATATCATGTTACAATTCCTCCTTTTCTTTTTGTGACAAAATGAACTGGAGAAGTTTAAATGACAACGGAATTTAAATTATGAAAGGAATTTTGCTCACGACACCAACTTACTAGCAAATTAAGCTAATCAATTTTATATTAAAGAAATGTATAAAAAGATACTATCACCAGCTTTATTTATTGAAATCCTGGATGTATTTTTCACTTCCAGTCCATTACAAATTATTTTTACCAATCACGCACATCTGCAGAATTTACATATTATCAGCTTCTTCAATTGATTATCACCTGCAGGGGAAGAGAGAAAGAGAACAAAACACACAACTCCCGCCCTTTATTTTCCTAAATTGTTGGAATTAAAGATTCTTCTAACTTTTACACTAATTACTAATAAAACCCATTATGTTTCCTTTTGCTTTTTAACTTTACAATTTATCTTTAGCAGGCTGCTGATATAGGGACATAGAAACCATGCATAACACAGCTTCTGCTACATTCCAACTTTAAAATAGGATATACTCCAGAAAACATTAATGCATAAATCAAATTTCCACTGTGATTTAAGCAATTTTTAACTTTTAGACAACAATTTACTCATTTTCTCCTGAGGTTGGCAGCACTATTCTCAACCAGACACAGCCCCCCTCTTTATTTCTTCAGACTTAGGAGAAGAGGAACTATGCAGGAGAGAAAGATAAACTTTCTCCAGAACCCACTTTACACAATTTTAACATTCATGAGTTGATTTCATTACTACATAAATCACTGGCCTCTTTATAAGGCTAACCCAATGCATCCTGCAAGGAGAAAAAAAAAGGATTTCTTACACATACAACACATACACATCGTCCTCCTTTTCTTTTGGTTACAGATAAAAACAGGACAATCTTAGTCCTGGATAAGGTCAGAAAAAAAAATTATGAACAGTCCACTGTGTAGACTGCTTTTGACCCACCTTGTTGCCAAGGGCAATTGTGGAGTCACTAAAAATTCACTTGAAGCTTCCCGCTTCCCCTTATAGCTAGTTACGTTTTACCCACTGACACTGTTCTGGGTTCGAGTCACAAATCTATGTTCACAATTTCCATGTTTCCAATCCTTTTCAAATTTACTTAATGGGGTTGTCCAGCAATTAAATCACTCCCAGAAGGTTAAACAATTGCAACAGCCAAATTCAAGTACATAAGTTCTAAGAACTATAACATGTACATATCCAAATTTAATTTTGTATCAATTTTTAAGCACAGGCAACTAATGATTCCACAGAGTAGGCTGCATACAAGCCCAAAGTAATACCAATAATATTCCAATTTATTTATTCTGAGCTTCTCAATAAGAGAGGCCTTCTATCAATTTTAACATCAAATTTTCCCTTCTCCCTTTCTTCAGACAAATTCTAGCCATATTTCCCCAACCTCATGGATGCAGGCACCTGGCTTATGAGACATTTCACACATCGTGTACTGCAATTTATGGATACTGCGAGCGCACCATTTCTCCTCCAAGAACCATGAGGCTGTGCTTCCTGTTTATCGAATTTGAGGAATTATGACTTATATTTGGCACCCCCAGATCCTTGTTCTGGCCCACTGAAGGGATGGTCTGAATCATGAATTTTTGGGCAGGGATCCCTTCCTGAACCTTCTTCCACATTCTAATCTGTCCCCATTTCTAAACTCTGCAGGGAATTGCCAGATTGTAGCATCTTCCCTTGCCCATTCACCCAAATAGACAGACAAACTTTCTGGCTTTCACCATAGGTCTCTGCTATGTATAGTAGGGTTTTCCTTGCACTCGTGAGTTTTCCTTTGGCTGTAACAGCAGTTTGAAATCGCAGGACAGCTGAATGCCTTTTGAGGTGTCCAGGGAGACTCTGCTCGGCGTATTTTGTGCCAGCCAATTTATGCTGAGTTTGTACAAAGGCATCTAGGAGTCTCAAAACCGCACAATTCACAATCCCTTTAATTTTTTTTATAGTAGGCAATTTCCCACTTCGGAAGTCACTTCCCTCTTTCCCAAAGGATTTAGGTAAGCTGGCAGTATTTTGAATATTTTAATGTTCTGGACCCAGAAGGGATCCATAACTTTATTTACTTTCCAATCTTAGCATTTATTTGTATGAATTAAGGGAGAACCATTATGTCCCGCTTTGATTCATGAATGAGATTAAGCATTGACATGATCTGTGGAAGCACCAGCCACCAGAATTGCCAACCTGCACTTTAAAAACAGGCTTGGCTGGGCAGAAAAGGAGGGGGGTGGTATTTCCCCCTCATGGCTATTTTAGAAAAGCCTGCCGTTTTTACACTGAAGCCTTGTAATGATCAATTGTGTTGGAAACCAATTTCCTTGAATTCATATTCATCTGGAATGCAGTTTGCGCATTAACTTGGATGCATTTTCTATGAGGAAGGGATATTTCCAATAATCCATCCCAATCTTTAACCTCTGCAGCAAATCTGATTGTTAACTCCAGAATCCACCATCCTTATTTTAAAATTTACATTGCCTGGTGGCAAAGTGGGCCAGCACTAGTGCATTCTAAATACGCTTGCTTAAGTGGGCCAGACTTAAACCAATTTTTCCTGTCTTGGTGTTATATTAGACAAGACAAAATACAAAATATATTTAATCTTATATACCTTTTCACACTATATAGACTATTATTATTAAAACTTTAACAAACACACAGTCCTTTCATTTCCATACACTCTGGGCGCCCATTCATACCACACATTAAACACACATTACATATTCTTCTTGATTCTCAGGAGGCTGCTGTAATCAGACAATCCTGGGTGCTATGTATTTAATATTGATTTTATTGCTAGATGGCAAGTTACTTTTCTCTCTAGGCCTTTTGACCTAGGGGTTTACAAGTTACTTTCAATGCATTCTAATTCAGTTACATTCCAATCCAACATGGGCTTCCATTTATGTAGGGTCCAATTAGATTCTAATTTTTCAAATACCCTTCTAGTTGCCACTGGGCATCTTTTCACATGATTTCCTTATACTTGGGGGGGGGGTTCCCCTTTCTCATTTGAGAGGTGTTTCTTTCTCTTCTCCAAATCTCTCACACCACCTGATCAAGGCTCTACGTCTGCTTAATTCAGATTCGGGCCTGCCAATTCAATCAAATTTTTCCTGAGAACATGCGTCAGAGGCGTCCCTGTGACAAAGTTCCCCTTCTTCTGCTCGTGATTGCTTAGCTCCACTCTCCATGGTTTACTAAGGCTTTGTTTTGCTTTGGACCCAAAGACTTTCGGGTTCCGAGTTAAATCCCTCTACGGACAGCGTCCCCTGTAATTATCATTATCCAGTTGTGACAGCTCAAAGAATCACTTAATCTTGCTGTCAATTTGTGCTAGCTCAAGGTGGATAACTCCTATCTTGCTTAGCAGATCAATTATTTCAGGCGAACCTCACAGCCGGCCGTACTAGTCTCAGTGCTAATTTGACTTTCCTCAAGTGAGGGTCATCTCTTGTTGGAAAGCAGTCCAATAAAGTTTTGTAGCTCGGGTGATTAAGCCTCGCTACTGGCTGCTTTCCCCGAGGTCATTCAGGAAAAGACGACACTTCAGTCCCTACCAATAAAATTTTGCGACCACGTTGACGAGACGTGGTGGCTTCCAATAGTCAGCTCAAGGAACCCAACCCTATCTTGCTGAGAAATTAAACCAGGTTCTTAGCCTGGGGAGAGATATAAATCACGGTAGCAGTCTAACCTTTTTTTACTAAAATTCACAGTACCGTACCCGAAATGCAAACTATCAATACTTACCTGATCTTGCAGCTTTATACAGAGAGTGGAGTTCAGATGGCTCACGTCCTAATAATTTGGCTTAATCTTTAATATTTAGCTTGGAGTTGGCTCCTGATCTGCCCCTTTTGTTAGATTGGTCCAATTTCCCATAGAAAGTGCACTTTCCATGGGGAAGAGAATACCAATCACCTGTGGGTGCCCGCATCCTCCACCAAAAACTGTTACCTGAAAATTGGCAACCTTTTATGGGACCATTCACAGGCAGGGTTGAATCAGGAACAAACTCACAGACAAAGTGTTTTGATACAATTTTAAAAATGTTTACTTATGAATCAAATAAGGAAATAAAATACCAAATAAGAGAATTAAGAAATCCAGTTAGATGGAGTTCACTTTAGAAATACAGAAGATTGCTTAAAAATACTTAGACATATGGAGTTACTCAGGAATAAAAATAAATGAAGAAGTTACTATAAACGAAAAGCTTACGTAAAGATAGAAAGGGGAAAGGAAGAGAAGATTGCTTAGAAATCACATGCTTAAGATTTGCCTAAGGAAAAGAAAGAGATAGGGAGGAAAAGCTTACTGGAGGTAGAGAAAGAGTGAGAGAGAAAGAGAGAGAGGGGGGGGAGAGAAAGCCATCCTGATCACGCTGGATCAGGGAGTGAGAAGGTGAAGGTGCAGAAGAAGGCCAAGAGTCTCAAGAAACCCTTCCTTTATAGATGAAACAATTCAAAAATCCAGACAATTTCAATTGGTCCAAACAGGATCACATGGTAAATTAGTGATGGACAGTCCCCTCCTCCATGAAGTGATGCCCAAAATATCAGTAGCAAATGACTAAACCCCCAAATTGCATAACTATAAATCTTAATACAGAAATCTACATAGCCCCCTCCCAAACAGCCCATTTCCTGAGATAGTGGTCTTTGATCTGTGGATCAAAGCAGTGTCACCTCCTTGTTAAATCCTCCAGCATGTCCGATGCATAAATAACTATCCTGATATACTTCAAGTTTTAAAGAAAAAGAAACATTTTGGGAGTTCAGACAATACAGAATCATTTTACAATATTCTTCATGTGGCAGAAACAGCATTTTGCAATTATTTTTCATGTAGCAGAAACCAAATAGCTATTGCAAGTGTTACAATTAGAGATTTGAATAAAACAAAAGGCTGGATAAGAAGCAACCATGGCAACAAATTCCACATCTGGATGATGGTAGTTGACTCCTTCTTTGACACAATTCCTTGAGAGCACAGGGTATGGTCATTGATTGATATATATGCTTTTATCAGAATTTATCAGCACTGTTCCTTGAAATGATAAGATATAACATTCAGGGTTAGTAATCGTGCACACAGGCAGGTTTTCATGAAAGTTACCTATTTTAAAAGAAATCACTCTAATGCCACTCTGAGCTTCAAGTTTAACAATAGTTCTTGGGCAGCCAGGACAGACAAATTAACATCCCAAAAGGTAGCTTCCAAGAAATCAGGCGCCTGGCTTATTGCCCATTAACTTTCCAGCTCCACCTGAGTCAAGGGAAATTAGAAGTTTTAAGTAACTTTATTTAAGAATATAGAAATCAGACTAAGGATGATATTATAATATTTCAAAATATTTTGCATTCAAAATATCATGCTACATAATGATGGAAAGGCATGCCTGCAGTGTTTCTGGCTGATGGAACCACGAACCTCCAGGTTACTCTTTGTGATGCCTTTTCTGATGCAACACAGAACTCTCTATATATCACCCAGTCCAGGATTGCAGTTAGCCATTTGTTAAGTGTTCAGCGCTCAGCTAACACTGTTTGAATGATGGCGCTAGAACAGTCTTGGGTTGACTTTTGTTTTGGGGGAGGATGGCTCCCCTGGGTCAAATTGACAGCCATGTTTATAGCAATCTACTATATGTGGAAGATCATTTTGGGATACCTATTATGGGAAGTCCTTTCTATTAGGGGTAAGAAAAATTTCAGGCAGCTCTCTGCTCTCCCTAGAATTTCATCAAACAAGGAATTATTCGTTAATCAGTGCCTTTCTTTTCAATTCCAGGTTCCCAACAAGAGTAGATCACCAAAAAGGAACGCTCCGTTCGCTACCTCTTGTGTGATGATATGAACTGCAAAATCTGTGAAAAAGTAGCCAAAGAGACCACATACACAAATAATGGGAAACCACTACTAGAGGGCTTTGACAGATCCAAGTGGCGTTACACAGGCCAAGATGAGAGTGACGCCTTATTACAGTCTGCTCAAAGTCAATGGGAGAGGGAAACATTGCTCCTTGAGAAAATGATACATACCCTGGGCTCACTACAAGAGGCCATCTGTGGTGAGGTGCCAGAAAGAACGGCATGTAGACAGGAGCAAGAACAAACCTTTGTAGCACAACAATCCATTTATTTCCTGGATGATGCCACCGTCAGCAAATTGGAGTCACATCTCACAGCTAAACGTATGCACCATCTCATGGGGTTGCCCTCCACCCTCCTCAGCTCTATCAGGTCCTTCATGCCCCCTGCACCACCTTTGCCTCCCCAGAAGTCTCACCACGAGATTCAGGTAGTGCCCAGGTTGCCGACTCTCTCATTTCTACCTGCCGGCACCCAAATGAACCTGGAGCATCACCTGAAGAAAAGGATTCGGCACAAGCATTGGGAGATGCCGCAGAAGATACAGGATGCTCTCATCTGCCTAAAGCCTCCTTTTCCATCCAAGCAGGAGACATTTCAGCAGGGCTACAAGAGCAGAGGGGTGGTTGAAAACCTGCAGGGAAGCCCCTCCACCACTACTGAGGCTGTGAACGCCAAAACCACACCAGAATCCCGAGCCAAGCTACAAGCCCACTTCTTAAAGAAATGCTTGGAGGTGAGACTTCAATCATTCCCTGCAACAGTGGAGTACTCTAACAAAGTGATCAGTGAAAAGAGAAGGAATTCTCATCTGCCCAAACTTATTCCACCGTGTTGTGTCTCACTCCAGCCTAGGAACGGCTCCTGTCCGAATCTTCTGGAGAAAGCTGATGTTGTGGAGATGAACGTTAAGTGCAAACGTTGCCACTTCCAATGGGATCTCCCAACAGTCTATACGCAGACTATGAGGATGTTTTGCCCCAGTGCCCTGGCACTGCCAATTCCCCATTCCCAAATGCCTGATTTTTCAAAATGTGCATATGTAGAGCCCATCTTTCTGCCACGCAGAGACCGGAAGCTCCTAGAGAGCCATGTCCTCAGAAAGAGGCTTCAGCACCAGTGGGAGATGCCTGGCCTGGTACAACATTCCTTGAGCAAGTTCCTCTTGCCAGCTCCATCAGCACCAGCTGCTCAAGGTGCCAAGTTTCATGGGCGACAGATCTTAACTAGGATCAACCCTTTGCCTTTTCTTGGCTCAGAGACAAAGCAGAACTTGGAAAGGCATCTCAAGAGCATCATCTTACAAAGACAGTGGGGCATCCCCAAGCGTGTCTTTGACTCCCTGCAAGCCTTCTTTCCACCTCCTCCCCCACCAATCAAGAGATTACCTTTGATGGAGGAAATAGAGAAGAGGAGCACAGTGAAACAAAGGTCCTGCCACAGTCCTGCTGGATATTCATGGAAGACTCGAGGAATGGCAGCCCGAGACGCACAACATCTTTGCATTTTACAGAGTGAGACGAAGATCTTGCTGCAGCGTTGCTTAGTGAAGAAGCACTTGGAGATACTGCTGGGGTCTCTCCCCTCGGCTGTGAGAGCTTCCTGGAGCTGCAGCTTTTCCTACAGGAGAGACCCCCTCCCCAAGATGATCCTTCCAGGAGACAAGTCTTTGCTGCCACGTAAATCATTGCTGCCATTTGTGTGCAAAGAGGACATGGACCGGATTGAAATGGCTGTCAAGCGGAACCACCTGGCCTCCCTTTGGGAGCTAGGAACCCACTACGTAGGAGCCATTCAAAGGATGACTTTCAAGCCTCTGTCCCAACCTTTCCAACCCAGAGAGGCCATCTCAGCATCCTTCGATACACCAGTTAAACTACTGTCAGATGTTGATAAAGAAGGGTTAGAACGTCATGTTCTAAAGAAGAAAATTGACCACGAATGGGGCCTCCCCATTCTTTTCCAAAAGTCACTCCAGAGCTTTGTTGGTGAGCCAACTTCCTTGTCCTTCAAACAAATGGGGAAAGTCTCTGTAGACATCCAGGTACAGGAGCTAGCATTCCTTCCCAAAAACATCCAAAACCACTTCGAACATCACATACAGAAAATGAAACTGCACCATCTATGGGAATTGCCTCGCCGTGTTTTCGAATCGACCAGGATGCTATATCCAGAATTTAAGACTGTGAAGCCCAAGCCAACATCCTCTTTGGATCAAAAGAACATCACCAAGAAAGCTGGCCAATTGAGGCCCCCTGCAGTTTGTACTCTGAAAAAGGGGGAGGTGACTCTCTTTCATAGATCACAGAGGTTCCCCATGGTAGAAGCCAAGTCTCTGGACAGAATTGGGTTCCACCTGAGCAAGAAAAGTTTGGAAATCCATCTGGATGCTTTCCCAAGGATCTTCAAGCTCTCCTGGAAGCATGACTCCATAGCATTAAAACAACCTCTCCCAAAGCTCATCAATCCTGGTCTTCAGCCGCTCAACCCTCGCACCGTTTCTCTCTCATTGGACCCTCAGGAAATCAGTAAGATTGATTTGTCCTTGCGTCGCAGATACATGGCATGCCTGTGGGGACTTGGGACACGCTATGTGGAAGTCCTTGGCAGGTTTGCACCTAGACTGCCCTTCCCTCTAGTCAAAAGGGCAGCTTGTGAATTTTCAGAAATGAGTACACCCTTCCTCACTGGGACAGACCGAGAGATTTTAGAACGGCATACCCAGAAGAAGAGGTTACAACATTTATGGGGTTACCCTACTCTCGTGCAAGAGTCAATTCAAGGTTTTATGTCAAAAACACCGACCCTTTCCCGACTTTCCAAGACTATGACAGAGGTGCAGGTGCTGCATCAAGAGTTGTCTTTCCTTCCTCAAGGCATCACGGCCCACCTTGAATTTCACATTCAGAAGGTCAAACTGCAGAGGAGATGGGCCATGCCTGGAAGAGTTCTCAAGTCCCTGGACTTTTTCCTTCCATCTCATCCCATGAGAAGAGAACTGCCTTCAACTTATAAGAAAAAGGCAGAAGTCAGCACCAAAGTAGCTCAACAGTCCTACCAAAGGGGAGTGCACACCATCTTTACTGCACACAAGAAGAAAGACTTAGACGATCACCTCGAGAGAAAGTGCCATCAGATCAATTTCCGGGCATTCCCTAGTCCTTTGATTCATTCTCAAGAAGACGTCAAGAGCAGAGAAGGGAATCTTCTCCCCAAACTGCTCCGTGTTGGGCAGAACTCTCCCACCAGCAGAAACACCTCCATGTTCTTCCTGCCACCAGCTGTTAGGGATGCTGTGGAATTGAATGTGAAGCAAAAGCATTTAGCCTTCCTGTGGGGGCTGCCTCAGAAACACACACTTGGCCAAACAAAGTGTTCCTCCATCCACATAAAACAACGGAACGTTCAGTTCCAACAACAGGAAACCCCTTTCCTTCAGAAAGACGGCAGGGAGCAGTTAGAGCATCACATCAAACAAAAGAGGCTTCATCATTTTTGGGGCATGCCTTCCACCATCCAAAATTCCTTAAACCGCTTTATACACCCACCACCTTTGGGTACCCCCTCCCCAAAGGGGAGAAGTCAGGAAGTAAGAATTCAGACAGAGGACCTCTCCTTTGTTCCTGAGCATATCCAGGAGAAACTAGAAACTAGCTTGAAGAAGATGATAATCCGTAGGCAGTGGGGACTCCCAGAGAAATTCCATCAGTCTCTGCGTAGTTTTCTCCCCTCGCTTACAAAAACCAAAGAAAGACATGGGGAAGAATCAATGGTTGAGAGCAGCCTCATGTATGGACCAGAAGTGAAGAGAGCAAAGCATATCATTGGATCTCAACAGAGAATGCATATAGATACCCCACATAAGAAATCACCAGATACATCAGGGAAAACTTTCCACAAAGCAAGATCTCCCAAGCAATCTTTCCCTGATGGAATTCCATTCTGCATTTGTGACCAGTCAAGTAGAGGACATGTCCAGAGCAATGTAGAGGCTTCCCCACATACAGCCACAGTTAGCAGACGTTCGCAGAGGAGAGGCTTAGTAGAGAAAGATATCAACTGGCAGCCAGGCCTCCTCACGCCAGCGAGGCAAGATGTGATGCTATCCCCAGCAGAAAGACATCAAGACGAAACTTTCTGCAATGGAAGAGAAATTCAAAGGGCAAAGTCTCTCCAAAGGAAAATGCCAATAGCACATCTTACAAAGGAAGCTTGGGAGCTCATGGAAAGCCACGTCAGACGCAAACGGCTCCAGCATGCATGGAGGTTGCCACAGGTTGTACAAAAATCCCTTCTTGCTTTTGCCCCACCGCCACCTGCGCCTCTGGCAACAGAAGGTACTATGGCGGCACATGGCACAGCTGAAGAACTGAGAGGCTGCAGGCAAAGAAGGGATGCTCTTCATTTGCCCAACTCATGGTTGGAGGTGATTGTCTGTCCCCATCTCTTGAGTCTCCTCCCTGCAGAAGAGAGGAATTGCCTGGAATCCCATATGAGGAGCTGGGCAGTGGAACATAAATGGGAGCTTCCCAGACTCATTCAGGACTCCCTGAGGACACCCGATCCTTCTCCACTGAAGGATAAGTCTACACAGAAAGACAGCCATGCCTATCGCACGGAACATCATCACAAACATTACTACCATCCACGCTTTGAATGTGAAATTCAGATCCACTGTGATCACAAAGAAACACCGAATGAATTCACGGCCCAGGAAAAAAGCAAAGAGAAGCCCATGAAGCCCATTTATCAAAGACATCATGTGACCACCTCACAGGCATGCAGCAAAATGGCTGCCTTTGTATCCCCTATAACCAAAGTTCCTTTCCTCTCAGATGATTCCTGGAACACTCTGCAACTCCATATCCTACACAAGAGAGTCCAGCATGATTGGGGCCTGCCTTCCATGGTGATGAGGTCCCTGAATGCTTTTGCTCCGTTTCTACCTGACCCAGAAAATCGCACAGCGAAAAGGATAGCCAAGCCCTATTCCTCAGGTCATTGGGAACTGCAAACCTTACCTCAGAACATTTCCTTCCTCACCTCAGACACGAAAGAATGCCTGGAAGCCACGTGAGACAGATGGCCGCAAAGCATCGCTGGGAGATGCCAAAACGGATCCAGCAATCTTTGAAAAGATTCCGGGCTCCCAGATACCTTTCCCAGTCCGGACTAGAGCAAGAACAGCCTCGGTTGCTTCCTTACAACTTGATAACAACACAAGGTTCCCAAACTTCCCAGAGAAAGACCAGGGCTGAGAGGTATGAAACTGTGTTTAGACCAGAAGGGAAACTGACATTCCTCCCAGATGAGTCCAGAGAGAATCTAGAATCTCATGTTCAACACAAGAAAATCCACCACCTCTGGGGCATGCCCAGTGCTGTGCTGAAGTCCTTGCATGCGTTTGCTCCATGTCCCCTTGATGAAGAAAAAGATACACTACGTACAGGGGAGACTATAATGAGAGGATGCCAGCTGGAAGTGCACACAAAAATCAGCAATCTCTTATTCCCAGACATGAACATAACCTTTCCTCAGAACCTTTCGTTCCTCGCCTCAGACACAAAAGAACACCTGGAAACACACATGAGAAAGATGACCACAAAGCATAGATGGGAGATGCCAAAACGGATCCAGGAGTCTTTGAAAAGGTTCCAGCCTCCCAGATACCTTTCCCAGTCCGGACGAGAGCAAGCACAGCCTCGGTTACTTCCTCACAACTTGGTAACAACGCAAGGTTCCCAAACCTCTCTGAGAACGACCAGGGCTGAGGAGTACAAAACTGTGTTTAGACAGGAAGGGAAAGGGAAACTGACATTCCTCCCGGATGAGTCGAGAGAGAATCTAGACTCTCATGTTCAACACAAGAAAATCCACCACCTCTGGGGCCTGCCTGGTGCTGTGCTGAAGTCCTTGCGTGCTTTTGAGGCCCCATGTCCCTTTGATGAGGAAAAGGATACACTAAGCACAGGGGAAAGTATGATGAAAAGATGTCAGTGGGAAGGTCACACAAAAATCAGCAATCTCTTATTCCCAGACATGAACATAAGCTTTCCTCAGAACCTTTCGTTCCTCGCCTCAGACACAAAAGAACAACTGGAAACACACATGAGAACGATGACCACAAAGCATAGATGGGAGATGCCAAAACGGATCCAGGAGTCTTTGAAAAGGTTCCAGCCTCCCAAATACCTTTCCCAGTCCGGACTAGAGCAAGCACAGCCTCGGTTGCTTCCTCACAACTTGGTAACAACGCAAGGTTCCCAAACCTCCCTGAGAACGACCAGGGCTGAGGAGTACAAAACTGTGTTTAGACCAGAAGGGAAACTGACATTCCTCCCGGATGAGTCGAGAGAGAATCTAGAATCTCATGTTCAACACAAGAAAATCCACCACCTCTGGCGCCTGCCTGGTGCTGTGCTGAAGTCCTTGCGTGCTTTTGAGGCCCCATGTCCCTTTGATGAGGAAAAGGATACACTACGCACAGGGGAGACTATAATGACAAGATGCCAGCCGGAAGTGCACACAACAATTGGCAATCTCTTCCTAGACATGAACACAAAAGAACACCTGGAAGCACACACGAGGAGAAGAACGGCCCAGCACAGATGGGGTCTTCCAAAACGGGTTTTGCACTCCGTAGGGGTGTTTCTCCCTCCCAGACCCTCTCCCAAATTGCAACTGGATCAAACACAACCGCGGTCACCTTCTCAGAAGAAATCCTTCCAAGAGACAACCTTTCGACCACATTCTTTCTTGCCACTCGAGGTAGAGCTTCCGTTCCTTACAGTTGAGGAAAGATCCCACCTCGAATTCCACATCCAACGCAAGAAAATCCAGCATGGATGGCGCCTACCCTCCATTGTGATCAAGTCACTGCGTTCCTTTGCCCCAATGCCCTCCAAAATGCTGAAGGGAACACAAGGCACAAGGGGTGGTGCAAAGAAGCCAGTAGGGAGCACAGCAGAATTCCAAGCCACAACTAGAAGGCTGTCTTTCCTCAGTCCAAAGATAAAAGAGCATTTAGATGCCCATATGAAGCAAGTGGTTACCCAGCACAAGTGGAGACTTCCACAGAGGGTGCAGAAATCTATCAAGGCATTTTTACCTCCACAATCTTCTTCTGAGGAGTCTCGATCTCATCTGATAGCTCTCCTCCGACCCCAGATTGAAAGCTCACTGAAGAAATTTGAGGCCAGGAGAAGAGAGGCATTGGAAGAGAAGAGAAGAAGATGCACTACTCCATCTGCACGCTCAACAACAACAAGAGCCCATGTTATGAAGAGCGAGAAGAAATTGCCTTTCCTGGCTGAGGAAGACCAGCATCTCCTAGAATTCCACATTCAGCACAAGAAGATTCAACATGAATGGGGCCTCCCGGTGGCTGTTCAGAGATCTCTGCATGCTTTTGCCCCACTTCTCCTGTCATCTGCACCAGGAGGGATCGCAGGCACAGAAAGATGGCAAGAAAAGAGAGCTGCTCCCAAGAAGCACTGGAAAGTAAAGGAAGTGGACACTGCTGTCCAGCCGCTACCCTTCTTGTCTCCTGCCATAAAGGAACGCCTCGAAAGCCATGTCAAAAGCCTGACTGTCGAGCATAGATGGCGTCTTCCTAAGTTAGTTCAGGAATCCATGAGAGGATTTCTACCTCAGGTTGATGAGGAGGGAAGGCATTTGGTTTACAGCCATCTGGCCCATGAAATGTCTGATGCATCCACTCAAACAGAAACAGAATCCATTTCAGGTTCAGAGGATCCCCGCAGTTACCACTCAGAGCTATTCCCCGAGGCCATTCGAGACAGGGAAATGTCTTCATGGTTGCTTAAGGAAGAGCCAACCTTCTGTCCTGTTACAAAATGTCAGCATTCTCAAAGAATCCAAGAGAGAAGTTGGAAAGATGGAAGAGAAATAGGCCAGAGACGTACACTAGACAAGAAACGGGCATTGGATTTTCGCCCAAAGAAAACCATGCCAACAATGCAGTCAGTGGTTCCTCATGGAGCAGAACCTTGTACTCCCTTCCCTTCTTTGTCTTGTCCAGGGATGAGAAGGTACTCATACAACACTGGTCACTGGTCTGAAATGCCAAAGGGATCCCAAAATAGATACCCAAGTATGAGGAGTTCTCTGCGATCCAAGGGCAGAAAACCACATCCATGCTCTTCAAAGGGATCGTTCAAAAAGAAGACGACTCACTGGCAGCTGGAATCCACATTCAAAACAAGAGCAGCCGACAGCCACCCGCCACACAGGCAGAAGGCGCCTCAGTCCCCAGGAGACTCTGACACTGCCTGGGAGTCAGTAAGGTCATGTAAGGTCTCCAGGTGCCCTTGTGCCTGCCATTTGCCATGCTCTCAAAGGGGCTCCACATCCTCAGTGGAATCAACGGCAGAGCAAAGAAGAGAAAAGGAAGAAGCCAACACAAAGGCAAATGAACCAAAGGGAAGCTCTTCTTATTTCTTCTCCAAGGAAAATGAAACATCTCTCTTGAGTTCAGCAAAGCAGGGTGAGGAAGGTTCTTCCTCTCCACCGTCAGACGACAATGGACCCCGTAGCTCTGGCTCAACAACTGAGGTGTTGGAAGGATTCTTGACTCTCCCACCGGGGGACAACCAACCTCACAATGCTGGCTCAGCAGATGTGGTGGAGTCCAGTTTTTCTTCTCTTCCATCAGAACATCATGAATTCCACACTTCCAGCGCTGCAACCCAAGGGCAAAAGGGTTATTCTTCAATTCTCTCAAAGGACAGTGAATCTGAAAATTCCAGCTCATCCTCAGGAAAAGGCCAAACAGACCAGGGAACCTCCCAGCCCTTGGGGGAAGACATGGTGCAATGCTACAACACTCTCGTCTATCAGGAGGCTTGGGATACCTCTATTATGCAGTCACCTCATGTCGTTGAATCCAATTCTTCTTATGAGGACATAGTGGCCAGACATTACTGCCAAAGACGTAAAGGGCACAAGACAAAACTGAGTAGCAAGCTACAAAGAAAAGGAAGCATGCCAGTTTGGAGAACACGGTCCTGCCACAGCCTGGCAGCTATAGCCTCTGAGAGTAACATGGGGCTCCAGGCACCTTCCAGAACTGAACTGCTAAAGGTGTGGCCCTCTGAATCTCTTACTGAGAAAGGCCACAGCCTGGAGCCTCCACCAGTTGCCCGAGTGACTGAAATCCCTGACAAGTGTGAAGATGCCCAAGCCTCTGAGGACACTGCAAGAGAAGACCCTCAGGACCTCCAGTTAATCCACCCACCATCACCCTCAAAACCTCAAACCAGAGATGAAATAGATGCAACTGAAAAGATGACCATCATTAGTACAATTAGTTCAGCTGCTGAAATCTTGGTCTCTGGAAGAAAGGGAGAAGGAACTGCTGTTAAAAAAGCAGCCACAACTAAGAAAAAGGTCCCCAGGTCAGGAGCAATCCAATCCACATGTCCCGGGCAAGGAGGCTCCAAGCCTGAATGTGAATATGATGATCCAGAAGTAGCTGAAGAAGTGGCCATCCTTCGTTCCATCCTGGGGGGAAAATTAGGTTTAATGGCTGGGCATGAAGCATGGAAAAGTACGCAAGGGATTTCAAACTATAATCCAAAAGAGACACATGGGGAAATCAATGTTCCAGTGAAGGGGGCAAAGGTGTTGAAGTTGAGAGCAATAGATCTTGAAAGTGGAAATCACGCACTGGCAACAATGCAGAAAGAAAAAATACGAAGTGGAACAACAAAGAAAGGCCCCAAAGCCCTTTGTGCTGGCACAGAGCCTTCGACCAAGCATGAGTTAAGCCCTGTAATTCAGGGACGCAGACAGGGAGAGGAGCCTAGAGTAGAAGGATTGCAACCCAAGAAGAAGGACATCCAAGACCATGATGAGCAAAAGCCTGCCTTTGGTAAACTCTTCAACATAAAGCCAGGCAATTGGCTGAAAATGAGGATTTGGAGGAGAGGAGGAGCACCACCTGCGGAGAGGGTGAAAGAGTGAACGTGTAGAAGCGACTATCGTTGAAGAAAGACAAATGATACATTTAGTGAAAAGAGTGTTAAATTTAGTTAATATAATGTTAATTATTTATATAACAAATAAAATTTGTCAAAATAAAACCAGGTATTTTATCACTGACTCGGTGGAATGGGAAGTATTAAAAATATTGACGGGGAAAAACAGGAGTTGGAGAAAGATTTGGGCATATTATAAATCAATTATATTCTGAAAAGTATGGTGCTGTTAGAACAAGTACAAAGAAAATAAGTTTAGAAAGGGTTGCTGGACAGGGATGTCCCTTATCCCCATTACTGTATTATTTTATACTCTAACAGGATTGCTCGCAAATATGATAAGAAGGGATGAAGGAATAAGGAATAATAATTTCAACCCTTTTTTTTTTCATTTCAATTGTTAATTTAACATTCAAAGCTACTTTTCCATACTTGATTATACCATTTATCTTTTTTCATCTCCAATTCTTTTTTCCAGTCTAATGCAATTAGTTGCCTTGTTACTGATAAAAGCATTAACAATAATTCCTTCCTTTGTCCCTCTAGCCTCACTTCTTGTACCTCTCCTAGCAGGGTGACCTTTGGGTTTAAGATTATTTCTAATTCAAAGATGTTCTTTAACTCCTGCTCCAACCATCTCCAACATTTCTGAACAAAATCACATTCACACCACATGTGAGTATAGGTACCCCCCTTCTTTTTTTTTTACATCTCCAGCATTTATCATCACGCATCTTACACATCTGGTGTATTCTTACAGGAGTCAAGTACCATCTCCAGATTATTTTGAAGTTATGCTCTCTTTCCTTTTTTGAGAGTTGCCTCATCAATCGTTGTTTCCATTATTTTCTCCATGCATCCTCTTCTATCAATATACCTAATTCATCTTCCCAAATTTTCCTTAGGGTATTTTGCGGCACTTCACTTTTATTTAATATTCCATACAATTTCCCCACTAAACCTTTATTTTGTATTGTTCCTGACCTTTGTTTATATAACAGTTCTTCAAACTTTGCTATCTCTCTTTCAGTATAACCCTTATTCCTTATTCCACCATCCCATTTCAAAATCTGACTTCTCTAGGACATTTTTTACCCATATGAAAAGGTATAAAAACCTACCCAATTTCTTAAGAAAGGAGTCCATTCTCCAATGCTACAAGGACCCGTATCGTTTGTCATCTCGATGGGCCTCGATCCATACCTGTTAGATGTAATATCACCCGGCCTCAACTACATGTACAGTAATGATTTGCTCATGTAACCCGACTCCTCCGACCTCTGACCTCACCTAACCCTATTAAAGGACCCTCGCTTACCTCTGACCCTTTTCCCATCCCTGACCCTTGAGACAGCGACTGACCGCCATGCGGGCAATGGGAATAAAAGACTTTGATGATAAAAGACCGACTTTTGGGCCGAACCACCAGTTATTGGGCCGAACCACCTAAAATCCTCTAACAATACCATCTCGTATTGGGCGGCTCAGATCGCCGTACTTTAACATAGGCAAGTGTCGGCTTAACACTTTTTAATTTCTTTTCTTAGAGAAGAAATGTCTTAGTTTTATTTTAGACTAGTTAGTAGCTATTCTTAATATTCTGCATTTTCTGGACTTTACTATTTTTTTAATAAACATAGAAAACAGACTTGATTTGTCAAGCGCTCTTTTTACGCCTATTGCTGATGGGGCAAATTGAGAAAGTTGAATTGGAACAGAAGAGCCTTTATTGAAAGGAGGACTATGTCTAATTATGTCAACTTCGTGGGGTCTGTTATCATGAAGAAATAACTTTGCGAGTTGCTGCTACAAAGAGGTAAACAGAGGTTTCACCCCCATGCAGCTTTCATGCAGCCAAGGCCAGAAGTTCCCCAAAAGCAAGATAAGGGTGATTTTTGTATAGGAAATTTGGAGTTTCCATCCCAGGGGTCTTTGCAGTTTAATTTCCCCTGCGTAGTGAGTCCAGGATCACCATTTCTCTGCGAACCAATGAGCCAGACAATCTGGACCAAGTCTTTCTCTGCCAAGCCATAGAGAAAGCCACCCTTACTGGCCCGCTAGCCAAGAGAGACAGACTCCTCTGCCTGTGCCGCGACCCGTCGAACCTCTAGTGGAGGGAAACCCAGGTCTGCCGACAGGTGGGAGAATAGCAACATCTATACCACCCATTTGGGAGATGCTGCAAACAAAAGTATGATGCTGTTAGAACAAGTACAAAGAAAATAAGTTTAGAAATGGTTGCTAGACAGGGATGTCCCTTATCCCCAGTACTGTATTATTTTATACTGTAACAGAATTGCTCGCAAATATGATAAGAAGGGATGAAGGAATAAGAAATATTGAAAATTAAGAAAAAAACAAAAAACAAAAGTTAGCCTACTTGTGGATGATACGCTATTTACCATTAAAGATTCATAAAAGGTCTGCCGACAGGTGGGAGAATAGCAACATCTATACCACCCAATTGCGAGATTTCCCACTCTGAGCAGTGTACATACAAATATCAAATAAACCAACAAAACACACAATACTGTAAATCAAAAGCAGAACATGAAACACACTTCTACAAACACAAACTCAAGCCACAGACTGTACAATCTCATTCCCAGCTGGTCAAATTCAGATTCTTAGCACAGGCCTTCCCTTTTAAATCCAAATCAGTCTCTCACATGGCTGTCCCTATAACAGTGATGGCAAACCTTTTAGAGACCGAGTGCCCAAAGTGCAACCCAAAAAGCATTTATTTATCACAAAGTGCCAACATGGCAATTTAACCTTCACGCCAGATGAGAGCCACCTGCCTTAACCCAGACAGGGGAGTGAGGAAGTGCTCCCCTTGGGCTGCAGGGCAGAGGGGAGGGGCATACTCTGTGCTGGGAGAGGGAGGAAACAATCCCATTGAGCTGCTGGGTAGAGGGGAGGGGCGAACTCTGTGCTGGGAGAGGGAGGAAACAATCCCATTGAGCTGCTGGGCAGAGAGGTGGGTCAAACTCTGCTGGGGCTACGGTGCATGTGCCCACACAGAGGGCTCTGAGTGCCCTCTCTGGCACGCGTGCCATAGGTTCGCCACCACTGCCCTATAAAATCACTGAAGTGTTTGGTTTTTCAAAGACTTTTAAAAGATGTGCTGATTGTTTATACTTGTCGACTCTTCATGCCATGAAGTCTCACTTTTATGTCTGACGAAGTGGACCTGGATGCATGAAAGCTAACATTAAAATACAGCAGTTAGTCTTAAAAGTACCATGGCGGTTTTTTGCCGTTTTGTTTTCTTTACTCTGTGGTATGCTTGAAACACAGACTAACACTGCTACAATTTCAAAAAATTCAAACATTTCCCCAGGTTCCTCTTTTGCAGAGATCACTCAGACATGTCTCCCTTTCTCTGACACCAGCTTTGACGACTATATTCCGACACAGTGAATGCAAAACCAAAACCAGTGCTTTTCAAGAATAGCATTGAATCTGTTTTGTTACTCTAATGATAGAAAGGCATGCCTGCAGTATTTCTGGCTGATGGAACCAAGAACCTCCAGGTTACTCTTTGTGATGCCTTTTCTGATGCAACACAGAACTCTCTATATATCACCCAGTCCAGGATTGCAGTTAGCCATTTGTTAAGTGTTCAGCGCTCAGCTAACACTGTTTGAATGATGGTGCTAGAACAGTCTTGGGTTGACTTTTGTTTTGGGGGAGGATGGCTCCCCTGGGTCAAATTGACAGCCATGTTTATAGCAATCTACTATATGTGGAAGATCATTTTGGGATACCTATTATGGGAAGTGAGCAAATGAGCTTCAACATCAGTAAGTGCAGAGTGATGCATGTTGGGGCAAAAAACCCCAATTACATTTATAAACTGATGGGGTCTGAACTCTCTGCGACAATCCAGGAAAGGGACCTTGGTGTCCTGGTGGACAGCTCAATGAAGGTGTCAACCCAGTGTGCCTCAGCAGTGAAAAAAGCAAACTCAATGTTAGGGATCATTAGGAAGGGTATAGAAAATAAGTCAGCGAGTGTCATTTTGCCTCTTTATAAATCTATGGTGAGGCCCCATCTGGAATACTGTGTACAGTTCTGGTCGCCATACCTCCAGAAGGATATTATGGAGTTGGAGAAAGTACAGAGGAGGGCAACCAGAATGATTAGGGGACTGGAACACCTTCCTTACCATCTGAGGCTGCAACGGTTGGGCCTTTTCACTCTTGAACGACGGCGTCTAAGAGGTGACCTGATTGAAGTTTATAAAATCATGCACGGTGTGGACAAAGTGGATAAGGAAAAACTGTTTTCCCTATCGCACAACACTAGAACTAGGGGACACTCCATGAAACTTTTGGGTACTAGTTCTCAAACAAATAAGAGAAAGTACTTTTTCACCCAGAGGATTACTGGTCTATGGAACTCCCTGCCAGAAGAAGTGGTGACAGCTGTCAGTCTTGACAGCTTTAAGAAAGGATTAGACAAGTTCATGGAGGACAAGGCTATCAATGGCTATAATTATGGCTACCTAAGGACAACCTCCGGGTTGGAGAGATAGGCAGGATATCTCTCAATGCCATTTCCAGGGAATCCTAAGCAGGTGAAGGCATCTCCTTGGGAATACCCTGAAGGAAATAGTGAGCCACTGTGTGAGACAGAATGCTGGACTGGATGGGCTGTGGCCTGTTCCAGCAAGGCTGTTCTTATGTTCTTATGTTCTTATGAAGTCCTTTCTAATAGGGGTAAGAAAAATTTCAGGCAGCTCCCTGCTCTCCCTAGAATTTCATCAAACAAGGAATTATTTGTTAATCAGTGCCTTTCTTTTCAATTCCAGGTTCCCAACAAGAGCAGATCACCAAAAAGGAACGCTCCGTTCGCTACCTCTTGTGTGATGATATGAACTGCAAAATCTGTGAAAAAGTAGCCAAAGAGACCACATACACAAATAATGGGAAACCACTACTAGAGGGCTTTGACAGATCCAAGTGGCGTTACACAGGCCAAGATGAGAGTGACGCCTTATTACAGTCTGCTCAAAGTCAATGGGAGAGGGAAACGTTGCTCCTTGAGAAAATGATACATACCCTGGGCTCACTACAAGAGGCCATCTGTGGTGAGGTGCCAGAAAGAACGGCATGTAGACAGGAGCAAGAACAAACCTTTGTAGCACAACAATCCATTTATTTCCTGGATGATGCCACCGTCAGCAAATTGGAGTCACATCTCACAGCTAAACGTATGCACCATCTCATGGGGTTGCCCTCCACCCTCCTCAGCTCTATCAGGTCCTTCATGCCCCCTGCACCACCGTTGCCTCCTCAGAAGTCTCACCACGAGATTCAGGTAGTGCCCAGGTTGCCGACTCTCTCATTTCTACCTGCCGGCACCCAAATGAACCTGGAGCATCACCTGAAGAAAAGGATTCGGCACAAGCATTGGGAGATGCCGCAGAAGATACAGGATGCTCTCATCTGCCTAAAGCCTCCTTTTCCATCCAAGCAAGAGACATTTCAGCAGGGCTACAAGAGCAGAGGGGTGGTTGAAAACCTGCAGGAAAGCCCCTCCACCACTACTGAGGCTGTGAACGCCAAAACCACACCAGAATCCCGAGCCAAGCTACAAGCCCACTTCTTAAAGAAATGCTTGGAGGTGAGACTTCAATCATTCCCTGCAACAGTGGAGTACTCTAACAAAGTGATCAGTGAAAAGAGAAGGAATTCTCATCTGCCCAAACTTATTCCACCGTGTTGTGTCTCACTCCAGCCTAGGAACGGCTCCTGTCCGAATCTTCTGGAGAAAGCTGATGTTGTGGAGATGAACGTTAAGTGCAAACGTTGCCACTTCCAATGGGATCTCCCAACAGTCTATACGCAGACTATGAGGATGTTTTGCGCCAGTGCCCTGGCACTGCCAATTCCCCATTCCCAAATGCCTGATTTTTCAAAATGTGGATATGTAGAGCCCATCTTTCTGCCACGCAGAGACCGGAAGCTCCTAGAGAGCCATGTCCTCAGAAAGAGGCTTCAGCACCAGTGGGAGATGCCTGGCCTGGTACAACATTCCTTGAGCAAGTTCCTCTTGCCAGCTCCATCAGCACCAGCTGCTCAAGGTGCCAAGTTTCATGGGCGACAGATCTTAACTAGGATCCACCCTTTGCCTTTTCTTGGCTCAGAGACAAAGCAGAACTTGGAAAGGCATCTCAAGAGCATCATCTTACAAAGACAGTGGGGCATCCCCAAGCGTGTCTTTGACTCCCTGCAAGCCTTCCTTCCACCTCCTCCCCCACCAATCAAGAGATTACCTTTGATGGAGGAAATAGAGAAGAGGAGCACAGTGAAACAAAGGTCCTGCCAAAGTCCTGCTGGATATTCATGGAAGACTCGAGGAATGGCAGCCCGAGACGCACAACATCTTTGCATTTTACATAGTGAGACGAAGATCTTGCTGCAGCGTTGCTTAGTGAAGAAGCACTTGGAGATACTGCTGGGGTCTCTCCCCTCGGCTGTGAGAGCTTCCTGGAGCTGCAGCTTTTCCTACAGGAGAGACCCCCTCCCCAAGATGATCCTTCCAGGAGACAAGTCTTTGCTGCCACGTAAATCATTGCTGCCATTTGTGTGCAAAGAGGACATGGACCGGATTGAAATGGCTGTCAAGCGGAACCACCTGGCCTCCCTTTGGGAGCTAGGAACCCACTACGTAGGAGCCATTCAAAGGATGACTTTCAAGCCTCTGTCCCAACCTTTCCAACCCAGAGAGGCCATCTCAGCATCTTTCGATACACCAGTTAAACTACTGTCAGATGTTGATAAAGAAGGGTTAGAACGTCATGTTCTAAAGAAGAAAATTGACCACGAATGGGGCCTCCCCATTCTTTTCCAAAAGTCACTCCAGAGCTTTGTTGGTGAGCCAACTTCCTTGTCCTTCAAACAAATGGGGAAAGTCTCTGTAGACATCCAGGTACGGGAGCTAGCATTCCTTCCCAAAAACATCCAAAACCACTTGGAACATCACATACAGAAAATGAAACTGCACCATCTATGGGAATTGCCTCGCCGTGTTTTTGAATCAACCAGGATGCTATATCCAGAATTTAAGACTGTGAAGCCCAAGCCAACATCCTCTTTGGATCAAAAGAACATCACCAAGAAAGCTGGCCAATTGAGGCCCCCTGCAGTTTGTACTCTGAAAAAGGGGGAGGTGACTCTCTTTCATAGATCACAGAGGTTCCCCATGGTAGAAGCCAAGTCTCTGGACAGAATTGGGCTCCACCTGAGCAAGAAAAGTTTGGAAATCCATCTGGATGCTTTCCCAAGGATCTTCAAGCTCTCCTGGAAGCATGACTCCATAGCATTAAAACAACCTCTCCCAAAGCTCATCAATCCTGGTCTTCAGCCGCTCAACCCTCGCACCGTTTCTCTCTCATTGGACCCTCAGGAAATCAGTAAGATTGATTTGTCCTTGCGTCGCAGATACATGGCATGCCTGTGGGGACTTGGGACACGCTATGTGGAAGTCCTTGGCAGGTTTGCACCTAGACTGCCCTTCCCTCTAGTCAAAAGGGCAGCTTGTGAATTTTCAGAAATGAGTACACCCTTCCTCACTGGGACAGACCGAGAGATTTTAGAACGGCATACCCAGAAGAAGAGGTTACAACATTTATGGGGTTACCCTACTCTCGTGCAAGAGTCAATTCAAGGTTTTATGTCAAAAACACCGACCCTTTCCCGACTTTCCAAGACTATGACAGAGGTGCAGGTGCTGCATCAAGAGTTGTCTTTCCTTCCTCAAGGCATCACGGCCCACCTTGAATTTCACATTCAGAAGGTCAAACTGCAGAGGAGATGGGCCATGCCTGGAAGAGTTCTCAAGTCCCTGGACTTTTTCCTTCCATCTCATCCCATGAGAAGAGAACTGCCTTCAACTTATAAGAAAAAGGCAGAAGTCAGCACCAAAGTAGCTCAACAGTCCTACCAAAGGGGAGTGCACACCATCTTTACTGCACACAAGAAGAAAGACTTAGACGATCACCTCGAGAGAAAGTGCCATCAGATCAATTTCCGGGCATTCCCTAGTCCTTTGATTCATTCTCAAGAAGACGTCAAGAGCAGAGAAGGGAATCTTCTCCCCAAACTGCTCCGTGTTGGGCAGAACTCTCCCACCAGCAGAAACACCTCCATGTTCTTCCTGCCACCAGCTGTTAGGGATGCTGTGGAATTGAATGTGAAGCAAAAGCATTTAGCCTTCCTGTGGGGGCTGCCTCAGAAACACACACTTGGCCAAACAAAGTGTTCCTCCATCCACATAAAACAACGGAACGTTCAGTTCCAACAACAGGAAACCCCTTTCCTTCAGAAAGACGGCAGGGAGCAGTTGGAGCATCACATCAAACAAAAGAGGCTTCATCATTTTTGGGGCATGCCTTCCACCATCCAAAATTCCTTAAACCGCTTTATACACCCACCACCTTTGGGTACCCCCTCCCCAAAGGGGAGAAGTCAGGAAGTAAGAATTCAGACAGAGGACCTCTCCTTTCTTCCTGAGCATATCCAGGAGAAACTAGAAACTAGCTTGAAGAAGATGATAATCCGTAGGCAGTGGGGACTCCCAGAGAAATTCCATCAGTCTCTGCGTAGTTTTCTCCCCTCGCTTACAAAAACCAAAGAAAGACATGGGGAAGAATCAATGGTTGAGAGCAGCCTCATGTATGGACCAGAAGTGAAGAGAGCAAAGCATATCATTGGATCTCAACAGAGAATGCATATAGATACCCCACATAAGAAATCACCAGATACATCAGGGAAAACTTTCCACAAAGCAAGATCTCCCAAGCAATCTTTCCCTGATGGAATTCCATTCTGCATTTGTGACCAGTCAAGTAGAGGACATGTCCAGAGCAATGTAGAGGCTTCCCCACATACAGCCACAGTTAGCAGACGTTCGCAGAGGAGAGGCTTAGTAGAGAAAGATATCAACTGGCAGCCAGGCCTCCTCACGCCAGCGAGGCAAGATGTGATGCTATCCCCAGCAGAAAGACATCAAGACGAAACTGCCTGCAATGGAAGAGAAATTCAAAAGGCAAAGTCTCTCCAAAGGAAAATGCCAATAGCACATCTTACAAAGGAAGCTTGGGAGCTCATGGAAAGCCACGTCAGACGCAAACGGCTCCAGCATGCATGGAGGTTGCCACAGGTTGTACAAAAATCCCTTCTTGCTTTTGCCCCACCGCCACCTGCGCCTCTGGCAACAGAAGGTACTATGGCGGCACATGGCACAGCTGAAGAACTGAGAGGCTGCAGGCAAAGAAGGGATGCTCTTCATTTGCCCAACTCATGGTTGGAGGTGATTGTCTGTCCCCATCTCTTGAGTCTCCTCCCTGCAGAAGAGAGGAATTGCCTGGAATCCCATATGAGGAGCTGGGCAGTGGAACATAAATGGGAGCTTCCCAGACTCATTCAGGACTCCCTGAGGACACCCGATCCTTCTCCACTGAAGGATAAGTCTACACAGAAAGACAGCCATGCCTATCGCACGGAACATCATCACAAACATTACTACCATCCACGCTTTGAATGTGAAATTCAGATCCACTGTGATCACAAAGAAACACCGAATGAATTCACGGCCCAGGAAAAAAGCAAAGAGAAGCCCATGAAACCCATTTATCAAAGACATCATGTGACCAGCTCACAGGCATGCAGCAAAATGGCTGCCTTTGTATCCCCTATAACCAAAGTTCCTTTCCTCTCAGATGATTCCTGGAACACTCTGCAACTCCATATCCTACACAAGAGAGTCCAGCATGATTGGGGCCTGCCTTCCATGGTGATGAGGTCCCTGAATGCTTTTGCTCCGTTTCTACCTGACCCAGAAAATCGCACAGCGAAAAGGATAGCCAAGCCCTATTCCTCAGGTCATTGGGAACTGCAAACCTTACCTCAGAACATTTCCTTCCTCACCTCAGACACGAAAGAATGCCTGGAAGCCCACGTGAGACAGATGGCCGCAAAGCTTCGCTGGGAGATGCCAAAACGGATCCAGCAATCTTTGAAAAGGTTCCAGCCTCCCAAATACCTTTCCCAGTCCGGACTAGAGCAAGAACAGCCTCGGTTGCTTCCTTACAACTTGATAACAACACAAGGTTCCCAAACTTCCCAGAGAAAGACCAGGGCTGAGAGGTATGAAACTGTGTTTAGAACAGAAGGGAAACTGACATTCCTCCCAGATGAGTCCAGAGAGAATCTAGAATCTCATGTTCAACACAAGAAAATCCACCACCTCTGGGGCATGCCCAGTGCTGTGCTGAAGTCCTTGCATGCGTTTGCTCCATGTCCCCTTGATGAAGAAAAAGATACACTACGTACAGGGGAGACTATAATGAGAGGATGCCAGTTGGAAGTGCACACAAAAATCAGCAATCTCTTATTCCCTGACATGAACATAACCTTTCCTCAGAACCTTTCGTTCCGCGCCTCTGACACAAAAGAACAACTGGAAACACACATGAGAAAGATGACCACAAAGCATAGATGGGAGATGCCAAAACGGATCCAGGAGTCTTTGAAAAGGTTCCAGCCTCCCAGATACCTTTCCCAGTCCGGACGAGAGCAAGCACAGCCTCGGTTACTTCCTCACAACTTGGTAACAACGCAAGGTTCCCAAACCTCCCTGAGAACGACCAGGGCTGAGGAGTACAAAACTGTGTTTAGACCAGAAGGGAAAGGGAAACTGACATTCCTCCCGGATGAGTCGAGAGAGAATCTAGAATCTCATGTTCAACACAAGAAAATCCACCACCTCTGGGGCCTGCCTGGTGCTGTGCTGAAGTCCTTGCGTGCTTTTGAGGCCCCATGTCCCTTTGATGAGGAAAAGGATACACTAAGCACAGGGGAAAGTATGATGAAAAGATGTCAGTGGGAAGGTCACACAAAAATCAGCAATCTCTTATTGCCAGACATGAACATAAGCTTTCCTCAGAACCTTTCGTTCCTCGCCTCAGACACAAAAGAACAACTGGAAACACACATGAGAACGATGACTACAAAGCATCGCTGGGAGATGCCAAAACGGATCCAGCAATCTTTGAAAAGGTTCCAGCCTCCCAAATACCTTTCCCAGTCCGGACGAGAGCAAGCACAGCCTCGGTTACTTCCTCACAACTTGGTAACAACGCAAGGTTCCCAAACCTCCCTGAGAACGACCAGGGCTGAGGAGTACAAAACTGTGTTTAGACCAGAAGGGAAAGGGAAACTGACATTCCTCCCGGATGAGTCGAGAGAGAATCTAGAATCTCATGTTCAACACAAGAAAATCCACCACCTCTGGGGCCTGCCTGGTGCTGTGCTGAAGTCCTTGCGTGCTTTTGAGGCCCCATGTCCCTTTGATGAGGAAAAGGATACACTAAGCACAGGGGAAAGTATGATGAAAAGATGTCAGTGGGAAGGTCACACAAAAATCAGCAATCTCTTATTCCCAGACATGAACATAAGCTTTCCTCAGAACCTTTCGTTCCTCGCCTCAGACACAAAAGAACAACTGGAAACACACATGAGAACGATGACCACAAAGCATAGATGGGAGATGCCAAAACGGATCCAGGAGTCTTTGAAAAGGTTCCAGCCTCCCAAATACCTTTCCCAGTCCGGACTAGAGCAAGCACAGCCTCGGTTGCTTCCTCACAACTTGGTAACAACGCAAGGTTCCCAAACCTCCCTGAGAACGACCAGGGCTGAGGAGTACAAAACTGTGTTTAGACCAGAAGGGAAAGGGAAACTGACATTCCTCCCGGATGAGTCGAGAGAGAATCTAGAATCTCATGTTCAACACAAGAAAATCCACCACCTCTGGGGCCTGCCTGGTGCTGTGCTGAAGTCCTTGCGTGCTTTTGAGGCCCCATGTCCCTTTGATGAGGAAAAGGATACACTACGCACAGGGGAGACTATAATGACAAGATGCCAGCCGGAAGTGCACACAACAATTGGCAATCTCTTCCTAGACATGAACACAAAAGAACACCTGGAAGCACACACGAGGAGAAGAACGGCCCAGCACAGATGGGGTCTTCCAAAACGGGTTTTGCACTCCGTAGGGGTGTTTCTCCCTCCCAGACCCTCTCCCAAATTGCAACTGGATCAAACACAACCGCGGTCACCTTCTCAGAAGAAATCCTTCCAAGAGACAACCTTTCGACCACATTCTTTCTTGCCACTCGAGGTAGAGCTTCCGTTCCTTACAGTTGAGGAAAGATCCCACCTCGAATTCCACATCCAACGCAAGAAAATCCAGCATGGATGGCGCCTACCCTCCATTGTGATCAAGTCACTGCGTTCCTTTGCCCCAATGCCCTCCAAAATGCTGAAGGGAACACAAGGCACAAGGGGTGGTGCAAAGAAGCCAGTAGGGAGCACAGCAGAATTCCAAGCCACAACTAGAAGGCTGTCTTTCCTCAGTCCAAAGATAAAAGAGCATTTAGATGCCCATATGAAGCAAGTGGTTACCCAGCACAAGTGGAGACTTCCACAGAGGGTGCAGAAATCTATCAAGGCATTTTTACCTCCACAATCTTCTTCTGAGGAGTCTCGATCTCATCTGATAGCTCTCCTCCGACCCCAGATTGAAAGCTCACTGAAGAAATTTGAGGCCAGGAGAAGAGAGGCATTGGAAGAGAAGAGAAGAAGATGCACTACTCCATCTGCACGCTCAACAACAACAAGAGCCCATGTTATGAAGAGCGAGAAGAAATTGCCTTTCCTGGCTGAGGAAGACCAGCATCTCCTAGAATTCCACATTCAGCACAAGAAGATTCAACATGAATGGGGCCTCCCGGTGGCTGTTCAGAGATCTCTGCATGCTTTTGCCCCACTTCTCCTGTCATCTGCACCAGGAGGGATCGCAGGCACAGAAAGATGGCAAGAAAAGAGAGCTGCTCCCAAGAAGCACTGGAAAGTAAAGGAAGTGGACACTGCTGTCCAGCCGCTACCCTTCTTGTCTCCTGCCATAAAGGAACGCCTCGAAAGCCATGTCAAAAGCCTGACTGTCGAGCATAGATGGCGTCTTCCTAAGTTAGTTCAGGAATCCATGAGAGGATTTCTACCTCAGGTTGATGAGGAGGGAAGGCATTTGGTTTACAGCCATCTGGCCCATGAAATGTCTGATGCATCCACTCAAACAGAAACAGAATCCATTTCAGGTTCAGAGGATCCCCGCAGTTACCACTCAGAGCTATTCCCCGAGGCCATTCGAGACAGGGAAATGTCTTCATGGTTGCTTAAGGAAGAGCCAACCTTCTGTCCTGTTACAAAATGTCAGCATTCTCAAAGAATCCAAGAGAGAAGTTGGAAAGATGGAAGAGAAATAGGCCAGAGACGTACACTAGACAAGAAACGGGCATTGGATTTTCGCCCAAAGAAAACCATGCCAACAATGCAGTCAGTGGTTCCTCATGGAGCAGAACCTTGTACTCCCTTCCCTTCTTTGTCTTGTCCAGGGATGAGAAGGTACTCATACAACACTGGTCACTGGTCTGAAATGCCAAAGGGATCCCAAAATAGATACCCAAGTATGAGGAGTTCTCTGCGATCCAAGGGCAGAAAACCACATCCATGCTCTTCAAAGGGATCGTTCAAAAAGAAGACGACTCACTGGCAGCTGGAATCCACATTCAAAACAAGAGCAGCCGACAGCCACCCGCCACACAGGCAGAAGGCGCCTCAGTCCCCAGGAGACTCTGACACTGCCTGGGAGTCAGTAAGGTCATGTAAGGTCTCCAGGTGCCCTTGTGCCTGCCATTTGCCATGCTCTCAAAGGGGCTCCACATCCACAGTGGAATCAACGGCAGAGCAAAGAAGAGAAAAGGAAGAAGCCAACACAAAGGCAAATGAACCAAAGGGAAGCTCTTCTTATTTCTTCTCCAAGGAAAATGAAACATCTCTCTTGAGTTCAGCAAAGCAGGGTGAGGAAGGTTCTTCCTCTCCACCGTCAGACGACAATGGACCCCGTAGCTCTGGCTCAACAACTGAGGTGTTGGAAGGATTCTTGACTCTCCCACCGGGGGACAACCAACCTCACAATGCTGGCTCAGCAGATGTGGTGGAGTCCAGTTTTTCTTCTCTTCCATCAGAACATCATGAATTCCACACTTCCAGCGCTGCAACCCAAGGGCAAAAGGGTTATTCTTCAATTCTCTCAAAGGACAGTGAATCTGAAAATTCCAGCTCATCCTTAGGAAAAGGCCAAACAGACCAGAGAACCTCCCAGCCCTTGGGGGAAGACATGGTGCAATGCTACAACACTCTCGTCTATCAGGAGGCTTGGGATACCTCTATAATGCAGTCACCTCATGTTGTTGAATCCAATTCTTCTTATGAGGACATAGTGGCCAGACATTACTGCCAAAGACGTAAAGGGCACAAGACAAAACTGAGTAGCAAGCTACAAAGAAAAGGAAGCATGCCAGTTTGGAGAACACGGTCCTGCCACAGCCTGGCAGCTATAGCCTCTGAGAGTAACATGGGGCTCCAGGCACCTTCCAGAACTGAACTGCTAAAGGTGTGGCCCTCTGAATCTCTTACTGAGAAAGGCCACAGCCTGGAGCCTCCACCAGTTGCCCGAGTGACTGAAATCCCTGACAAGTGTGAAGATGCCCAAGCCTCTGAGGACACTGCAAGAGAAGACCCTCAGGACCTCCAGTTAATCCACCCACCATCACCCTCAAAACCTCAAACCAGAGATGAAATAGATGCAACTGAAAAGATGACCATCATTAGTACAATTAGTTCAGCTGCTGAAATCTTGGTCTCTGGAAGAAAGGGAGAAGGAACTGCTGTTAAAAAAGCAGCCACAACTAAGAAAAAGGTCCCCAGGTCAGGAGCAATCCAATCCACATGTCCCGGGCAAGGAGGCTCCAAGCCTGAATGTGAATATGATGATCCAGAAGTAGCTGAAGAAGTGGCCATCCTTCGTTCCATCCTGGGGGAAAAATTAGGTTTAATGGCTGGGCATGAAGCATGGAAAAGTACGCAAGGGATTTCAAACTATAATCCAAAAGAGACACATGGGGAAATCAATGTTCCAGTGAAGGGGGCAAAGGTGTTGAAGTTGAGAGCAATAGATCTTGAAAGTGGAAATCACGCACTGGCAACAATGCAGAAAGAAAAAATACGAAGTGGAACAACAAAGAAAGGCCCCAAAGCCCTTTGTGCTGGCACAAAGCATGAGTTAAGCCCTGTAATTCAGGGACGCAGACAGGGAGAGGAGCCTAGAGTAGAAGGATTGCAACCCAAGAAGAAGGACATCCAAGACCATGATGAGCAAAAGCCTGCCTTTGGTAAACTCTTCAACATAAAGCCAGGCAATTGGCTGAAAATGAGGATTTGGAGGAGAGGAGGAGCACCACCTGCGGAGGGAGTAAAAGAGTGAACGTGTAGAAGCGACTATCGTTGAAGAAAGACAAATGATACATTTAGTGAAAAGAGTGTTAAATTTAGTTAATATAATGTTAATTATTTATATAACAAATAAAATTTGTCAAAATAAAACCAGGTATTTTATCACTGACTCGGTGGAATGGGAAGTATTAAAAATATTGACAGGGAAAAACAGGAGTTGGAGAAAGATTTGGGCATATTATAAATCAATTATATTCTGAAAAGTATGGTGCTGTTAGAACAAGTACAAAGAAAATAAGTTTAGAAAGGGTTGCTGGACAGGGATGTCCCTTATCCCCATTACTGTATTATTTTATACTCTAACAGGATTGCTCGCAAATATGATAAGAAGGGATGAAGGAATAAGGAATAATAATTTCAACCCTTTTTTGTTTCATTTCAATTGTTAATTTAACATTCAAAGCTACTTTTCCATACTTGATTATACCATTTATCTTTTTTCATCTCCAATTCTTTTTTCCAGTCTAATGCAATTAGTTGCCTTGTTACTGATAAAAGCATTAACAATAATTCCTTCCTTTGTCCCTCTAGCCTCACTTCTTGTACCTCTCCTAGCAGGGTGACCTTTGGGTTTAAGATTATTTCTAATTCAAAGATGTTCTTTAACTCCTGCTCCAACCATCTCCAACATTTCTGAACAAAATCACATTCCCACCACATGTGAGTATAGGTACCCCCCTTCTTTTTTTTTAACATCTCCAGCATTTATCATCACGCATCTTACACATCTGGTGTATTCTTACAGGAGTCAAGTACCATCTCCAGATTATTTTGAAGTTATGCTCTCTTTCCTTTTTTGAGAGTTGCCTCATCAATCGTTGTTTCCATTTTTTTCTCCATGCATCCTCTTCTATCAATATACCTAATTCATCTTCCCAAATTTTCCTAAGGGTATTTTGCGGCACTTCACTTTTATTTAATATTCCATACAATTTCCCCACTAAACCTTTATTTTGTATTGTTCCTGACCTTTGTTTATATAACAGTTCTTCAAACTTTGTTATCTCTCTTTCAGTATAACCCTTATTCCTTATTCCACCATCCCATTTCAAAATCTGACTTCTCTAGGACATTTTTTACCCATATGAAAAGGTATAAAAACCTACCCAATTTCTTAAGAAAGGAGTCCATTCTCCAATGCTACAAGGACCCGTATCGTTTGTCATCTCGATGGGCCTCGATCCATACCTGTTAGATGTAATATCACACTGCCCTGAACTACATGTACAGTAATGATTTGCTCATGTAACCCGACTCCTCCGACCTCTGACCTCACCTAACCCTATTAAAGGACCCTCGCTTACCTCTGACCCTTTTCCCATCCCTGACCCTTGAGACAGCGACTGACCGCCATGCGGGCAATGGGAATAAAAGACTTTGATGATAAAAGACCGACTTTTGGGCCGAACCACCAGTTATTGGGCCGAACCACCTAAAATCCTCTAACAATACCATCTCGTATTGGGCGGCTCAGACCGCCGTACTTTAACTTAGGCAAGTGTTGGCTTAACACTTTTTAATTTCTTTTCTTAGAGAAGAAATGTCTTAGTTTTATTTTAGACTAGTTAGTAGCTATTCTTAATATTCTGCATTTTCTGGACTTTACTATTTTTCCAATAAACATAGAAAACAGACTTGATTTGTCAAGCGCTCTTTTTACGCCTATTGCTGACGGGGCAAATTGAGAAAGTTGAATTGGAACAGAAGAGCCTTTATTGAAAGGAGGACTATGTCTAATTATGTCAACTTCGTGGGGTCTGTTATCATGAAGAAATAACTTTGCGAGTTGCTGCTACAAAGAGGTAAACAGAGGTTTCACCCCCATGCAGCTTTCATGCAGCCAAGGCCAGAAGTTCCCCAAAAGCAAGATAAGGGTGATTTTTGTATAGGAAATTTGGAGTTTCCATCCCAGGGGTCTTTGCAGTTTAATTTCCCCTGCGTAGTGAGTCCAGGATCACCATTTCTCTGCGAACCAATGAGCCAGACAATCTGGACCAAGTCTTTCTCTGCCAAGCCATAGAGAAAGCCACCCTTACTGGCCCGCTAGCCGAGAGAGACAGACTCCTCTGCCTGTGCCGCGACCCGTCGAACCTCTAGTGGAGGGAAACCCAGGTCTGCCGACAGGTGGGAGAATAGCAACATCTATACCACCCATTTGGGAGATGCTGCAAACAAAAGTATGATGCTGTTAGAACAAGTACAAAGAAAATAAGTTTAGAAATGGTTGCTAGACAGGGATGTCCCTTATCCCCAGTACTGTATTATTTTATACTGTAACAGAATTGCTCGCAAATATGATAAGAAGGGATGAAGGAATAAGAAATATTGGAAATTAAGAAAAAACAAAAAACAAAAGTTAGCCTACTTGTGATGATACGCTATTTACCATTAAAGATTCATAAAAGGTCTGCCGACAGGTGGGAGAATAGCAACATCTATACCACCCAATTGCGAGATTTCCCACTCTGAGCAGTGTACATACAAATATCAAATAAACCAACAAAACACACAATACTGTAAATCAAAAGCAGAACATGAAACACACTTCTACAAACACAAACTCAAGCCACAGACTGTACAATCTCATTCCCAGCTGGTCAAATTCAGATTCTTAGCACAGGCCTTCCCTTTTAAATCCAAATCAGTCTCTCACATGGCTGTCCCTATAACAGTGATGGCAAACCTTTTAGAGACCGAGTGCCCAAAGTGCATCCCAAAAAGCATTTATTTATCACAAAGTGCCAACATGGCAATTTAACCATCACGCCAGATGAGAGCCACCTGCCTTAACCCAGACAGGGGAGTGAGGAAGTGCTCCCCTTGGGCTGCAGGGCAGAGGGGAGGGGCATACTCTGTGCTGGGAGAGGGAGGAAACAATCCCATTGAGCTGCTGGGTAGAGGGGAGGGGCGAACTCTGTGCTGGGAGAGGGAGGAAACAATCCCATTGAGCTGCTGGGCAGAGAGGTGGGTCAAACTCTGCTGGGGCTACGGTGCGTGTGCCCACACAGAGGGCTCTGAGTGCCCTCTCTGGCACGCGTGTCATAGGTTCGCCACCACTGCCCTATAAAATCACTGAAGTGTTTGGTTTTTCAAAGACTTTTAAAAGATGTGCTGATTGTTTATACTTGTCGACTCTTCATGCCATGAAGTCTCACTTTTATGTCTGACGAAGTGGACCTGGATGCATGAAAGCTAACATTAAAATACAGCAGTTAGTCTTAAAAGTACCATGGCGGTTTTTTGCCGTTTTGTTTTCTTTACTCTGTGGTATGCTTGAAACACAGACTAACACTGCTACAATTTCAAAAAATTCAAACATTTCCCCAGGTTCCTCTTTTGCAGAGATCACTCAGACATGTCTCCCTTTCTCTGACACCAGCTTTGACGACTATATTCCGACACAGTGAATGCAAAACCAAAACCAGTGCTTTTCAAGAATAGCATTGAATCTGTTTTGTTACTCTAATGATAGAAAGGCATGCCTGCAGTGTTTCTGGCTGATGGAACCAAGAACCTCCAGGTTACTCTTTGTGATGCCTTTTCTGATGCAACACAGAACTCTCTATATATCACCCAGTCCAGGATTGCAGTTAGCCATTTGTTAAGTGTTCAGCGCTCAGCTAACACTGTTTGAATGATGGCGCTAGAACAGTCTTGGGTTGACTTTTGTTTTGGGGGAGGATGGCTCCCCTGGGTCAAATTGACAGCCATGTTTATAGCAATCTACTATATGTGGAAGATCATTTTGGGATACCTATTATGGGAAGTCCTTTCTAATAGGGGTAAGAAAAATTTCAGGCAGCTCCCTGCTCTCCCTAGAATTTCATCAAACAAGGAATTATTCGTTAATCAGTGCCTTTCTTTTCAATTCCAGGTTCCCAACAAGAGCAGATCACCAAAAAGGAACGCTCCGTTCGCTACCTCTTGTGTGATGATATGAACTGCAAAATCTGTGAAAAAGTAGCCAAAGAGACCACATACACAAATAATGGGAAACCACTACTAGAGGGCTTTGACAGATCCAAGTGGCGTTACACAGGCCAAGATGAGAGTGACGCCTTATTACAGTCTGCTCAAAGTCAATGGGAGAGGGAAACGTTGCTCCTTGAGAAAATGATACATACCCTGGGCTCACTACAAGAGGCCATCTGTGGTGAGGTGCCAGAAAGAACGGCATGTAGACAGGAGCAAGAACAAACCTTTGTAGCACAACAATCCATTTATTTCCTGGATGATGCCACCGTCAGCAAATTGGAGTCACATCTCACAGCTAAACGTATGCACCATCTCATGGGGTTGCCCTCCACCCTCCTCAGCTCTATCAGGTCCTTCATGCCCCCTGCACCACCGTTGCCTCCTCAGAAGTCTCACCACGAGATTCAGGTAGTGCCCAGGTTGCCGACTCTCTCATTTCTACCTGCCGGCACCCAAATGAACCTGGAGCATCACCTGAAGAAAAGGATTCGGCACAAGCATTGGGAGATGCCGCAGAAGATACAGGATGCTCTCATCTGCCTAAAGCCTCCTTTTCCATCCAAGCAAGAGACATTTCAGCAGGGCTACAAGAGCAGAGGGGTGGTTGAAAACCTGCAGGAAAGCCCCTCCACCACTACTGAGGCTGTGAACGCCAAAACCACACCAGAATCCCGAGCCAAGCTACAAGCCCACTTCTTAAAGAAATGCTTGGAGGTGAGACTTCAATCATTCCCTGCAACAGTGGAGTACTCTAACAAAGTGATCAGTGAAAAGAGAAGGAATTCTCATCTGCCCAAACTTATTCCACCGTGTTGTGTCTCACTCCAGCCTAGGAACGGCTCCTGTCCGAATCTTCTGGAGAAAGCTGATGTTGTGGAGATGAACGTTAAGTGCAAACGTTGCCACTTCCAATGGGATCTCCCAACAGTCTATACGCAGACTATGAGGATGTTTTGCCCCAGTGCCCTGGCACTGCCAATTCCCCATTCCCAAATGCCTGATTTTTCAAAATGTGGATATGTAGAGCCCATCTTTCTGCCACGCAGAGACCGGAAGCTCCTAGAGAGCCATGTCCTCAGAAAGAGGCTTCAGCACCAGTGGGAGATGCCTGGCCTGGTACAACATTCCTTGAGCAAGTTCCTCTTGCCAGCTCCATCAGCACCAGCTGCTCAAGGTGCCAAGTTTCATGGGCGACAGATCTTAACTAGGATCCACCCTTTGCCTTTTCTTGGCTCAGAGACAAAGCAGAACTTGGAAAGGCATCTCAAGAGCATCATCTTACAAAGACAGTGGGGCATCCCCAAGCGTGTCTTTGACTCCCTGCAAGCCTTCCTTCCACCTCCTCCCCCACCAATCAAGAGATTACCTTTGATGGAGGAAATAGAGAAGAGGAGCACAGTGAAACAAAGGTCCTGCCAAAGTCCTGCTGGATATTCATGGAAGACTCGAGGAATGGCAGCCCGAGACGCACAACATCTTTGCATTTTACATAGTGAGACGAAGATCTTGCTGCAACGTTCCTTAGTGAAGAAGCACTTGGAGATACTGCTGGGGTCTCTCCCCTCGGCTGTGAGAGCTTCCTGGAGCTGCAGCTTTTCCTACAGGAGAGACCCCCTCCCCAAGATGATCCTTCCAGGAGACAAGTCTTTGCTGCCACGTAAATCATTGCTGCCATTTGTGTGCAAAGAGGACATGGACCGGATTGAAATGGCTGTCAAGCGGAACCACCTTTCCTCCCTTTGGGAGCTAGGAACCCACTACGTAGGAGCCATTCAAAGGATGACTTTCAAGCCTCTGTCCCAACCTTTCCAACCCAGAGAGGCCATCTCAGCATCTTTCGATACACCAGTTAAACTACTGTCAGATGTTGATAAAGAAGGGTTAGAACGTCATGTTCTAAAGAAGAAAATTGACCACGAATGGGGCCTCCCCATTCTTTTCCAAAAGTCACTCCAGAGCTTTGTTGGTGAGCCAACTTCCTTGTCCTTCAAACAAATGGGGAAAGTCTCTGTAGACATCCAGGTACGGGAGCTAGCATTCCTTCCCAAAAACATCCAAAACCACTTGGAACATCACATACAGAAAATGAAACTGCACCATCTATGGGAATTGCCTCGCCGTGTTTTTGAATCAACCAGGATGCTATATCCAGAATTTAAGACTGTGAAGCCCGAGCCAACATCCTCTTTGGATCAAAAGAACATCACCAAGAAAGCTGGCCAATTGAGGCCCCCTGCAGTTTGTACTCTGAAAAAGGGGGAGGTGACTCTCTTTCATAGATCACAGAGGTTCCCCATGGTAGAAGCCAAGTCTCTGGACAGAATTGGGCTCCACCTGAGCAAGAAAAGTTTGGAAATCCATCTGGATGCTTTCCCAAGGATCTTCAAGCTCTCCTGGAAGCATGACTCCATAGCATTAAAACAACCTCTCCCAAAGCTCATCAATCCTGGTCTTCAGCCGCTCAACCCTCGCACCGTTTCTCTCTCATTGGACCCTCAGGAAATCAGTAAGATTGATTTGTCCTTGCGTCGCAGATACATGGCATGCCTGTGGGGACTTGGGACACGCTATGTGGAAGTCCTTGGCAGGTTTGCACCTAGACTGCCCTTCCCTCTAGTCAAAAGGGCAGCTTGTGAATTTTCAGAAATGAGTACACCCTTCCTCACTGGGACAGACCGAGAGATTTTAGAACGGCATACCCAGAAGAAGAGGTTACAACATTTATGGGGTTACCCTACTCTCGTGCAAGAGTCAATTCAAGGTTTTATGTCAAAAACACCGACCCTTTCCCGACTTTCCAAGACTATGACAGAGGTGCAGGTGCTGCATCAAGAGTTGTCTTTCCTTCCTCAAGGCATCACGGCCCACCTTGAATTTCACATTCAGAAGGTCAAACTGCAGAGGAGATGGGCCATGCCTGGAAGAGTTCTCAAGTCCCTGGACTTTTTCCTTCCATCTCATCCCATGAGAAGAGAACTGCCTTCAACTTATAAGAAAAAGGCAGAAGTCAGCACCAAAGTAGCTCAACAGTCCTACCAAAGGGGAGTGCACACCATCTTTACTGCACACAAGAAGAAAGACTTAGACAATCACCTCGAGAGAAAGTGCCATCAGATCAATTTCCGGGCATTCCCTAGTCCTTTGATTCATTCTCAAGAAGACGTCAAGAGCAGAGAAGGGAATCTTCTCCCCAAACTGCTCCGTGTTGGGCAGAACTCTCCCACCAGCAGAAACACCTCCATGTTCTTCCTGCCACCAGCTGTTAGGGATGCTGTGGAATTGAATGTGAAGCAAAAGCATTTAGCCTTCCTGTGGGGGCTGCCTCAGAAACACACACTTGGCCAAACAAAGTGTTCCTCCATCCACATAAAACAACGGAACGTTCAGTTCCAACAACAGGAAACCCCTTTCCTTCAGAAAGACGGCAGGGAGCAGTTGGAGCATCACATCAAACAAAAGAGGCTTCATCGTTTTTGGGGCATGCCTTCCACCATCCAAAATTCCTTAAACCGCTTTATACACCCACCACCTTTGGGTACCCCCTCCCCAAAGGGGAGAAGTCAGGAAGTAAGAATTCAGACAGAGGACCTCTCCTTTCTTCCTGAGCATATCCAGGAGAAACTAGAAACTAGCTTGAAGAAGATGATAATCCGTAGGCAGTGGGGACTCCCAGAGAAATTCCATCAGTCTCTGCGTAGTTTTCTCCCCTCGCTTACAAAAACCAAAGAAAGACATGGGGAAGAATCAATGGTTGAGAGCAGCCTCATGTATGGACCAGAAGTGAAGAGAGCAAAGCATATCATTGGATCTCAACAGAGAATGCATATAGATACCCCACATAAGAAATCACCAGATACATCAGGGAAAACTTTCCACAAAGCAAGATCTCCCAAGCAATCTTTCCCTGATGGAATTCCATTCTGCATTTGTGACCAGTCAAGTAGAGGACATGTCCAGAGCAATGTAGAGGCTTCCCCACATACAGCCACAGTTAGCAGACGTTCGCAGAGGAGAGGCTTAGTAGAGAAAGATATCAACTGGCAGCCAGGCCTCCTCACGCCAGCGAGGCAAGATGTGATGCTATCCCCAGCAGAAAGACATCAAGACGAAACTGCCTGCAATGGAAGAGAAATTCAAAAGGCAAAGTCTCTCCAAAGGAAAATGCCAATAGCACATCTTACAAAGGAAGCTTGGGAGCTCATGGAAAGCCACGTCAGACGCAAACGGCTCCAGCATGCATGGAGGTTGCCACAGGTTGTACAAAAATCCCTTCTTGCTTTTGCCCCACCGCCACCTGCGCCTCTGGCAACAGAAGGTACTATGGCGGCACATGGCACAGCTGAAGAACTGAGAGGCTGCAGGCAAAGAAGGGATGCTCTTCATTTGCCCAACTCATGGTTGGAGGTGATTGTCTGTCCCCATCTCTTGAGTCTCCTCCCTGCAGAAGAGAGGAATTGCCTGGAATCCCATATGAGGAGCTGGTCAGTGGAACATAAATGGGAGCTTCCCAGACTCATTCAGGACTCCCTGAGGACACCCGATCCTTCTCCACTGAAGGATAAGTCTACACAGAAAGACAGCCATGCCTATCGCACGGAACATCATCACAAACATTACTACCATCCACGCTTTGAATGTGAAATTCAGATCCACTGTGATCACAAAGAAACACCGAATGAATTCACGGCCCAGGAAAAAAGCAAAGAGAAGCCCATGAAGCCCATTTATCAAAGACATCATGTGACCACCTCACAGGCATGCAGCAAAATGGCTGCCTTTGTATCCCCTATAACCAAAGTTCCTTTCCTCTCAGATGATTCCTGGAACACTCTGCAACTCCATATCCTACACAAGAGAGTCCAGCATGATTGGGGCCTGCCTTCCATGGTGATGAGGTCCCTGAATGCTTTTGCTCCGTTTCTACCTGACCCAGAAAATCGCACAGCGAAAAGGATAGCCAAGCCCTATTCCTCAGGTCATTGGGAACTGCAAACCTTACCTCAGAACATTTCCTTCCTCACCTCAGACACGAAAGAATGCCTGGAAGCCCACGTGAGACAGATGGCCGCAAAGCATCGCTGGGAAATGCCAAAACGGATCCAGCAATCTTTGAAAAGATTCCGGGCTCCCAGATACCTTTCCCAGTCCGGACTAGAGCAAGAACAGCCTCGGTTGCTTCCTTACAACTTGATAACAACACAAGGTTCCCAAACTTCCCAGAGAAAGACCAGGGCTGAGAGGTATGAAACTGTGTTTAGACCAGAAGGGAAACTGACATTCCTCCCAGATGAGTCCAGAGAGAATCTAGAATCTCATGTTCAACACAAGAAAATCCACCACCTCTGGGGCATGCCCAGTGCTGTGCTGAAGTCCTTGCATGCGTTTGCTCCATGTCCCCTTGATGAAGAAAAAGATACACTACGTACAGGGGAGACTATAATGAGAGGATGCCAGCTGGAAGTGCACACAAAAATCAGCAATCTCTTATTCCCAGACATGAACATAACCTTTCCTCAGAACCTTTCGTTCCTCGCCTCAGACACAAAAGAACACCTGGAAACACACATGAGAAAGATGACCACAAAGCATAGATGGGAGATGCCAAAACGGATCCAGGAGTCTTTGAAAAGGTTCCAGCCTCCCATATACCTTTCCCAGTCCGGACGAGAGCAAGCACAGCCTCGGTTACTTCCTCACAACTTGGTAACAACGCAAGGTTCCCAAACCTCCCTGAGAACGACCAGGGCTGAGGAGTACAAAACTGTGTTTAGACAGGAAGGGAAAGGGAAACTGACATTCCTCCCGGATGAGTCGAGAGAGAATCTAGAATCTCATGTTCAACACAAGAAAATCCACCACCTCTGGGGCCTGCCTGGTGCTGTGCTGAAGTCCTTGCGTGCTTTTGAGGCCCCATGTCCCTTTGATGAGGAAAAGGATACACTAAGCACAGGGGAAAGTATGATGAAAAGATGTCAGTGGGAAGGTCACACAAAAATCAGCAATCTCTTATTGCCAGACATGAACATAACCTTTCCTCAGAACCTTTCGTTCCTCGCCTCAGACACAAAAGAACAACTGGAAACACACATGAGAACGATGACTACAAAGCATCGCTGGGAGATGCCAAAACGGATCCAGCAATCTTTGAAAAGGTTCCAGCCTCCCAAATACCTTTCCCAGTCCGGACGAGAGCAAGCACAGCCTCGGTTACTTCCTCACAACTTGGTAACAACGCAAGGTTCCCAAACCTCCCTGAGAACGACCAGGGCTGAGGAGTACAAAACTGTGTTTAGACAGGGAGGGAAAGGGAAACTGACATTCCTCCCGGATGAGTCGAGAGAGAATCTAGAATCTCATGTTCAACACAAGAAAATCCACCACCTCTGGGGCCTGCCTGGTGCTGTGCTGAAGTCCTTGCGTGCTTTTGAGGCCCCATGTCCCTTTGATGAGGAAAAGGATACACTAAGCACAGGGGAAAGTATGATGAAAAGATGTCAGTGGGAAGGTCACACAAAAATCAGCAATCTCTTATTCCCAGACATGAACATAAGCTTTCCTCAGAACCTTTCGTTCCTCGCCTCAGACACAAAAGAACAACTGGAAACACACATGAGAACGATGACCACAAAGCATAGATGGGAGATGCCAAAACGGATCCAGGAGTCTTTGAAAAGGTTCCAGCCTCCCAAATACCTTTCCCAGTCCGGACTAGAGCAAGCACAGCCTCGGTTGCTTCCTCACAACTTGGTAACAACGCAAGGTTCCCAAACCTCCCTGAGAACGACCAGGGCTGAGGAGTACAAAACTGTGTTTAGACCAGAAGGGAAAGGGAAACTGACATTCCTCCCGGATGAGTCGAGAGAGAATCTAGAATCTCATGTTCAACACAAGAAAATCCACCACCTCTGGGGCCTGCCTGGTGCTGTGCTGAAGTCCTTGCGTGCTTTTGAGGCCCCATGTCCCTTTGATGAGGAAAAGGATACACTACGCACAGGGGAGACTATAATGACAAGATGCCAGCCGGAAGTGCACACAACAATTGGCAATCTCTTCCTAGACATGAACACAAAAGAACACCTGGAAGCACACACGAGGAGAAGAACGGCCCAGCACAGATGGGGTCTTCCAAAACGGGTTTTGCACTCCGTAGGGGTGTTTCTCCCTCCCAGACCCTCTCCCAAATTGCAACTGGATCAAACACAACCGCGGTCACCTTCTCAGAAGAAATCCTTCCAAGAGACAACCTTTCGACCACATTCTTTCTTGCCACTCGAGGTAGAGCTTCCGTTCCTTACAGTTGAGGAAAGATCCCACCTCGAATTCCACATCCAACGCAAGAAAATCCAGCATGGATGGCGCCTACCCTCCATTGTGATCAAGTCACTGCGTTCCTTTGCCCCAATGCCCTCCAAAATGCTGAAGGGAACACAAGGCACAAGGGGTGGTGCAAAGAAGCCAGTAGGGAGCACAGCAGAATTCCAAGCCACAACTAGAAGGCTGTCTTTCCTCAGTCCAAAGATAAAAGAGCATTTAGATGCCCATATGAAGCAAGTGGTTACCCAGCACAAGTGGAGACTTCCACAGAGGGTGCAGAAATCTATCAAGGCATTTTTACCTCCACAATCTTCTTCTGAGGAGTCTCGATCTCATCTGATAGCTCTCCTCCGACCCCAGATTGAAAGCTCACTGAAGAAATTTGAGGCCAGGAGAAGAGAGGCATTGGAAGAGAAGAGAAGAAGATGCACTACTCCATCTGCACGCTCAACAACAACAAGAGCCCATGTTATGAAGAGCGAGAAGAAATTGCCTTTCCTGGCTGAGGAAGACCAGCATCTCCTAGAATTCCACATTCAGCACAAGAAGATTCAACATGAATGGGGCCTCCCGGTGGCTGTTCAGAGATCTCTGCATGCTTTTGCCCCACTTCTCCTGTCATCTGCACCAGGAGGGATCGCAGGCACAGAAAGATGGCAAGAAAAGAGAGCTGCTCCCAAGAAGCACTGGAAAGTAAAGGAAGTGGACACTGCTGTCCAGCCGCTACCCTTCTTGTCTCCTGCCATAAAGGAACGCCTCGAAAGCCATGTCAAAAGCCTGACTGTCGAGCATAGATGGCGTCTTCCTAAGTTAGTTCAGGAATCCATGAGAGGATTTCTACCTCAGGTTGATGAGGAGGGAAGGCATTTGGTTTACAGCCATCTGGCCCATGAAATGTCTGATGCATCCACTCAAACAGAAACAGAATCCATTTCAGGTTCAGAGGATCCCCGCAGTTACCACTCAGAGCTATTCCCCGAGGCCATTCGAGACAGGGAAATGTCTTCATGGTTGCTTAAGGAAGAGCCAACCTTCTGTCCTGTTACAAAATGTCAGCATTCTCAAAGAATCCAAGAGAGAAGTTGGAAAGATGGAAGAGAAATAGGCCAGAGACGTACACTAGACAAGAAACGGGCATTGGATTTTCGCCCAAAGAAAACCATGCCAACAATACAGTCAGTGGTTCCTCATGGAGCAGAACCTTGTACTCCCTTCCCTTCTTTGTCTTGTCCAGGGATGAGAAGGTACTCATACAACACTGGTCACTGGTCTGAAATGCCAAAGGGATCCCAAAATAGATACCCAAGTATGAGGAGTTCTCTGCGATCCAAGGGCAGAAAACCACATCCATGCTCTTCAAAGGGATCGTTCAAAAAGAAGACGACTCACTGGCAGCTGGATTCCACATTCAAAACAAGAGCAGCCGACAGCCACCCGCCACACAGGCAGAAGGCGCCTCAGTCCCCAGGAGACTCTGACACTGCCTGGGAGTCAGTAAGGTCATGTAAGGTCTCCAGGTGCCCTTGTGCCTGCCATTTGCCATGCTCTCAAAGGGGCTCCACATCCTCAGTGGAATCAACGGCAGAGCAAAGAAGAGAAAAGGAAGAAGCCAACACAAAGGCAAATGAACCAAAGGGAAGCTCTTCTTATTTCTTCTCCAAGGAAAATGAAACATCTCTCTTGAGTTCAGCAAAGCAGGGTGAGGAAGGTTCTTCCTCTCCACCGTCAGACGACAATGGACCCCGTAGCTCTGGCTCAACAACTGAGGTGTTGGAAGGATTCTTGACTCTCCCACCGGGGGACAACCAACCTCACAATGCTGGCTCAGCAGATGTGGTGGAGTCCAGTTTTTCTTCTCTTCCATCAGAACATCATGAATTCCACACTTCCAGCGCTGCAACCCAAGGGCAAAAGGGTTATTCTTCAATTCTCTCAAAGGACAGTGAATCTGAAAATTCCAGCTCATCCTCAGGAAAAGGCCAAACAGACCAGGGAACCTCCCAGCCCTTGGGGGAAGACATGGTGCAATGCTACAACACTCTCGTCTATCAGGAGGCTTGGGATACCTCTATTATGCAGTCACCTCATGTCGTTGAATCCAATTCTTCTTATGAGGACATAGTGGCCAGACATTACTGCCAAAGACGTAAAGGGCACAAGACAAAACTGAGTAGCAAGCTACAAAGAAAAGGAAGCATGCCAGTTTGGAGAACACGGTCCTGCCACAGCCTGGCAGCTATAGCCTCTGAGAGTAACATGGGGCTCCAGGCACCTTCCATAACTGAACTGCTAAAGGTGTGGCCCTCTGAATCTCTTACTGAGAAAGGCCACAGCCTGGAGCCTCCACCAGTTGCCCGAGTGACTGAAATCCCTGACAAGTGTGAAGATGCCCAAGCCTCTGAGGACACTGCAAGAGAAGACCCTCAGGACCTCCAGTTAATCCACCCACCATCACCCTCAAAACCTCAAACCAGAGATGAAATAGATGCAACTGAAAAGATGACCATCATTAGTACAATTAGTTCAGCTGCTGAAATCTTGGTCTCTGGAAGAAAGGGAGAAGGAACTGCTGTTAAAAAAGCAGCCACAACTAAGAAAAAGGTCCCCAGGTCAGGAGCAATCCAATCCACATGTCCCGGGCAAGGAGGCTCCAAGCCTGAATGTGAATATGATGATCCAGAAGTAGCTGAAGAAGTGGCCATCCTTCGTTCCATCCTGGGGGAAAAATTAGGTTTAATGGCTGGGCATGAAGCATGGAAAAGTACGCAAGGGATTTCAAACTATAATCCAAAAGAGACACATGGGGAAATCAATGTTCCAGTGAAGGGGGCAAAGGTGTTGAAGTTGAGAGCAATAGATCTTGAAAGTGGAAATCACGCACTGGCAACAATGCAGAAAGAAAAAATACGAAGTGGAACAACAAAGAAAGGCCCCAAAGCCCTTTGTGCTGGCACAGAGCCTTCGACCAAGCATGAGTTAAGCCCTGTAATTCAGGGACGCAGACAGGGAGAGGAGTCTAGAGTAGAAGGATTGCAACCCAAGAAGAAGGACATCCAAGACCATGATGAGCAAAAGCCTGCCTTTGGTAAACTCTTCAACATAAAGCCAGGCAATTGGCTGAAAATGAGGATTTGGAGGAGAGGAGGAGCACCACCTGCGGAGGGAGTAAAAGAGTGAACGTGTAGAAGCGACTATCGTTGAAGAAAGACAAATGATACATTTAGTGAAAAGAGTGTTAAATTTAGTTAATATAATGTTAATTATTTATATAACAAATAAAATTTGTCAAAATAAAACCAGGTATTTTATCACTGACTCGGTGGAATGGGAAGTATTAAAAATATTGACGGGGAAAAACAGGAGTTGGAGAAAGATTTGGGCATATTATAAATCAATTATATTCTGAAAAGTATGGTGCTGTTAGAACAAGTACAAAGAAAATAAGTTTAGAAAGGGTTGCTGGACAGGGATGTCCCTTATCCCCATTACTGTATTATTTTATACTCTAACAGGATTGCTCGCAAATATGATAAGAAGGGATGAAGGAATAAGGAATAATAATTTCAACCCTTTTTTGTTTCATTTCAATTGTTAATTTAACATTCAAAGCTACTTTTCCATACTTGATTATACCATTTATCTTTTTTCATCTCCAATTCTTTTTTCCAGTCTAATGCAATTAGTTGCCTTGTTACTGATAAAAGCATTAACAATAATTCCTTCCTTTGTCCCTCTAGCCTCACTTCTAGTACCTCTCCTAGCAGGGTGACCTTTGGGTTTAAGATTATTTCTAATTCAAAGATGTTCTTTAACTCCTGCTCCAACCATCTCCAACATTTCTGAACAAAATCACATTCCCACCACATGTGAGTATAGGTACCCCCCTTCTTTTTTTTTTTAACATCTCCAGCATTTATCATCACGCATCTTACACATCTGGTGTATTCTTACAGGAGTCAAGTACCATCTCCAGATTATTTTGAAGTTATGCTCTCTTTCCTTTTTTGAGAGTTGCCTCATCAATCGTTGTTTCCATTTTTTTCTCCATGCATCCTCTTCTATCAATATACCTAATTCATCTTCCCAAATTTTCCTAAGGGTATTTTGCGGCACTTCACTTTTATTTAATATTCCATACAATTTCCCCACTAAACCTTTATTTTGTATTGTTCCTGACCTTTGTTTATATAACAGTTCTTCAAACTTTGTTATCTCTCTTTCAGTATAACCCTTATTCCTTATTCCACCATCCCATTTCAAAATCTGACTTCTCTAGGACATTTTTTACCCATATGAAAAGGTATAAAAACCTACCCAATTTCTTAAGAAAGGAGTCCATTCTCCAATGCTACAAGGACCCGTATCGTTTGTCATCTCGATGGGCCTCGATCCATACCTGTTAGATGTAATATCACACTGCCCTGAACTACATGTACAGTAATGATTTGCTCATGTAACCCGACTCCTCCGACCTCTGACCTCACCTAACCCTATTAAAGGACCCTCGCTTACCTCTGACCCTTTTCCCATCCCTGACCCTTGAGACAGCGACTGACCGCCATGCGGGCAATGGGAATAAAAGACTTTGATGATAAAAGACCGACTTTTGGGCCGAACCACCAGTTATTGGGCCGAACCACCTAAAATCCTCTAACAATACCATCTCGTATTGGGCGGCTCAGACCGCCGTACTTTAACTTAGGCAAGTGTTGGCTTAACACTTTTTAATTTCTTTTCTTAGAGAAGAAATGTCTTAGTTTTATTTTAGACTAGTTAGTAGCTATTCTTAATATTCTGCATTTTCTGGACTTTACTATTTTTCCAATAAACATAGAAAACAGACTTGATTTGTCAAGCGCTCTTTTTACGCCTATTGCTGACGGGGCAAATTGAGAAAGTTGAATTGGAACAGAAGAGCCTTTATTGAAAGGAGGACTATGTCTAATTATGTCAACTTCGTGGGGTCTGTTATCATGAAGAAATAACTTTGCGAGTTGCTGCTACAAAGAGGTAAACAGAGGTTTCACCCCCATGCAGCTTTCATGCAGCCAAGGCCAGAAGTTCCCCAAAAGCAAGATAAGGGTGATTTTTGTATAGGAAATTTGGAGTTTCCATCCCAGGGGTCTTTGCAGTTTAATTTCCCCTGCGTAGTGAGTCCAGGATCACCATTTCTCTGCGAACCAATGAGCCAGACAATCTGGACCAAGTCTTTCTCTGCCAAGCCATAGAGAAAGCCACCCTTACTGGCCCGCTAGCCGAGAGAGACAGACTCCTCTGCCTGTGCCGCGACCCGTCGAACCTCTAGTGGAGGGAAACCCAGGTCTGCCGACAGGTGGGAGAATAGCAACATCTATACCACCCATTTGGGAGATGCTGCAAACAAAAGTATGATGCTGTTAGAACAAGTACAAAGAAAATAAGTTTAGAAATGGTTGCTAGACAGGGATGTCCCTTATCCCCAGTACTGTATTATTTTATACTGTAACAGAATTGCTCGCAAATATGATAAGAAGGGATGAAGGAAAAGAAATATTGGAAATTAAGAAAAAACAAAAAACAAAAGTTAGCCTACTTGTGATGATACGCTATTTACCATTAAAGATTCATAAAAGGTCTGCCGACAGGTGGGAGAATAGCAACATCTATACCACCCAATTGCGAGATTTCCCACTCTGAGCAGTGTACATACAAATATCAAATAAACCAACAAAACACACAATACTGTAAATCAAAAGCAGAACATGAAACACACTTCTACAAACACAAACTCAAGCCACAGACTGTACAATCTCATTCCCAGCTGGTCAAATTCAGATTCTTAGCACAGGCCTTCCCTTTTAAATCCAAATCAGTCTCTCACATGGCTGTCCCTATAACAGTGATGGCAAACCTTTTAGAGACCGAGTGCCCAAAGTGCAACCCAAAAAGCATTTATTTATCACAAAGTGCCAACATGGCAATTTAACCATCACGCCAGATGAGAGCCACCTGCCTTAACCCAGACAGGGGAGTGAGGAAGTGCTCCCCTTGGGCTGCAGGGCAGAGGGGAGGGGCATACTCTGTGCTGGGAGAGGGAGGAAACAATCCCATTGAGCTGCTGGGTAGAGGGGAGGGGCGAACTCTGTGCTGGGAGAGGGAGGAAACAATCCCATTGAGCTGCTGGGCAGAGAGGTGGGTCAAACTCTGCTGGGGCTACGGTGCGTGTGCCCACATAGAGGGCTCTGAGTGCCCTCTCTGGCACGCGTGTCATAGGTTCGCCACCACTGCCCTATAAAATCACTGAAGTGTTTGGTTTTTCAAAGACTTTTAAAAGATGTGCTGATTGTTTATACTTGTCGACTCTTCATGCCATGAAGTCTCACTTTTATGTCTGACGAAGTGGACCTGGATGCATGAAAGCTAACATTAAAATACAGCAGTTAGTCTTAAAAGTACCATGGCGGTTTTTTGCCGTTTTGTTTTCTTTACTCTGTGGTATGCTTGAAACACAGACTAACACTGCTACAATTTCAAAAAATTCAAACATTTCCCCAGGTTCCTCTTTTGCAGAGATCACTCAGACATGTCTCCCTTTCTCTGACACCAGCTTTGATGACTATATTCCGACACAGTGAATGCAAAACCAAAACCAGTGCTTTTCAAGAATAGCATTGAATCTGTTTTGTTACTCTAATGATAGAAAGGCATGCCTGCAGTGTTTCTGGCTGATGGAACCAAGAACCTCCAGGTTACTCTTTGTGATGCCTTTTCTGATGCAACACAGAACTCTCTATATATCACCCAGTCCAGGATTGCAGTTAGCCATTTGTTAAGTGTTCAGCGCTCAGCTAACACTGTTTGAATGATGGCGCTAGAACAGTCTTGGGTTGACTTTTGTTTTGGGGGAGGATGGCTCCCCTGGGTCAAATTGACAGCCATGTTTATAGCAATCTACTATATGTGGAAGATCATTTTGGGATACCTATTATGGGAAGTCCTTTCTAATAGGGGTAAGAAAAATTTCAGGCAGCTCCCTGCTCTCCCTAGAATTTCATCAAACAAGGAATTATTCGTTAATCAGTGCCTTTCTTTTCAATTCCAGGTTCCCAACAAGAGCAGATCACCAAAAAGGAACGCTCCGTTCGCTACCTCTTGTGTGATGATATGAACTGCAAAATCTGTGAAAAAGTAGCCAAAGAGACCACATACACAAATAATGGGAAACCACTACTAGAGGGCTTTGACAGATCCAAGTGGCGTTACACAGGCCAAGATGAGAGTGACGCCTTATTACAGTCTGCTCAAAGTCAATGGGAGAGGGAAACGTTGCTCCTTGAGAAAATGATACATACCCTGGGCTCACTACAAGAGGCCATCTGTGGTGAGGTGCCAGAAAGAACGGCATGTAGACAGGAGCAAGAACAAACCTTTGTAGCACAACAATCCATTTATTTCCTGGATGATGCCACCGTCAGCAAATTGGAGTCACATCTCACAGCTAAACGTATGCACCATCTCATGGGGTTGCCCTCCACCCTCCTCAGCTCTATCAGGTCCTTCATGCCCCCTGCACCACCGTTGCCTCCTCAGAAGTCTCACCACGAGATTCAGGTAGTGCCCAGGTTGCCGACTCTCTCATTTCTACCTGCCGGCACCCAAATGAACCTGGAGCATCACCTGAAGAAAAGGATTCGGCACAAGCATTGGGAGATGCCGCAGAAGATACAGGATGCTCTCATCTGCCTAAAGCCTCCTTTTCCATCCAAGCAAGAGACATTTCAGCAGGGCTACAAGAGCAGAGGGGTGGTTGAAAACCTGCAGGAAAGCCCCTCCACCACTACTGAGGCTGTGAACGCCAAAACCACACCAGAATCCCGAGCCAAGCTACAAGCCCACTTCTTAAAGAAATGCTTGGAGGTGAGACTTCAATCATTCCCTGCAACAGTGGAGTACTCTAACAAAGTGATCAGTGAAAAGAGAAGGAATTCTCATCTGCCCAAACTTATTCCACCGTGTTGTGTCTCACTCCAGCCTAGGAACGGCTCCTGTCCGAATCTTCTGGAGAAAGCTGATGTTGTGGAGATGAACGTTAAGTGCAAACGTTGCCACTTCCAATGGGATCTCCCAACAGTCTATACGCAGACTATGAGGATGTTTTGCGCCAGTGCCCTGGCACTGCCAATTCCCCATTCCCAAATGCCTGATTTTTCAAAATGTGGATATGTAGAGCCCATCTTTCTGCCACGCAGAGACCGGAAGCTCCTAGAGAGCCATGTCCTCAGAAAGAGGCTTCAGCACCAGTGGGAGATGCCTGGCCTGGTACAACATTCCTTGAGCAAGTTCCTCTTGCCAGCTCCATCAGCACCAGCTGCTCAAGGTGCCAAGTTTCATGGGCGACAGATCTTAACTAGGATCCACCCTTTGCCTTTTCTTGGCTCAGAGACAAAGCAGAACTTGGAAAGGCATCTCAAGAGCATCATCTTACAAAGACAGTGGGGCATCCCCAAGCGTGTCTTTGACTCCCTGCAAGCCTTCCTTCCACCTCCTCCCCCACCAATCAAGAGATTACCTTTGATGGAGGAAATAGAGAAGAGGAGCACAGTGAAACAAAGGTCCTGCCAAAGTCCTGCTGGATATTCATGGAAGACTCGAGGAATGGCAGCCCGAGACGCACAACATCTTTGCATTTTACATAGTGAGACGAAGATCTTGCTGCAGCGTTGCTTAGTGAAGAAGCACTTGGAGATACTGCTGGGGTCTCTCCCCTCGGCTGTGAGAGCTTCCTGGAGCTGCAGCTTTTCCTACAGGAGAGACCCCCTCCCCAAGATGATCCTTCCAGGAGACAAGTCTTTGCTGCCACGTAAATCATTGCTGCCATTTGTGTGCAAAGAGGACATGGACCGGATTGAAATGGCTGTCAAGCGGAACCACCTGGCCTCCCTTTGGGAGCTAGGAACCCACTACGTAGGAGCCATTCAAAGGATGACTTTCAAGCCTCTGTCCCAACCTTTCCAACCCAGAGAGGCCATCTCAGCATCTTTCGATACACCAGTTAAACTACTGTCAGATGTTGATAAAGAAGGGTTAGAACGTCATGTTCTAAAGAAGAAAATTGACCACGAATGGGGCCTCCCCATTCTTTTCCAAAAGTCACTCCAGAGCTTTGTTGGTGAGCCAACTTCCTTGTCCTTCAAACAAATGGGGAAAGTCTCTGTAGACATCCAGGTACGGGAGCTAGCATTCCTTCCCAAAAACATCCAAAACCACTTGGAACATCACATACAGAAAATGAAACTGCACCATCTATGGGAATTGCCTCGCCGTGTTTTTGAATCAACCAGGATGCTATATCCAGAATTTAAGACTGTGAAGCCCAAGCCAACATCCTCTTTGGATCAAAAGAACATCACCAAGAAAGCTGGCCAATTGAGGCCCCCTGCAGTTTGTACTCTGAAAAAGGGGGAGGTGACTCTCTTTCATAGATCACAGAGGTTCCCCATGGTAGAAGCCAAGTCTCTGGACAGAATTGGGCTCCACCTGAGCAAGAAAAGTTTGGAAATCCATCTGGATGCTTTCCCAAGGATCTTCAAGCTCTCCTGGAAGCATGACTCCATAGCATTAAAACAACCTCTCCCAAAGCTCATCAATCCTGGTCTTCAGCCGCTCAACCCTCGCACCGTTTCTCTCTCATTGGACCCTCAGGAAATCAGTAAGATTGATTTGTCCTTGCGTCGCAGATACATGGCATGCCTGTGGGGACTTGGGACACGCTATGTGGAAGTCCTTGGCAGGTTTGCACCTAGACTGCCCTTCCCTCTAGTCAAAAGGGCAGCTTGTGAATTTTCAGAAATGAGTACACCCTTCCTCACTGGGACAGACCGAGAGATTTTAGAACGGCATACCCAGAAGAAGAGGTTACAACATTTATGGGGTTACCCTACTCTCGTGCAAGAGTCAATTCAAGGTTTTATGTCAAAAACACCGACCCTTTCCCGACTTTCCAAGACTATGACAGAGGTGCAGGTGCTGCATCAAGAGTTGTCTTTCCTTCCTCAAGGCATCACGGCCCACCTTGAATTTCACATTCAGAAGGTCAAACTGCAGAGGAGATGGGCCATGCCTGGAAGAGTTCTCAAGTCCCTGGACTTTTTCCTTCCATCTCATCCCATGAGAAGAGAACTGCCTTCAACTTATAAGAAAAAGGCAGAAGTCAGCACCAAAGTAGCTCAACAGTCCTACCAAAGGGGAGTGCACACCATCTTTACTGCACACAAGAAGAAAGACTTAGACAATCACCTCGAGAGAAAGTGCCATCAGATCAATTTCCGGGCATTCCCTAGTCCTTTGATTCATTCTCAAGAAGACGTCAAGAGCAGAGAAGGGAATCTTCTCCCCAAACTGCTCCGTGTTGGGCAGAACTCTCCCACCAGCAGAAACACCTCCATGTTCTTCCTGCCACCAGCTGTTAGGGATGCTGTGGAATTGAATGTGAAGCAAAAGCATTTAGCCTTCCTGTGGGGGCTGCCTCAGAAACACACACTTGGCCAAACAAAGTGTTCCTCCATCCACATAAAACAACGGAACGTTCAGTTCCAACAACAGGAAACCCCTTTCCTTCAGAAAGACGGCAGGGAGCAGTTGGAGCATCACATCAAACAAAAGAGGCTTCATCGTTTTTGGGGCATGCCTTCCACCATCCAAAATTCCTTAAACCGCTTTATACACCCACCACCTTTGGGTACCCCCTCCCCAAAGGGGAGAAGTCAGGAAGTAAGAATTCAGACAGAGGACCTCTCCTTTCTTCCTGAGCATATCCAGGAGAAACTAGAAACTAGCTTGAAGAAGATGATAATCCGTAGGCAGTGGGGACTCCCAGAGAAATTCCATCAGTCTCTGCGTAGTTTTCTCCCCTCGCTTACAAAAACCAAAGAAAGACATGGGGAAGAATCAATGGTTGAGAGCAGCCTCATGTATGGACCAGAAGTGAAGAGAGCAAAGCATATCATTGGATCTCAACAGAGAATGCATATAGATACCCCACATAAGAAATCACCAGATACATCAGGGAAAACTTTCCACAAAGCAAGATCTCCCAAGCAATCTTTCCCTGATGGAATTCCATTCTGCATTTGTGACCAGTCAAGTAGAGGACATGTCCAGAGCAATGTAGAGGCTTCCCCACATACAGCCACAGTTAGCAGACGTTCGCAGAGGAGAGGCTTAGTAGAGAAAGATATCAACTGGCAGCCAGGCCTCCTCACGCCAGCGAGGCAAGATGTGATGCTATCCCCAGCAGAAAGACATCAAGACGAAACTGCCTGCAATGGAAGAGAAATTCAAAAGGCAAAGTCTCTCCAAAGGAAAATGCCAATAGCACATCTTACAAAGGAAGCTTGGGAGCTCATGGAAAGCCACGTCAGACGCAAACGGCTCCAGCATGCATGGAGGTTGCCACAGGTTGTACAAAAATCCCTTCTTGCTTTTGCCCCACCGCCACCTGCGCCTCTGGCAACAGAAGGTACTATGGCGGCACATGGCACAGCTGAAGAACTGAGAGGCTGCAGGCAAAGAAGGGATGCTCTTCATTTGCCCAACTCATGGTTGGAGGTGATTGTCTGTCCCCATCTCTTGAGTCTCCTCCCTGCAGAAGAGAGGAATTGCCTGGAATCCCATATGAGGAGCTGGGCAGTGGAACATAAATGGGAGCTTCCCAGACTCATTCAGGACTCCCTGAGGACACCCGATCCTTCTCCACTGAAGGATAAGTCTACACAGAAAGACAGCCATGCCTATCGCACGGAACATCATCACAAACATTACTACCATCCACGCTTTGAATGTGAAATTCAGATCCACTGTGATCACAAAGAAACACCGAATGAATTCACGGCCCAGGAAAAAAGCAAAGAGAAGCCCATGAAGCCCATTTATCAAAGACATCATGTGACCACCTCACAGGCATGCAGCAAAATGGCTGCCTTTGTATCCCCTATAACCAAAGTTCCTTTCCTCTCAGATGATTCCTGGAACACTCTGCAACTCCATATCCTACACAAGAGAGTCCAGCATGATTGGGGCCTGCCTTCCATGGTGATGAGGTCCCTGAATGCTTTTGCTCCGTTTCTACCTGACCCAGAAAATCGCACAGCGAAAAGGATAGCCAAGCCCTATTCCTCAGGTCATTGGGAACTGCAAACCTTACCTCAGAACATTTCCTTCCTCACCTCAGACACGAAAGAATGCCTGGAAGCCCACGTGAGACAGATGGCCGCAAAGCATCGCTGGGAAATGCCAAAACGGATCCAGCAATCTTTGAAAAGATTCCGGGCTCCCAGATACCTTTCCCAGTCCGGACTAGAGCAAGAACAGCCTCGGTTGCTTCCTTACAACTTGATAACAACACAAGGTTCCCAAACTTCCCAGAGAAAGACCAGGGCTGAGAGGTATGAAACTGTGTTTAGACCAGAAGGGAAACTGACATTCCTCCCAGATGAGTCCAGAGAGAATCTAGAATCTCATGTTCAACACAAGAAAATCCACCACCTCTGGGGCATGCCCAGTGCTGTGCTGAAGTCCTTGCATGCGTTTGCTCCATGTCCCCTTGATGAAGAAAAAGATACACTACGTACAGGGGAGACTATAATGAGAGGATGCCAGCTGGAAGTGCACACAAAAATCAGCAATCTCTTATTCCCAGACATGAACATAACCTTTCCTCAGAACCTTTCGTTCCTCGCCTCAGACACAAAAGAACACCTGGAAACACACATGAGAAAGATGACCACAAAGCATAGATGGGAGATGCCAAAACGGATCCAGGAGTCTTTGAAAAGGTTCCAGCCTCCCATATACCTTTCCCAGTCCGGACGAGAGCAAGCACAGCCTCGGTTACTTCCTCACAACTTGGTAACAACGCAAGGTTCCCAAACCTCCCTGAGAACGACCAGGGCTGAGGAGTACAAAACTGTGTTTAGACAGGAAGGGAAAGGGAAACTGACATTCCTCCCGGATGAGTCGAGAGAGAATCTAGAATCTCATGTTCAACACAAGAAAATCCACCACCTCTGGGGCCTGCCTGGTGCTGTGCTGAAGTCCTTGCGTGCTTTTGAGGCCCCATGTCCCTTTGATGAGGAAAAGGATACACTAAGCACAGGGGAAAGTATGATGAAAAGATGTCAGTGGGAAGGTCACACAAAAATCAGCAATCTCTTATTCCCAGACATGAACATAAGCTTTCCTCAGAACCTTTCGTTCCTCGCCTCAGACACAAAAGAACAACTGGAAACACACATGAGAACGATGACCACAAAGCATAGATGGGAGATGCCAAAACGGATCCAGGAGTCTTTGAAAAGGTTCCAGCCTCCCAAATACCTTTCCCAGTCCGGACTAGAGCAAGCACAGCCTCGGTTGCTTCCTCACAACTTGGTAACAACGCAAGGTTCCCAAACCTCCCTGAGAACGACCAGGGCTGAGGAGTACAAAACTGTGTTTAGACCAGAAGGGAAAGGGAAACTGACATTCCTCCCGGATGAGTCGAGAGAGAATCTAGAATCTCATGTTCAACACAAGAAAATCCACCACCTCTGGGGCCTGCCTGGTGCTGTGCTGAAGTCCTTGCGTGCTTTTGAGGCCCCATGTCCCTTTGATGAGGAAAAGGATACACTACGCACAGGGGAGACTATAATGACAAGATGCCAGCCGGAAGTGCACACAACAATTGGCAATCTCTTCCTAGACATGAACACAAAAGAACACCTGGAAGCACACACGAGGAGAAGAACGGCCCAGCACAGATGGGGTCTTCCAAAACGGGTTTTGCACTCCGTAGGGGTGTTTCTCCCTCCCAGACCCTCTCCCAAATTGCAACTGGATCAAACACAACCGCGGTCACCTTCTCAGAAGAAATCCTTCCAAGAGACAACCTTTCGACCACATTCTTTCTTGCCACTCGAGGTAGAGCTTCCGTTCCTTACAGTTGAGGAAAGATCCCACCTCGAATTCCACATCCAACGCAAGAAAATCCAGCATGGATGGCGCCTACCCTCCATTGTGATCAAGTCACTGCGTTCCTTTGCCCCAATGCCCTCCAAAATGCTGAAGGGAACACAAGGCACAAGGGGTGGTGCAAAGAAGCCAGTAGGGAGCACAGCAGAATTCCAAGCCACAACTAGAAGGCTGTCTTTCCTCAGTCCAAAGATAAAAGAGCATTTAGATGCCCATATGAAGCAAGTGGTTACCCAGCACAAGTGGAGACTTCCACAGAGGGTGCAGAAATCTATCAAGGCATTTTTACCTCCACAATCTTCTTCTGAGGAGTCTCGATCTCATCTGATAGCTCTCCTCCGACCCCAGATTGAAAGCTCACTGAAGAAATTTGAGGCCAGGAGAAGAGAGGCATTGGAAGAGAAGAGAAGAAGATGCACTACTCCATCTGCACGCTCAACAACAACAAGAGCCCATGTTATGAAGAGCGAGAAGAAATTGCCTTTCCTGGCTGAGGAAGACCAGCATCTCCTAGAATTCCACATTCAGCACAAGAAGATTCAACATGAATGGGGCCTCCCGGTGGCTGTTCAGAGATCTCTGCATGCTTTTGCCCCACTTCTCCTGTCATCTGCACCAGGAGGGATCGCAGGCACAGAAAGATGGCAAGAAAAGAGAGCTGCTCCCAAGAAGCACTGGAAAGTAAAGGAAGTGGACACTGCTGTCCAGCCGCTACCCTTCTTGTCTCCTGCCATAAAGGAACGCCTCGAAAGCCATGTCAAAAGCCTGACTGTCGAGCATAGATGGCGTCTTCCTAAGTTAGTTCAGGAATCCATGAGAGGATTTCTACCTCAGGTTGATGAGGAGGGAAGGCATTTGGTTTACAGCCATCTGGCCCATGAAATGTCTGATGCATCCACTCAAACAGAAACAGAATCCATTTCAGGTTCAGAGGATCCCCGCAGTTACCACTCAGAGCTATTCCCCGAGGCCATTCGAGACAGGGAAATGTCTTCATGGTTGCTTAAGGAAGAGCCAACCTTCTGTCCTGTTACAAAATGTCAGCATTCTCAAAGAATCCAAGAGAGAAGTTGGAAAGATGGAAGAGAAATAGGCCAGAGACGTACACTAGACAAGAAACGGGCATTGGATTTTCGCCCAAAGAAAACCATGCCAACAATGCAGTCAGTGGTTCCTCATGGAGCAGAACCTTGTACTCCCTTCCCTTCTTTGTCTTGTCCAGGGATGAGAAGGTACTCATACAACACTGGTCACTGGTCTGAAATGCCAAAGGGATCCCAAAATAGATACCCAAGTATGAGGAGTTCTCTGCGATCCAAGGGCAGAAAACCACATCCATGCTCTTCAAAGGGATCGTTCAAAAAGAAGACGACTCACTGGCAGCTGGATTCCACATTCAAAACAAGAGCAGCCGACAGCCACCCGCCACACAGGCAGAAGGCGCCTCAGTCCCCAGGAGACTCTGACACTGCCTGGGAGTCAGTAAGGTCATGTAAGGTCTCCAGGTGCCCTTGTGCCTGCCATTTGCCATGCTCTCAAAGGGGCTCCACATCCTCAGTGGAATCAACGGCAGAGCAAAGAAGAGAAAAGGAAGAAGCCAACACAAAGGCAAATGAACCAAAGGGAAGCTCTTCTTATTTCTTCTCCAAGGAAAATGAAACATCTCTCTTGAGTTCAGCAAAGCAGGGTGAGGAAGGTTCTTCCTCTCCACCGTCAGACGACAATGGACCCCGTAGCTCTGGCTCAACAACTGAGGTGTTGGAAGGATTCTTGACTCTCCCACCGGGGGACAACCAACCTCACAATGCTGGCTCAGCAGATGTGGTGGAGTCCAGTTTTTCTTCTCTTCCATCAGAACATCATGAATTCCACACTTCCAGCGCTGCAACCCAAGGGCAAAAGGGTTATTCTTCAATTCTCTCAAAGGACAGTGAATCTGAAAATTCCAGCTCATCCTCAGGAAAAGGCCAAACAGACCAGGGAACCTCCCAGCCCTTGGGGGAAGACATGGTGCAATGCTACAACACTCTCGTCTATCAGGAGGCTTGGGATACCTCTATTATGCAGTCACCTCATGTCGTTGAATCCAATTCTTCTTATGAGGACATAGTGGCCAGACATTACTGCCAAAGACGTAAAGGGCACAAGACAAAACTGAGTAGCAAGCTACAAAGAAAAGGAAGCATGCCAGTTTGGAGAACACGGTCCTGCCACAGCCTGGCAGCTATAGCCTCTGAGAGTAACATGGGGCTCCAGGCACCTTCCATAACTGAACTGCTAAAGGTGTGGCCCTCTGAATCTCTTACTGAGAAAGGCCACAGCCTGGAGCCTCCACCAGTTGCCCGAGTGACTGAAATCCCTGACAAGTGTGAAGATGCCCAAGCCTCTGAGGACACTGCAAGAGAAGACCCTCAGGACCTCCAGTTAATCCACCCACCATCACCCTCAAAACCTCAAACCAGAGATGAAATAGATGCAACTGAAAAGATGACCATCATTAGTACAATTAGTTCAGCTGCTGAAATCTTGGTCTCTGGAAGAAAGGGAGAAGGAACTGCTGTTAAAAAAGCAGCCACAACTAAGAAAAAGGTCCCCAGGTCAGGAGCAATCCAATCCACATGTCCCGGGCAAGGAGGCTCCAAGCCTGAATGTGAATATGATGATCCAGAAGTAGCTGAAGAAGTGGCCATCCTTCGTTCCATCCTGGGGGAAAAATTAGGTTTAATGGCTGGGCATGAAGCATGGAAAAGTACGCAAGGGATTTCAAACTATAATCCAAAAGAGACACATGGGGAAATCAATGTTCCAGTGAAGGGGGCAAAGGTGTTGAAGTTGAGAGCAATAGATCTTGAAAGTGGAAATCACGCACTGGCAACAATGCAGAAAGAAAAAATACGAAGTGGAACAACAAAGAAAGGCCCCAAAGCCCTTTGTGCTGGCACAGAGCCTTCGACCAAGCATGAGTTAAGCCCTGTAATTCAGGGACGCAGACAGGGAGAGGAGCCTAGAGTAGAAGGATTGCAACCCAAGAAGAAGGACATCCAAGACCATGATGAGCAAAAGCCTGCCTTTGGTAAACTCTTCAACATAAAGCCAGGCAATTGGCTGAAAATGAGGATTTGGAGGAGAGGAGGAGCACCACCTGCGGAGGGAGTAAAAGAGTGAACGTGTAGAAGCGACTATCGTTGAAGAAAGACAAATGATACATTTAGTGAAAAGAGTGTTAAATTTAGTTAATATAATGTTAATTATTTATATAACAAATAAAATTTGTCAAAATAAAACCAGGTATTTTATCACTGACTCGGTGGAATGGGAAGTATTAAAAATATTGACGGGGAAAAACAGGAGTTGGAGAAAGATTTGGGCATATTATAAATCAATTATATTCTGAAAAGTATGGTGCTGTTAGAACAAGTACAAAGAAAATAAGTTTAGAAAGGGTTGCTGGACAGGGATGTCCCTTATCCCCATTACTGTATTATTTTATACTCTAACAGGATTGCTCGCAAATATGATAAGAAGGGATGAAGGAATAAGGAATAATAATTTCAACCCTTTTTTGTTTCATTTCAATTGTTAATTTAACATTCAAAGCTACTTTTCCATACTTGATTATACCATTTATCTTTTTTCATCTCCAATTCTTTTTTCCAGTCTAATGCAATTAGTTGCCTTGTTACTGATAAAAGCATTAACAATAATTCCTTCCTTTGTCCCTCTAGCCTCACTTCTAGTACCTCTCCTAGCAGGGTGACCTTTGGGTTTAAGATTATTTCTAATTCAAAGATGTTCTTTAACTCCTGCTCCAACCATCTCCAACATTTCTGAACAAAATCACATTCCCACCACATGTGAGTATAGGTACCCCCCTTCTTTTTTTTTTAACATCTCCAGCATTTATCATCACGCATCTTACACATCTGGTGTATTCTTACAGGAGTCAAGTACCATCTCCAGATTATTTTGAAGTTATGCTCTCTTTCCTTTTTTGAGAGTTGCCTCATCAATCGTTGTTTCCATTTTTTTCTCCATGCATCCTCTTCTATCAATATACCTAATTCATCTTCCCAAATTTTCCTAAGGGTATTTTGCGGCACTTCACTTTTATTTAATATTCCATACAATTTCCCCACTAAACCTTTATTTTGTATTGTTCCTGACCTTTGTTTATATAACAGTTCTTCAAACTTTGTTATCTCTCTTTCAGTATAACCCTTATTCCTTATTCCACCATCCCATTTCAAAATCTGACTTCTCTAGGACATTTTTTACCCATATGAAAAGGTATAAAAACCTACCCAATTTCTTAAGAAAGGAGTCCATTCTCCAATGCTACAAGGACCCGTATCGTTTGTCATCTCGATGGGCCTCGATCCATACCTGTTAGATGTAATATCACACTGCCCTGAACTACATGTACAGTAATGATTTGCTCATGTAACCCGACTCCTCCGACCTCTGACCTCACCTAACCCTATTAAAGGACCCTCGCTTACCTCTGACCCTTTTCCCATCCCTGACCCTTGAGACAGCGACTGACCGCCATGCGGGCAATGGGAATAAAAGACTTTGATGATAAAAGACCGACTTTTGGGCCGAACCACCAGTTATTGGGCCGAACCACCTAAAATCCTCTAACAATACCATCTCGTATTGGGCGGCTCAGACCGCCGTACTTTAACTTAGGCAAGTGTTGGCTTAACACTTTTTAATTTCTTTTCTTAGAGAAGAAATGTCTTAGTTTTATTTTAGACTAGTTAGTAGCTATTCTTAATATTCTGCATTTTCTGGACTTTACTATTTTTCCAATAAACATAGAAAACAGACTTGATTTGTCAAGCGCTCTTTTTACGCCTATTGCTGACGGGGCAAATTGAGAAAGTTGAATTGGAACAGAAGAGCCTTTATTGAAAGGAGGACTATGTCTAATTATGTCAACTTCGTGGGGTCTGTTATCATGAAGAAATAACTTTGCGAGTTGCTGCTACAAAGAGGTAAACAGAGGTTTCACCCCCATGCAGCTTTCATGCAGCCAAGGCCAGAAGTTCCCCAAAAGCAAGATAAGGGTGATTTTTGTATAGGAAATTTGGAGTTTCCATCCCAGGGGTCTTTGCAGTTTAATTTCCCCTGCGTAGTGAGTCCAGGATCACCATTTCTCTGCGAACCAATGAGCCAGACAATCTGGACCAAGTCTTTCTCTGCCAAGCCATAGAGAAAGCCACCCTTACTGGCCCGCTAGCCGAGAGAGACAGACTCCTCTGCCTGTGCCGCGACCCGTCGAACCTCTAGTGGAGGGAAACCCAGGTCTGCCGACAGGTGGGAGAATAGCAACATCTATACCACCCATTTGGGAGATGCTGCAAACAAAAGTATGATGCTGTTAGAACAAGTACAAAGAAAATAAGTTTAGAAATGGTTGCTAGACAGGGATGTCCCTTATCCCCAGTACTGTATTATTTTATACTGTAACAGAATTGCTCGCAAATATGATAAGAAGGGATGAAGGAATAAGAAATATTGGAAATTAAGAAAAAACAAAAAACAAAAGTTAGCCTACTTGTGATGATACGCTATTTACCATTAAAGATTCATAAAAGGTCTGCCGACAGGTGGGAGAATAGCAACATCTATACCACCCAATTGCGAGATTTCCCACTCTGAGCAGTGTACATACAAATATCAAATAAACCAACAAAACACACAATACTGTAAATCAAAAGCAGAACATGAAACACACTTCTACAAACACAAACTCAAGCCACAGACTGTACAATCTCATTCCCAGCTGGTCAAATTCAGATTCTTAGCACAGGCCTTCCCTTTTAAATCCAAATCAGTCTCTCACATGGCTGTCCCTATAACAGTGATGGCAAACCTTTTAGAGACCGAGTGCCCAAAGTGCAACCCAAAAAGCATTTATTTATCACAAAGTGCCAACATGGCAATTTAACCATCACGCCAGATGAGAGCCACCTGCCTTAACCCAGACAGGGGAGTGAGGAAGTGCTCCCCTTGGGCTGCAGGGCAGAGGGGAGGGGCATACTCTGTGCTGGGAGAGGGAGGAAACAATCCCATTGAGCTGCTGGGTAGAGGGGAGGGGCGAACTCTGTGCTGGGAGAGGGAGGAAACAATCCCATTGAGCTGCTGGGCAGAGAGGTGGGTCAAACTCTGCTGGGGCTACGGTGCGTGTGCCCACATAGAGGGCTCTGAGTGCCCTCTCTGGCACGCGTGTCATAGGTTCGCCACCACTGCCCTATAAAATCACTGAAGTGTTTGGTTTTTCAAAGACTTTTAAAAGATGTGCTGATTGTTTATACTTGTCGACTCTTCATGCCATGAAGTCTCACTTTTATGTCTGACGAAGTGGACCTGGATGCATGAAAGCTAACATTAAAATACAGCAGTTAGTCTTAAAAGTACCATGGCGGTTTTTTGCCGTTTTGTTTTCTTTACTCTGTGGTATGCTTGAAACACAGACTAACACTGCTACAATTTCAAAAAATTCAAACATTTCCCCAGGTTCCTCTTTTGCAGAGATCACTCAGACATGTCTCCCTTTCTCTGACACCAGCTTTGATGACTATATTCCGACACAGTGAATGCAAAACCAAAACCAGTGCTTTTCAAGAATAGCATTGAATCTGTTTTGTTACTCTAATGATAGAAAGGCATGCCTGCAGTATTTCTGGCTGATGGAACCAAGAACCTCCAGGTTACTCTTTGTGATGCCTTTTCTGATGCAACACAGAACTCTCTATATATCACCCAGTCCAGGATTGCAGTTAGCCATTTGTTAAGTGTTCAGCGCTCAGCTAACACTGTTTGAATGATGGCGCTAGAACAGTCTTGGGTTGACTTTTGTTTTGGGGGAGGATGGCTCCCCTGGGTCAAATTGACAGCCATGTTTATAGCAATCTACTATATGTGGAAGATCATTTTGGGATACCTATTATGGGAAGTCCTTTCTAATAGGGGTAAGAAAAATTTCAGGCAGCTCCCTGCTCTCCCTAGAATTTCATCAAACAAGGAATTATTCGTTAATCAGTGCCTTTCTTTTCAATTCCAGGTTCCCAACAAGAGCAGATCACCAAAAAGGAACGCTCCGTTCGCTACCTCTTGTGTGATGATATGAACTGCAAAATCTGTGAAAAAGTAGCCAAAGAGACCACATACACAAATAATGGGAAACCACTACTAGAGGGCTTTGACAGATCCAAGTGGCGTTACACAGGCCAAGATGAGAGTGACGCCTTATTACAGTCTGCTCAAAGTCAATGGGAGAGGGAAACGTTGCTCCTTGAGAAAATGATACATACCCTGGGCTCACTACAAGAGGCCATCTGTGGTGAGGTGCCAGAAAGAACGGCATGTAGACAGGAGCAAGAACAAACCTTTGTAGCACAACAATCCATTTATTTCCTGGATGATGCCACCGTCAGCAAATTGGAGTCACATCTCACAGCTAAACGTATGCACCATCTCATGGGGTTGCCCTCCACCCTCCTCAGCTCTATCAGGTCCTTCATGCCCCCTGCACCACCGTTGCCTCCTCAGAAGTCTCACCACGAGATTCAGGTAGTGCCCAGGTTGCCGACTCTCTCATTTCTACCTGCCGGCACCCAAATGAACCTGGAGCATCACCTGAAGAAAAGGATTCGGCACAAGCATTGGGAGATGCCGCAGAAGATACAGGATGCTCTCATCTGCCTAAAGCCTCCTTTTCCATCCAAGCAAGAGACATTTCAGCAGGGCTACAAGAGCAGAGGGGTGGTTGAAAACCTGCAGGAAAGCCCCTCCACCACTACTGAGGCTGTGAACGCCAAAACCACACCAGAATCCCGAGCCAAGCTACAAGCCCACTTCTTAAAGAAATGCTTGGAGGTGAGACTTCAATCATTCCCTGCAACAGTGGAGTACTCTAACAAAGTGATCAGTGAAAAGAGAAGGAATTCTCATCTGCCCAAACTTATTCCACCGTGTTGTGTCTCACTCCAGCCTAGGAACGGCTCCTGTCCGAATCTTCTGGAGAAAGCTGATGTTGTGGAGATGAACGTTAAGTGCAAACGTTGCCACTTCCAATGGGATCTCCCAACAGTCTATACGCAGACTATGAGGATGTTTTGCCCCAGTGCCCTGGCACTGCCAATTCCCCATTCCCAAATGCCTGATTTTTCAAAATGTGGATATGTAGAGCCCATCTTTCTGCCACGCAGAGACCGGAAGCTCCTAGAGAGCCATGTCCTCAGAAAGAGGCTTCAGCACCAGTGGGAGATGCCTGGCCTGGTACAACATTCCTTGAGCAAGTTCCTCTTGCCAGCTCCATCAGCACCAGCTGCTCAAGGTGCCAAGTTTCATGGGCGACAGATCTTAACTAGGATCCACCCTTTGCCTTTTCTTGGCTCAGAGACAAAGCAGAACTTGGAAAGGCATCTCAAGAGCATCATCTTACAAAGACAGTGGGGCATCCCCAAGCGTGTCTTTGACTCCCTGCAAGCCTTCCTTCCACCTCCTCCCCCACCAATCAAGAGATTACCTTTGATGGAGGAAATAGAGAAGAGGAGCACAGTGAAACAAAGGTCCTGCCAAAGTCCTGCTGGATATTCATGGAAGACTCGAGGAATGGCAGCCCGAGACGCACAACATCTTTGCATTTTACATAGTGAGACGAAGATCTTGCTGCAACGTTCCTTAGTGAAGAAGCACTTGGAGATACTGCTGGGGTCTCTCCCCTCGGCTGTGAGAGCTTCCTGGAGCTGCAGCTTTTCCTACAGGAGAGACCCCCTCCCCAAGATGATCCTTCCAGGAGACAAGTCTTTGCTGCCACGTAAATCATTGCTGCCATTTGTGTGCAAAGAGGACATGGACCGGATTGAAATGGCTGTCAAGCGGAACCACCTTTCCTCCCTTTGGGAGCTAGGAACCCACTACGTAGGAGCCATTCAAAGGATGACTTTCAAGCCTCTGTCCCAACCTTTCCAACCCAGAGAGGCCATCTCAGCATCTTTCGATACACCAGTTAAACTACTGTCAGATGTTGATAAAGAAGGGTTAGAACGTCATGTTCTAAAGAAGAAAATTGACCACGAATGGGGCCTCCCCATTCTTTTCCAAAAGTCACTCCAGAGCTTTGTTGGTGAGCCAACTTCCTTGTCCTTCAAACAAATGGGGAAAGTCTCTGTAGACATCCAGGTACGGGAGCTAGCATTCCTTCCCAAAAACATCCAAAACCACTTGGAACATCACATACAGAAAATGAAACTGCACCATCTATGGGAATTGCCTCGCCGTGTTTTTGAATCAACCAGGATGCTATATCCAGAATTTAAGACTGTGAAGCCCGAGCCAACATCCTCTTTGGATCAAAAGAACATCACCAAGAAAGCTGGCCAATTGAGGCCCCCTGCAGTTTGTACTCTGAAAAAGGGGGAGGTGACTCTCTTTCATAGATCACAGAGGTTCCCCATGGTAGAAGCCAAGTCTCTGGACAGAATTGGGCTCCACCTGAGCAAGAAAAGTTTGGAAATCCATCTGGATGCTTTCCCAAGGATCTTCAAGCTCTCCTGGAAGCATGACTCCATAGCATTAAAACAACCTCTCCCAAAGCTCATCAATCCTGGTCTTCAGCCGCTCAACCCTCGCACCGTTTCTCTCTCATTGGACCCTCAGGAAATCAGTAAGATTGATTTGTCCTTGCGTCGCAGATACATGGCATGCCTGTGGGGACTTGGGACACGCTATGTGGAAGTCCTTGGCAGGTTTGCACCTAGACTGCCCTTCCCTCTAGTCAAAAGGGCAGCTTGTGAATTTTCAGAAATGAGTACACCCTTCCTCACTGGGACAGACCGAGAGATTTTAGAACGGCATACCCAGAAGAAGAGGTTACAACATTTATGGGGTTACCCTACTCTCGTGCAAGAGTCAATTCAAGGTTTTATGTCAAAAACACCGACCCTTTCCCGACTTTCCAAGACTATGACAGAGGTGCAGGTGCTGCATCAAGAGTTGTCTTTCCTTCCTCAAGGCATCACGGCCCACCTTGAATTTCACATTCAGAAGGTCAAACTGCAGAGGAGATGGGCCATGCCTGGAAGAGTTCTCAAGTCCCTGGACTTTTTCCTTCCATCTCATCCCATGAGAAGAGAACTGCCTTCAACTTATAAGAAAAAGGCAGAAGTCAGCACCAAAGTAGCTCAACAGTCCTACCAAAGGGGAGTGCACACCATCTTTACTGCACACAAGAAGAAAGACTTAGACAATCACCTCGAGAGAAAGTGCCATCAGATCAATTTCCGGGCATTCCCTAGTCCTTTGATTCATTCTCAAGAAGACGTCAAGAGCAGAGAAGGGAATCTTCTCCCCAAACTGCTCCGTGTTGGGCAGAACTCTCCCACCAGCAGAAACACCTCCATGTTCTTCCTGCCACCAGCTGTTAGGGATGCTGTGGAATTGAATGTGAAGCAAAAGCATTTAGCCTTCCTGTGGGGGCTGCCTCAGAAACACACACTTGGCCAAACAAAGTGTTCCTCCATCCACATAAAACAACGGAACGTTCAGTTCCAACAACAGGAAACCCCTTTCCTTCAGAAAGACGGCAGGGAGCAGTTGGAGCATCACATCAAACAAAAGAGGCTTCATCGTTTTTGGGGCATGCCTTCCACCATCCAAAATTCCTTAAACCGCTTTATACACCCACCACCTTTGGGTACCCCCTCCCCAAAGGGGAGAAGTCAGGAAGTAAGAATTCAGACAGAGGACCTCTCCTTTCTTCCTGAGCATATCCAGGAGAAACTAGAAACTAGCTTGAAGAAGATGATAATCCGTAGGCAGTGGGGACTCCCAGAGAAATTCCATCAGTCTCTGCGTAGTTTTCTCCCCTCGCTTACAAAAACCAAAGAAAGACATGGGGAAGAATCAATGGTTGAGAGCAGCCTCATGTATGGACCAGAAGTGAAGAGAGCAAAGCATATCATTGGATCTCAACAGAGAATGCATATAGATACCCCACATAAGAAATCACCAGATACATCAGGGAAAACTTTCCACAAAGCAAGATCTCCCAAGCAATCTTTCCCTGATGGAATTCCATTCTGCATTTGTGACCAGTCAAGTAGAGGACATGTCCAGAGCAATGTAGAGGCTTCCCCACATACAGCCACAGTTAGCAGACGTTCGCAGAGGAGAGGCTTAGTAGAGAAAGATATCAACTGGCAGCCAGGCCTCCTCACGCCAGCGAGGCAAGATGTGATGCTATCCCCAGCAGAAAGACATCAAGACGAAACTGCCTGCAATGGAAGAGAAATTCAAAAGGCAAAGTCTCTCCAAAGGAAAATGCCAATAGCACATCTTACAAAGGAAGCTTGGGAGCTCATGGAAAGCCACGTCAGACGCAAACGGCTCCAGCATGCATGGAGGTTGCCACAGGTTGTACAAAAATCCCTTCTTGCTTTTGCCCCACCGCCACCTGCGCCTCTGGCAACAGAAGGTACTATGGCGGCACATGGCACAGCTGAAGAACTGAGAGGCTGCAGGCAAAGAAGGGATGCTCTTCATTTGCCCAACTCATGGTTGGAGGTGATTGTCTGTCCCCATCTCTTGAGTCTCCTCCCTGCAGAAGAGAGGAATTGCCTGGAATCCCATATGAGGAGCTGGGCAGTGGAACATAAATGGGAGCTTCCCAGACTCATTCAGGACTCCCTGAGGACACCCGATCCTTCTCCACTGAAGGATAAGTCTACACAGAAAGACAGCCATGCCTATCGCACGGAACATCATCACAAACATTACTACCATCCACGCTTTGAATGTGAAATTCAGATCCACTGTGATCACAAAGAAACACCGAATGAATTCACGGCCCAGGAAAAAAGCAAAGAGAAGCCCATGAAGCCCATTTATCAAAGACATCATGTGACCACCTCACAGGCATGCAGCAAAATGGCTGCCTTTGTATCCCCTATAACCAAAGTTCCTTTCCTCTCAGATGATTCCTGGAACACTCTGCAACTCCATATCCTACACAAGAGAGTCCAGCATGATTGGGGCCTGCCTTCCATGGTGATGAGGTCCCTGAATGCTTTTGCTCCGTTTCTACCTGACCCAGAAAATCGCACAGCGAAAAGGATAGCCAAGCCCTATTCCTCAGGTCATTGGGAACTGCAAACCTTACCTCAGAACATTTCCTTCCTCACCTCAGACACGAAAGAATGCCTGGAAGCCCACGTGAGACAGATGGCCGCAAAGCATCGCTGGGAAATGCCAAAACGGATCCAGCAATCTTTGAAAAGATTCCGGGCTCCCAGATACCTTTCCCAGTCCGGACTAGAGCAAGAACAGCCTCGGTTGCTTCCTTACAACTTGATAACAACACAAGGTTCCCAAACTTCCCAGAGAAAGACCAGGGCTGAGAGGTATGAAACTGTGTTTAGACCAGAAGGGAAACTGACATTCCTCCCAGATGAGTCCAGAGAGAATCTAGAATCTCATGTTCAACACAAGAAAATCCACCACCTCTGGGGCATGCCCAGTGCTGTGCTGAAGTCCTTGCATGCGTTTGCTCCATGTCCCCTTGATGAAGAAAAAGATACACTACGTACAGGGGAGACTATAATGAGAGGATGCCAGCTGGAAGTGCACACAAAAATCAGCAATCTCTTATTCCCAGACATGAACATAACCTTTCCTCAGAACCTTTCGTTCCTCGCCTCAGACACAAAAGAACACCTGGAAACACACATGAGAAAGATGACCACAAAGCATAGATGGGAGATGCCAAAACGGATCCAGGAGTCTTTGAAAAGGTTCCAGCCTCCCATATACCTTTCCCAGTCCGGACGAGAGCAAGCACAGCCTCGGTTACTTCCTCACAACTTGGTAACAACGCAAGGTTCCCAAACCTCCCTGAGAACGACCAGGGCTGAGGAGTACAAAACTGTGTTTAGACAGGAAGGGAAAGGGAAACTGACATTCCTCCCGGATGAGTCGAGAGAGAATCTAGAATCTCATGTTCAACACAAGAAAATCCACCACCTCTGGGGCCTGCCTGGTGCTGTGCTGAAGTCCTTGCGTGCTTTTGAGGCCCCATGTCCCTTTGATGAGGAAAAGGATACACTAAGCACAGGGGAAAGTATGATGAAAAGATGTCAGTGGGAAGGTCACACAAAAATCAGCAATCTCTTATTGCCAGACATGAACATAACCTTTCCTCAGAACCTTTCGTTCCTCGCCTCAGACACAAAAGAACAACTGGAAACACACATGAGAACGATGACTACAAAGCATCGCTGGGAGATGCCAAAACGGATCCAGCAATCTTTGAAAAGGTTCCAGCCTCCCAAATACCTTTCCCAGTCCGGACGAGAGCAAGCACAGCCTCGGTTACTTCCTCACAACTTGGTAACAACGCAAGGTTCCCAAACCTCCCTGAGAACGACCTGGGCTGAGGAGTACAAAACTGTGTTTAGACAGGAAGGGAAAGGGAAACTGACATTCCTCCCGGATGAGTCGAGAGAGAATCTAGAATCTCATGTTCAACACAAGAAAATCCACCACCTCTGGGGCCTGCCTGGTGCTGTGCTGAAGTCCTTGCGTGCTTTTGAGGCCCCATGTCCCTTTGATGAGGAAAAGGATACACTAAGCACAGGGGAAAGTATGATGAAAAGATGTCAGTGGGAAGGTCACACAAAAATCAGCAATCTCTTATTGCCAGACATGAACATAACCTTTCCTCAGAACCTTTCGTTCCTCGCCTCAGACACAAAAGAACAACTGGAAACACACATGAGAACGATGACTACAAAGCATCGCTGGGAGATGCCAAAACGGATCCAGCAATCTTTGAAAAGGTTCCAGCCTCCCAAATACCTTTCCCAGTCCGGACGAGAGCAAGCACAGCCTCGGTTACTTCCTCACAACTTGGTAACAACGCAAGGTTCCCAAACCTCCCTGAGAACGACCAGGGCTGAGGAGTACAAAACTGTGTTTAGACAGGGAGGGAAAGGGAAACTGACATTCCTCCCGGATGAGTCGAGAGAGAATCTAGAATCTCATGTTCAACACAAGAAAATCCACCACCTCTGGGGCCTGCCTGGTGCTGTGCTGAAGTCCTTGCGTGCTTTTGAGGCCCCATGTCCCTTTGATGAGGAAAAGGATACACTAAGCACAGGGGAAAGTATGATGAAAAGATGTCAGTGGGAAGGTCACACAAAAATCAGCAATCTCTTATTCCCAGACATGAACATAAGCTTTCCTCAGAACCTTTCGTTCCTCGCCTCAGACACAAAAGAACAACTGGAAACACACATGAGAACGATGACCACAAAGCATAGATGGGAGATGCCAAAACGGATCCAGGAGTCTTTGAAAAGGTTCCAGCCTCCCAAATACCTTTCCCAGTCCGGACTAGAGCAAGCACAGCCTCGGTTGCTTCCTCACAACTTGGTAACAACGCAAGGTTCCCAAACCTCCCTGAGAACGACCAGGGCTGAGGAGTACAAAACTGTGTTTAGACCAGAAGGGAAAGGGAAACTGACATTCCTCCCGGATGAGTCGAGAGAGAATCTAGAATCTCATGTTCAACACAAGAAAATCCACCACCTCTGGGGCCTGCCTGGTGCTGTGCTGAAGTCCTTGCGTGCTTTTGAGGCCCCATGTCCCTTTGATGAGGAAAAGGATACACTACGCACAGGGGAGACTATAATGACAAGATGCCAGCCGGAAGTGCACACAACAATTGGCAATCTCTTCCTAGACATGAACACAAAAGAACACCTGGAAGCACACACGAGGAGAAGAACGGCCCAGCACAGATGGGGTCTTCCAAAACGGGTTTTGCACTCCGTAGGGGTGTTTCTCCCTCCCAGACCCTCTCCCAAATTGCAACTGGATCAAACACAACCGCGGTCACCTTCTCAGAAGAAATCCTTCCAAGAGACAACCTTTCGACCACATTCTTTCTTGCCACTCGAGGTAGAGCTTCCGTTCCTTACAGTTGAGGAAAGATCCCACCTCGAATTCCACATCCAACGCAAGAAAATCCAGCATGGATGGCGCCTACCCTCCATTGTGATCAAGTCACTGCGTTCCTTTGCCCCAATGCCCTCCAAAATGCTGAAGGGAACACAAGGCACAAGGGGTGGTGCAAAGAAGCCAGTAGGGAGCACAGCAGAATTCCAAGCCACAACTAGAAGGCTGTCTTTCCTCAGTCCAAAGATAAAAGAGCATTTAGATGCCCATATGAAGCAAGTGGTTACCCAGCACAAGTGGAGACTTCCACAGAGGGTGCAGAAATCTATCAAGGCATTTTTACCTCCACAATCTTCTTCTGAGGAGTCTCGATCTCATCTGATAGCTCTCCTCCGACCCCAGATTGAAAGCTCACTGAAGAAATTTGAGGCCAGGAGAAGAGAGGCATTGGAAGAGAAGAGAAGAAGATGCACTACTCCATCTGCACGCTCAACAACAACAAGAGCCCATGTTATGAAGAGCGAGAAGAAATTGCCTTTCCTGGCTGAGGAAGACCAGCATCTCCTAGAATTCCACATTCAGCACAAGAAGATTCAACATGAATGGGGCCTCCCGGTGGCTGTTCAGAGATCTCTGCATGCTTTTGCCCCACTTCTCCTGTCATCTGCACCAGGAGGGATCGCAGGCACAGAAAGATGGCAAGAAAAGAGAGCTGCTCCCAAGAAGCACTGGAAAGTAAAGGAAGTGGACACTGCTGTCCAGCCGCTACCCTTCTTGTCTCCTGCCATAAAGGAACGCCTCGAAAGCCATGTCAAAAGCCTGACTGTCGAGCATAGATGGCGTCTTCCTAAGTTAGTTCAGGAATCCATGAGAGGATTTCTACCTCAGGTTGATGAGGAGGGAAGGCATTTGGTTTACAGCCATCTGGCCCATGAAATGTCTGATGCATCCACTCAAACAGAAACAGAATCCATTTCAGGTTCAGAGGATCCCCACAGTTACCACTCAGAGCTATTCCCCGAGGCCATTCGAGACAGGGAAATGTCTTCATGGTTGCTTAAGGAAGAGCCAACCTTCTGTCCTGTTACAAAATGTCAGCATTCTCAAAGAATCCAAGAGAGAAGTTGGAAAGATGGAAGAGAAATAGGCCAGAGACGTACACTAGACAAGAAACGGGCATTGGATTTTCGCCCAAAGAAAACCATGCCAACAATGCAGTCAGTGGTTCCTCATGGAGCAGAACCTTGTACTCCCTTCCCTTCTTTGTCTTGTCCAGGGATGAGAAGGTACTCATACAACACTGGTCACTGGTCTGAAATGCCAAAGGGATCCCAAAATAGATACCCAAGTATGAGGAGTTCTCTGCGATCCAAGGGCAGAAAACCACATCCATGCTCTTCAAAGGGATCGTTCAAAAAGAAGACGACTCACTGGCAGCTGGATTCCACATTCAAAACAAGAGCAGCCGACAGCCACCCGCCACACAGGCAGAAGGCGCCTCAGTCCCCAGGAGACTCTGACACTGCCTGGGAGTCAGTAAGGTCATGTAAGGTCTCCAGGTGCCCTTGTGCCTGCCATTTGCCATGCTCTCAAAGGGGCTCCACATCCTCAGTGGAATCAACGGCAGAGCAAAGAAGAGAAAAGGAAGAAGCCAACACAAAGGCAAATGAACCAAAGGGAAGCTCTTCTTATTTCTTCTCCAAGGAAAATGAAACATCTCTCTTGAGTTCAGCAAAGCAGGGTGAGGAAGGTTCTTCCTCTCCACCGTCAGACGACAATGGACCCCGTAGCTCTGGCTCAACAACTGAGGTGTTGGAAGGATTCTTGACTCTCCCACCGGGGGACAACCAACCTCACAATGCTGGCTCAGCAGATGTGGTGGAGTCCAGTTTTTCTTCTCTTCCATCAGAACATCATGAATTCCACACTTCCAGCGCTGCAACCCAAGGGCAAAAGGGTTATTCTTCAATTCTCTCAAAGGACAGTGAATCTGAAAATTCCAGCTCATCCTCAGGAAAAGGCCAAACAGACCAGGGAACCTCCCAGCCCTTGGGGGAAGACATGGTGCAATGCTACAACACTCTCGTCTATCAGGAGGCTTGGGATACCTCTATTATGCAGTCACCTCATGTCGTTGAATCCAATTCTTCTTATGAGGACATAGTGGCCAGACATTACTGCCAAAGACGTAAAGGGCACAAGACAAAACTGAGTAGCAAGCTACAAAGAAAAGGAAGCATGCCAGTTTGGAGAACACGGTCCTGCCACAGCCTGGCAGCTATAGCCTCTGAGAGTAACATGGGGCTCCAGGCACCTTCCATAACTGAACTGCTAAAGGTGTGGCCCTCTGAATCTCTTACTGAGAAAGGCCACAGCCTGGAGCCTCCACCAGTTGCCCGAGTGACTGAAATCCCTGACAAGTGTGAAGATGCCCAAGCCTCTGAGGACACTGCAAGAGAAGACCCTCAGGACCTCCAGTTAATCCACCCACCATCACCCTCAAAACCTCAAACCAGAGATGAAATAGATGCAACTGAAAAGATGACCATCATTAGTACAATTAGTTCAGCTGCTGAAATCTTGGTCTCTGGAAGAAAGGGAGAAGGAACTGCTGTTAAAAAAGCAGCCACAACTAAGAAAAAGGTCCCCAGGTCAGGAGCAATCCAATCCACATGTCCCGGGCAAGGAGGCTCCAAGCCTGAATGTGAATATGATGATCCAGAAGTAGCTGAAGAAGTGGCCATCCTTCGTTCCATCCTGGGGGAAAAATTAGGTTTAATGGCTGGGCATGAAGCATGGAAAAGTACGCAAGGGATTTCAAACTATAATCCAAAAGAGACACATGGGGAAATCAATGTTCCAGTGAAGGGGGCAAAGGTGTTGAAGTTGAGAGCAATAGATCTTGAAAGTGGAAATCACGCACTGGCAACAATGCAGAAAGAAAAAATACGAAGTGGAACAACAAAGAAAGGCCCCAAAGCCCTTTGTGCTGGCACAGAGCCTTCGACCAAGCATGAGTTAAGCCCTGTAATTCAGGGACGCAGACAGGGAGAGGAGCCTAGAGTAGAAGGATTGCAACCCAAGAAGAAGGACATCCAAGACCATGATGAGCAAAAGCCTGCCTTTGGTAAACTCTTCAACATAAAGCCAGGCAATTGGCTGAAAATGAGGATTTGGAGGAGAGGAGGAGCACCACCTGCGGAGGGAGTAAAAGAGTGAACGTGTAGAAGCGACTATCGTTGAAGAAAGACAAATGATACATTTAGTGAAAAGAGTGTTAAATTTAGTTAATATAATGTTAATTATTTATATAACAAATAAAATTTGTCAAAATAAAACCAGGTATTTTATCACTGACTCGGTGGAATGGGAAGTATTAAAAATATTGACGGGGAAAAACAGGAGTTGGAGAAAGATTTGGGCATATTATAAATCAATTATATTCTGAAAAGTATGGTGCTGTTAGAACAAGTACAAAGAAAATAAGTTTAGAAAGGGTTGCTGGACAGGGATGTCCCTTATCCCCATTACTGTATTATTTTATACTCTAACAGGATTGCTCGCAAATATGATAAGAAGGGATGAAGGAATAAGGAATAATAATTTCAACCCTTTTTTGTTTCATTTCAATTGTTAATTTAACATTCAAAGCTACTTTTCCATACTTGATTATACCATTTATCTTTTTTCATCTCCAATTCTTTTTTCCAGTCTAATGCAATTAGTTGCCTTGTTACTGATAAAAGCATTAACAATAATTCCTTCCTTTGTCCCTCTAGCCTCACTTCTTGTACCTCTCCTAGCAGGGTGACCTTTGGGTTTAAGATTATTTCTAATTCAAAGATGTTCTTTAACTCCTGCTCCAACCATCTCCAACATTTCTGAACAAAATCACATTCCCACCACATGTGAGTATAGGTACCCCCCTTCTTTTTTTTTAACATCTCCAGCATTTATCATCACGCATCTTACACATCTGGTGTATTCTTACAGGAGTCAAGTACCATCTCCAGATTATTTTGAAGTTATGCTCTCTTTCCTTTTTTGAGAGTTGCCTCATCAATCGTTGTTTCCATTTTTTTCTCCATGCATCCTCTTCTATCAATATACCTAATTCATCTTCCCAAATTTTCCTTAGGGTATTTTGCGGCACTTCACTTTTATTTAATATTCCATACAATTTCCCCACTAAACCTTTATTTTGTATTGTTCCTGACCTTTGTTTATATAACAGTTCTTCAAACTTTGTTATCTCTCTTTCAGTATAACCCTTATTCCTTATTCCACCATCCCATTTCAAAATCTGACTTCTCTAGGACATTTTTTACCCATATGAAAAGGTATAAAAACCTACCCAATTTCTTAAGAAAGGAGTCCATTCTCCAATGCTACAAGGACCCGTATCGTTTGTCATCTCGATGGGCCTCGATCCATACCTGTTAGATGTAATATCACACTGCCCTGAACTACATGTACAGTAATGATTTGCTCATGTAACCCGACTCCTCCGACCTCTGACCTCACCTAACCCTATTAAAGGACCCTCGCTTACCTCTGACCCTTTTCCCATCCCTGACCCTTGAGACAGCGACTGACCGCCATGCGGGCAATGGGAATAAAATACTTTGATGATAAAAGACCGACTTTTGGGCCGAACCACCAGTTATTGGGCCGAACCACCTAAAATCCTCTAACAATACCATCTCGTATTGGGCGGCTCAGACCGCCGTACTTTAACTTAGGCAAGTGTTGGCTTAACACTTTTTAATTTCTTTTCTTAGAGAAGAAATGTCTTAGTTTTATTTTAGACTAGTTAGTAGCTATTCTTAATATTCTGCATTTTCTGGACTTTACTATTTTTCCAATAAACATAGAAAACAGACTTGATTTGTCAAGCGCTCTTTTTACGCCTATTGCTGACGGGGCAAATTGAGAAAGTTGAATTGGAACAGAAGAGCCTTTATTGAAAGGAGGACTATGTCTAATTATGTCAACTTCGTGGGGTCTGTTATCATGAAGAAATAACTTTGCGAGTTGCTGCTACAAAGAGGTAAACAGAGGTATCACCCCCATGCAGCTTTCATGCAGGCAAGGCCAGAAGTTCCCCAAAAGCAAGATAAGGGTGATTTTTGTATAGGAAATTTGGAGTTTCCATCCCAGGGGTCTTTGCAGTTTAATTTCCCCTGCGTAGTGAGTCCAGGATCACCATTTCTCTGCGAACCAATGAGCCAGACAATCTGGACCAAGTCTTTCTCTGCCAAGCCATAGAGAAAGCCACCCTTACTGGCCCGCTAGCCGAGAGAGACAGACTCCTCTGCCTGTGCCGCGACCCGTCGAACCTCTAGTGGAGGGAAACCCAGGTCTGCCGACAGGTGGGAGAATAGCAACATCTATACCACCCATTTGGGAGATGCTGCAAACAAAAGTATGATGCTGTTAGAACAAGTACAAAGAAAATAAGTTTAGAAATGGTTGCTAGACAGGGATGTCCCTTATCCCCAGTACTGTATTATTTTATACTGTAACAGAATTGCTCGCAAATATGATAAGAAGGGATGAAGGAATAAGAAATATTGGAAATTAAGAAAAAACAAAAAACAAAAGTTAGCCTACTTGTGGATGATACGCTATTTACCATTAAAGATTCATAAAAGGTCTGCCGACAGGTGGGAGAATAGCAACATCTATACCACCCAATTGCGAGATTTCCCACTCTGAGCAGTGTACATACAAATATCAAATAAACCAACAAAACACACAATACTGTAAATCAAAAGCAGAACATGAAACACACTTCTACAAACACAAACTCAAGCCACAGACTGTACAATCTCATTCCCAGCTGGTCAAATTCAGATTCTTAGCACAGGTCTTCCCTTTTAAATCCAAATCAGTCTCTCTCATGGCTGTCCCTATAACAGTGATGGCAAACCTTTTAGAGACCGAGTGCCCAAAGTGCAACCCAAAAAGCATTTATTTATCACAAAGTGCCAACATGGCAATTTAACCATCACGCCAGATGAGAGCCACCTGCCTTAACCCAGACAGGGGAGTGAGGAAGTGCTCCCCTTGGGCTGCAGGGCAGAGGGGAGGGGCATACTCTGTGCTGGGAGAGGGAGGAAACAATCCCATTGAGCTGCTGGGTAGAGGGGAGGGGCGAACTCTGTGCTGGGAGAGGGAGGAAACAATCCCATTGAGCTGCTGGGCAGAGAGGTGGGTCAAACTCTGCTGGGGCTACGGTGCGTGTGCCCACATAGAGGGCTCTGAGTGCCCTCTTTGGCACGCGTGCCATAGGTTCGCCACCACTGCCCTATAAAATCACTGAAGTGTTTGGTTTTTCAAAGACTTTTAAAAGATGTGCTGATTGTTTATACTTGTCGACTCTTCATGCCATGAAGTCTCACTTTTATGTCTGACGAAGTGGACCTGGATGCATGAAAGCTAACATTAAAATACAGCAGTTAGTCTTAAAAGTACCATGGCGGTTTTTTGCCGTTTTGTTTTCTTTACTCTGTGGTATGCTTGAAACACAGACTAACACTGCTACAATTTCAAAAAATTCAAACATTTCCCCAGGTTCCTCTTTTGCAGAGATCACTCAGACATGTCTCCCTTTCTCTGACACCAGCTTTGACGACTATATTCCGACACAGTGAATGCAAAACCAAAACCAGTGCTTTTCAAGAATAGCATTGAATCTGTTTTGTTACTCTAATGATAGAAAGGCATGCCTGCAGTATTTCTGGCTGATGGAACCAAGAACCTCCAGGTTACTCTTTGTGATGCCTTTTCTGATGCAACACAGAACTCTCTATATATCACCCAGTCCAGGATTGCAGTTAGCCATTTGTTAAGTGTTCAGCGCTCAGCTAACACTGTTTGAATGATGGCTCTAGAACAGTCTTGGGTTGACTTTTGTTTTGGGGGAGGATGGCTCCCCTGGGTCAAATTGACAGCCATGTTTATAGCAATCTACTATATGTGGAAGATCATTTTGGGATACCTATTATGGGAAGTCCTTTCTAATAGGGGTAAGAAAATTTTCAGGCAGCTCCCTGCTCTCCCTAGAATTTCATCAAACAAGGAATTATTCGTTAATCAGTGCCTTTCTTTTCAATTCCAGGTTCCCAACAAGAGCAGATCACCAAAAAGGAACGCTCCGTTCGCTACCTCTTGTGTGATGATATGAACTGCAAAATCTGTGAAAAAGTAGCCAAAGAGACCACATACACAAATAATGGGAAACCACTACTAGAGGGCTTTGACAGATCCAAGTGGCGTTACACAGGCCAAGATGAGAGTGACGCCTTATTACAGTCTGCTCAAAGTCAATGGGAGAGGGAAACGTTGCTCCTTGAGAAAATGATACATACCCTGGGCTCACTACAAGAGGCCATCTGTGGTGAGGTGCCAGAAAGAACGGCATGTAGACAGGAGCAAGAACAAACCTTTGTAGCACAACAATCCATTTATTTCCTGGATGATGCCACCGTCAGCAAATTGGAGTCACATCTCACAGCTAAACGTATGCACCATCTCATGGGGTTGCCCTCCACCCTCCTCAGCTCTATCAGGTCCTTCATGCCCCCTGCACCACCGTTGCCTCCCCAGAAGTCTCACCACGAGATTCAGGTAGTGCCCAGGTTGCCGACTCTCTCATTTCTACCTGCCGGCACCCAAATGAACCTGGAGCATCACCTGAAGAAAAGGATTCGGCACAAGCATTGGGAGATGCCGCAGAAGATACAGGATGCTCTCATCTGCCTAAAGCCTCCTTTTCCATCCAAGCAGGAGACATTTCAGCAGGGCTACAAGAGCAGAGGGGTGGTTGAAAACCTGCAGGGAAGCCCCTCCACCACTACTGAGGCTGTGAACGCCAAAACCACACCAGAATCCCGAGCCAAGCTACAAGCCCACTTCTTAAAGAAATGCTTGGAGGTGAGACTTCAATCATTCCCTGCAACAGTGGAGTACTCTAACAAAGTGATCAGTGAAAAGAGAAGGAATTCTCATCTGCCCAAACTTATTCCACCGTGTTGTGTCTCACTCCAGCCTAGGAACGGCTCGTGTCCGAATCTTCTGGAGAAAGCTGATGTTGTGGAGATGAACGTTAAGTGCAAACGTTGCCACTTCCAATGGGATCTCCCAACAGTCTATACGCAGACTATGAGGATGTTTTGCCCCAGTGCCCTGGCACTGCCAATTCCCCATTCCCAAATGCCTGATTTTTCAAAATGTGGATATGTAGAGCCCATCTTTCTGCCACGCAGAGACCGGAAGCTCCTAGAGAGCCATGTCCTCAGAAAGAGGCTTCAGCACCAGTGGGAGATGCCTGGCCTGGTACAACATTCCTTGAGCAAGTTCCTCTTGCCAGCTCCATCAGCACCAGCTGCTCAAGGTGCCAAGTTTCATGGGCGACAGATCTTAACTAGGATCAACCCTTTGCCTTTTCTTGGCTCAGAGACAAAGCAGAACTTGGAAAGGCATCTCAAGAGCATCATCTTACAAAGACAGTGGGGCATCCCCAAGCGTGTCTTTGACTCCCTGCAAGCCTTCTTTCCACCTCCTCCCCCACCAATCAAGAGATTACCTTTGATGGAGGAAATAGAGAAGAGGAGCACAGTGAAACAAAGGTCCTGCCAAAGTCCTGCTGGATATTCATGGAAGACTCGAGGAATGGCAGCCCGAGACGCACAACATCTTTGCATTTTACAGAGTGAGACGAAGATCTTGCTGCAGCGTTCCTTAGTGAAGAAGCACTTGGAGATACTGCTGGGGTCTCTCCCCTCGGCTGTGAGAGCTTCCTGGAGCTGCAGCTTTTCCTACAGGAGAGACCCCCTCCCCAAGATGATCCTTCCAGGAGACAAGTCTTTGCTGCCACGTAAATCATTGCTGCCATTTGTGTGCAAAGAGGACATGGACCGGATTGAAATGGCTGTCAAGCAGAACCACATGGCCTCCCTTTGGGAGCTAGGAACCCACTACGTAGGAGCCATTCAAAGGATGACTTTCAAGCCTCTGTCCCAACCTTTCCAACCCAGAGAGGCCATCTCAGCATCTTTTGATACACCAGTTAAACTACTGTCAGATGTTGATAAAGAAGGGTTAGAACGTCATGTTCTAAAGAAGAAAATTGACCACGAATGGGGCCTCCCCATTCTTTTCCAAAAGTCACTCCAGAGCTTTGTTGGTGAGCCAACTTCCTTGTCCTTCAAACAAATGGGGAAAGTCTCTGTAGACATCCAGGTACGGGAGCTAGCATTCCTTCCCAAAAACATCCAAAACCACTTGGAACATCACATACAGAAAATGAAACTGCACCATCTATGGGAATTGCCTCGCCGTGTTTTTGAATCAACCAGGATGCTATATCCAGAATTTAAGACTGTGAAGCCCAAGCCAACATCCTCTTTGGATCAAAAGAACATCACCAAGAAAGCTGGCCAATTGAGGCCCCCTGCAGTTTGTACTCTGAAAAAGGGGGAGGTGACTCTCTTTCATAGATCACAGAGGTTCCCCATGGTAGAAGCCAAGTCTCTGGACAGAATTGGGCTCCACCTGAGCAAGAAAAGTTTGGAAATCCATCTGGATGCTTTCCCAAGGATCTTCAAGCTCTCCTGGAAGCATGACTCCATAGCATTAAAACAACCTCTCCCAAAGCTCATCAATCCTGGCCTTCAGCCGCTCAACCCTCGCACCGTTTCTCTCTCATTGGACCCTCAGGAAATCAGTAAGATTGATTTGTCCTTGCGTCGCAGATACATGGCATGCCTGTGGGGACTTGGGACACACTATGTGGAAGTCCTTGGCAGGTTTGCACCTAGACTGCCCTTCCCTCTAGTCAAAAGGGCAGCTTGTGAATTTTCAGAAATGAGTACACCCTTCCTCACTGGGACAGACCGAGAGATTTTAGAACGGCATACCCAGAAGAAGAGGTTACAACATTTATGGGGTTACCCTACTCTCGTGCAAGAGTCAATTCAAGGTTTTATGTCAAAAACACCGACCCTTTCCCGACTTTCCAAGACTATGACAGAGGTGCAGGTGCTGCATCAAGAGTTGTCTTTCCTTCCTCAAGGCATCACGGCCCACCTTGAATTTCACATTCAGAAGGTCAAACTGCAGAGGAGATGGGCCATGCCTGGAAGAGTTCTCAAGTCCCTGGACTTTTTCCTTCCATCTCATCCCATGAGAAGAGAACTGCCTTCAACTTATAAGAAAAAGGCAGAAGTCAGCACCAAAGTAGCTCAACAGTCCTACCAAAGGGGAGTGCACACCATCTTTACTACACACAAGAAGAAAGACTTAGACGATCACCTCGAGAGAAAGTGCCATCAGATCAATTTTCGGGCATTCCCTAGTCCTTTGATTCATTCTCAAGAAGACGTCAAGAGCAGAGAAGGGAATCTTCTCCCCAAACTGCTCCGTGTTGGGCAGAACTCTCCCACCAGCAGAAACACCTCCATGTTCTTCCTGCCACCAGCTGTTAGGGATGCTGTGGAATTGAATGTGAAGCAAAAGCATTTAGCCTTCCTGTGGGGGCTGCCTCAGAAACACACACTTGGCCAAACAAAGTGTTCCTCCATCCACATAAAACAACGGAACGTTCAGTTCCAACAACAGGAAACCCCTTTCCTTCAGAAAGACGGCAGGGAGCAGTTGGAGCATCACATCAAACAAAAGAGGCTTCATCATTTTTGGGGCATGCCTTCCACCATCCAAAATTCCTTAAACCGCTTTATACACCCACCACCTTTGGGTACCCCCTCCCCAAAGGGGAGAAGTCAGGAAGTAAGAATTCAGACAGAGGACCTCTCCTTTCTTCCTGAGCATATCCAGGAGAAACTAGAAACTAGCTTGAAGAAGATGATAATCCGTAGGCAGTGGGGACTCCCAGAGAAATTCCATCAGTCTCTGCGTAGTTTTCTCCCCTCGCTTACAAAAACCAAAGAAAGACATGGGGAAGAATCAATGGTTGAGAGCAGCCTCATGTATGGACCAGAAGTGAAGAGAGCAAAGCATATCATTGGATCTCAACAGAGAATGCATATAGATACCCCACATAAGAAATCACCAGATACATCAGGGAAAACTTTCCACAAAGCAAGATCTCCCAAGCAATCTTTCCCTGATGGAATTCCATTCTGCATTTGTGACCAGTCAAGTAGAGGACATGTCCAGAGCAATGTAGAGGCTTCCCCACATACAGCCACAGTTAGCAGACGTTCGCAGAGGAGAGGCTTAGTAGAGAAAGATATCAACTGGCAGCCAGGCCTCCTCACGCCAGCGAGGCAAGATGTGATGCTATCCCCAGCAGAAAGACATCAAGACGAAACTGCCTGCAATGGAAGAGAAATTCAAAAGGCAAAGTCTCTCCAAAGGAAAATGCCAATAGCACATCTTACAAAGGAAGCTTGGGAGCTCATGGAAAGCCACGTCAGACGCAAACGGCTCCAGCATGCATGGAGGTTGCCACAGGTTGTACAAAAATCCCTTCTTGCTTTTGCCCCACCGCCACCTGCGCCTCTGGCAACAGAAGGTACTATGGCGGCACATGGCACAGCTGAAGAACTGAGAGGCTGCAGGCAAAGAAGGGATGCTCTTCATTTGCCCAACTCATGGTTGGAGGTGATTGTCTGTCCCCATCTCTTGAGTCTCCTCCCTGCAGAAGAGAGGAATTGCCTGGAATCCCATATGAGGAGCTGGGCAGTGGAACATAAATGGGAGCTTCCCAGACTCATTCAGGACTCCCTGAGGACACCCGATCCTTCTCCACTGAAGGATAAGTCTACACAGAAAGACAGCCATGCCTATCGCACGGAACATCATCACAAACATTACTACCATCCACGCTTTGAATGTGAAATTCAGATCCACTGTGATCACAAAGAAACACCGAATGAATTCACGGCCCAGGAAAAAAGCAAAGAGAAGCCCATGAAGCCCATTTATCAAAGACATCATGTGACCACCTCACAGGCATGCAGCAAAATGGCTGCCTTTGTATCCCCTATAAACAAAGTTCCTTTCCTCTCAGATGATTCCTGGAACACTCTGCAACTCCATATCCTACACAAGAGAGTCCAGCATGATTGGGGCCTGCCTTCCATGGTGATGAGGTCCCTGAATGCTTTTGCTCCGTTTCTACCTGACCCAGAAAATCGCACAGCGAAAAGGATAGCCAAGCCCTATTCCTCAGGTCATTGGGAACTGCAAACCTTACCTCAGAACATTTCCTTCCTCACCTCAGACACGAAAGAATGCCTGGAAGCCCACGTGAGACAGATGGCCGCAAAGCATCGCTGGGAAATGCCAAAACGGATCCAGCAATCTTTGAAAAGATTCCGGGCTCCCAGATACCTTTCCCAGTCCGGACTAGAGCAAGAACAGCCTCGGTTGCTTCCTTACAACTTGATAACAACACAAGGTTCCCAAACTTCCCAGAGAAAGACCAGGGCTGAGAGGTATGAAACTGTGTTTAGACCAGAAGGGAAACTGACATTCCTCCCAGATGAGTCCAGAGAGAATCTAGAATCTCATGTTCAACACAAGAAAATCCACCACCTCTGGGGCATGCCCAGTGCTGTGCTGAAGTCCTTGCGTGCGTTTGCTCCATGTCCCCTTGATGAAGAAAAAGATACACTACGTACAGGGGAGACTATAATGAGAGGATGCCAGCTGGAAGTGCACACAAAAATCAGCAATCTCTTATTCCCAGACATGAACATAACCTTTCCTCAGAACCTTTCGTTCCTCGCCTCAGACACAAAAGAACAACTGGAAACACACATGAGAACGATGACTACAAAGCATCGCTGGGAGATGCCAAAACGGATCCAGCAATCTTTGAAAAGGTTCCAGCCTCCCAAATACCTTTCCCAGTCCGGACGAGAGCAAGCACAGCCTCGGTTACTTCCTCACAACTTGGTAACAATGCAAGGTTCCCAAACCTCCCTGAGAACGACCAGGGCTGAGGAGTACAAAACTGTGTTTAGACCAGAAGGGAAAGGGAAACTGACATTCCTCCCGGATGAGTCGAGAGAGAATCTAGACTCTCATGTTCAACACAAGAAAATCCACCACCTCTGGGGCCTGCCTGGTGCTGTGCTGAAGTCCTTGCGTGCTTTTGAGGCCCCATGTCCCTTTGATGAGGAAAAGGATACACTAAGCACAGGGGAAAGTATGATGAAAAGATGTCAGTGGGAAGGTCACACAAAAATCAGCAATCTCTTATTCCCAGACATGAACATAACCTTTCCTCAGAACCTTTCGTTCCTCGCCTCAGACACAAAAGAACAACTGGAAACACACATGAGAACGATGACCACAAAGCATAGATGGGAGATGCCAAAACGGATCCAGGAGTCTTTGAAAAGGTTCCAGCCTCCCAAATACCTTTCCCAGTCCAGACTAGAGCAAGCACAGCCTCGGTTGCTTCCTCACAACTTGGTAACAACGCAAGGTTCCCAAACCTCCCTGAGAACGACCAGGGCTGAGGAGTACAAAACTGTGTTTAGACCAGAAGGGAAAGGGAAACTGACATTCCTCCCGGATGAGTCGAGAGAGAATCTAGAATCTCATGTTCAACACAAGAAAATCCACCACCTCTGGGGCCTGCCTGGTGCTGTGCTGAAGTCCTTGCGTGCTTTTGAGGCCCCATGTCCCTTTGATGAGGAAAAGGATACACTACGCACAGGGGAGACTATAATGACAAGATGCCAGCCGGAAGTGCACACAACAATTGGCAATCTCTTCCTAGACATGAACACAAAAGAACACCTGGAAGCACACACGAGGAGAAGAACGGCCCAGCACAGATGGGGTCTTCCAAAACGGGTTTTGCACTCCGTAGGGGTGTTTCTCCCTCCCAGACCCTCTCCCAAATTGCAACTGGATCAAACACAACCGCGGTCACCTTCTCAGAAGAAATCCTTCCAAGAGACAACCTTTCGACCACATTCTTTCTTGCCACTCGAGGTAGAGCTTCCGTTCCTTACAGTTGAGGAAAGATCCCACCTCGAATTCCACATCCAACGCAAGAAAATCCAGCATGGATGGCGCCTACCCTCCATTGTGATCAAGTCACTGCGTTCCTTTGCCCCAATGCCCTCCAAAATGCTGAAGGGAACACAAGGCACAAGGGGTGGTGCAAAGAAGCCAGTAGGGAGCACAGCAGAATTCCAAGCCACAACTAGAAGGCTGTCTTTCCTCAGTCCAAAGATAAAAGAGCATTTAGATGCCCATATGAAGCAAGTGGTTACCCAGCACAAGTGGAGACTTCCACAGAGGGTGCAGAAATCTATCAAGGCATTTTTACCTCCACAATCTTCTTCTGAGGAGTCTCGATCTCATCTGATAGCTCTCCTCCGACCCCAGATTGAAAGCTCACTGAAGAAATTTGAGGCCAGGAGAAGAGAGGCATTGGAAGAGAAGAGAAGAAGATGCACTACTCCATCTGCACGCTCAACAACAACAAGAGCCCATGTTATGAAGAGCGAGAAGAAATTGCCTTTCCTGGCTGAGGAAGACCAGCATCTCCTAGAATTCCACATTCAGCACAAGAAGATTCAACATGAATGGGGCCTCCCGGTGGCTGTTCAGAGATCTCTGCATGCTTTTGCCCCACTTCTCCTGTCATCTGCACCAGGAGGGATCGCAGGCACAGAAAGATGGCAAGAAAAGAGAGCTGCTCCCAAGAAGCACTGGAAAGTAAAGGAAGTGGACACTGCTGTCCAGCCGCTACCCTTCTTGTCTCCTGCCATAAAGGAACGCCTCGAAAGCCATGTCAAAAGCCTGACTGTCGAGCATAGATGGCGTCTTCCTAAGTTAGTTCAGGAATCCATGAGAGGATTTCTACCTCAGGTTGATGAGGAGGGAAGGCATTTGGTTTACAGCCATCTGGCCCATGAAATGTCTGATGCATCCACTCAAACAGAAACAGAATCCATTTCAGGTTCAGAGGATCCCCGCAGTTACCACTCAGAGCTATTCCCCGAGGCCATTCGAGACAGGGAAATGTCTTCATGGTTGCTTAAGGAAGAGCCAACCTTCTGTCCTGTTACAAAATGTCAGCATTCTCAAAGAATCCAAGAGAGAAGTTGGAAAGATGGAAGAGAAATAGGCCAGAGACGTACACTAGACAAGAAACGGGCATTGGATTTTCGCCCAAAGAAAACCATGCCAACAATGCAGTCAGTGGTTCCTCATGGAGCAGAAACTTGTACTCCCTTCCCTTCTTTGTCTTGTCCAGGGATGAGAAGGTACTCATACAACACTGGTCACTGGTCTGAAATGCCAAAGGGATCCCAAAATAGATACCCAAGTATGAGGAGTTCTCTGCGATCCAAGGGCAGAAAACCACATCCATGCTCTTCAAAGGGGTCGTTCAAAAAGAAGACGACTCACTGGCAGCTGGAATCCACATTCAAAACAAGAGCAGCCGACAGCCACCCGCCACACAGGCAGAAGGCGCCTCAGTCCCCAGGAGACTCTGACACTGCCTGGGAGTCAGTAAGGTCATGTAAGGTCTCCAGGTGCCCTTGTGCCTGCCATTTGCCATGCTCTCAAAGGGGCTCCACATCCTCAGTGGAATCAACGGCAGAGCAAAGAAGAGAAAAGGAAGAAGCCAACACAAAGGCAAATGAACCAAAGGGAAGCTCTTCTTATTTCTTCTCCAAGGAAAATGAAACATCTCTCTTGAGTTCAGCAAAGCAGGGTGAGGAAGGTTCTTCCTCTCCACCGTCAGACGACAATGGACCCCGTAGCTCTGGCTCAACAACTGAGGTGTTGGAAGGATTCTTGACTCTCCCACCGGGGGACAACCAACCTCACAATGCTGGCTCAGCAGATGTGGTGGAGTCCAGTTTTTCTTCTCTTCCATCAGAACATCATGAATTCCACACTTCCAGCGCTGCAACCCAAGGGCAAAAGGGTTATTCTTCAATTCTCTCAAAGGACAGTGAATCTGAAAATTCCAGCTCATCCTCAGGAAAAGGCCAAACAGACCAGGGAACCTCCCAGCCCTTGGGGGAAGACATGGTGCAATGCTACAACACTCTCGTCTATCAGGAGGCTTGGGATACCTCTATTATGCAGTCACCTCATGTCGTTGAATCCAATTCTTCTTATGAGGACATAGTGGCCAGACATTACTGCCAAAGACGTAAAGGGCACAAGACAAAACTGAGTAGCAAGCTACAAAGAAAAGGAAGCATGCCAGTTTGGAGAACACGGTCCTGCCACAGCCTGGCAGCTATAGCCTCTGAGAGTAACATGGGGCTCCAGGCACCTTCCAGAACTGAACTGCTAAAGGTGTGGCCCTCTGAATCTCTTACTGAGAAAGGCCACAGCCTGGAGCCTCCACCAGTTGCCCGAGTGACTGAAATCCCTGACAAGTGTGAAGATGCCCAAGCCTCTGAGGACACTGCAAGAGAAGACCCTCAGGACCTCCAGTTAATCCACCCACCATCACCCTCAAAACCTCAAACCAGAGATGAAATAGATGCAACTGAAAAGATGACCATCATTAGTACAATTAGTTCAGCTGCTGAAATCTTGGTCTCTGGAAGAAAGGGAGAAGGAACTGCTGTTAAAAAAGCAGCCACAACTAAGAAAAAGGTCCCCAGGTCAGGAGCAATCCAATCCACATGTCCCGGGCAAGGAGGCTCCAAGCCTGAATGTGAATATGATGATCCAGAAGTAGCTGAAGAAGTGGCCATCCTTCGTTCCATCCTGGGGGAAAAATTAGGTTTAATGGCTGGGCATGAAGCATGGAAAAGTACGCAAGGGATTTCAAACTATAATCCAAAAGAGACACATGGGGAAATCAATGTTCCAGTGAAGGGGGCAAAGGTGTTGAAGTTGAGAGCAATAGATCTTGAAAGTGGAAATCACGCACTGGCAACAATGCAGAAAGAAACAATACGAAGTGGAACAACAAAGAAAGGCCCCAAAGCCCTTTGTGCTGGCACAGAGCCTTCGACCAAGCATGAGTTAAGCCCTGTAATTCAGGGACGCAGACAGGGAGAGGAGCCTAGAGTAGAAGGATTGCAACCCAAGAAGAAGGACATCCAAGACCATGATGAGCAAAAGCCTGCCTTTGGTAAACTCTTCAACATAAAGCCAGGCAATTGGCTGAAAATGAGGATTTGGAGGAGAGGAGGAGCACCACCTGCGGAGGGAGTAAAAGAGTGAACGTGTAGAAGCGACTATCGTTGAAGAAAGACAAATGATACATTTAGTGAAAAGAGTGTTAAATTTAGTTAATATAATGTTAATTATTTATATAACAAATAAAATTTGTCAAAATAAAACCAGGTATTTTATCACTGACTCGGTGGAATGGGAAGTATTAAAAATATTGACGGGGAAAAACAGGAGTTGGAGAAAGATTTGGGCATATTATAAATCAATTATATTCTGAAAAGTATGGTGCTGTTAGAACAAGTACAAAGAAAATAAGTTTAGAAAGGGTTGCTGGACAGGGATGTCCCTTATCCCCATTACTGTATTATTTTATACTCTAACAGGATTGCTCGCAAATATGATAAGAAGGGATGAAGGAATAAGGAATAATAATTTCAACTCTTTTTTGTTTCATTTCAATTGTTAATTTAACATTCAAAGCTACTTTTCCATACTTGATTATACCATTTATCTTTTTTCATCTCCAATTCTTTTTTCCAGTCTAATGCAATTAGTTGCCTTGTTACTGATAAAAGCATTAACAATAATTCCTTCCTTTGTCCCTCTAGCCTCACTTCTTGTACCTCTCCTAGCAGGGTGACCTTTGGGTTTAAGATTATTTCTAATTCAAAGATGTTCTTTAACTCCTGCTCCAACCATCTCCAACATTTCTGAACAAAATCACATTCCCACCACATGTGAGTATAGGTACCCCCCCTTCTTTTTTTTTACATCTCCAGCATTTATCATCACGCATCTTACACATCTGGTGTATTCTTACAGGAGTCAAGTACCATCTCCAGATTATTTTGAAGTTATGCTCTCTTTCCTTTTTTGAGAGTTGCCTCATCAATCGTTGTTTCCATTTTTTTCTCCATGCATCCTCTTCTATCAATATACCTAATTCATCTTCCCAAATTTTCCTTAGGGTATTTTGCGGCACTTCACTTTTATTTAATATTCCATACAATTTCCCCACTAAACCTTTATTTTGTATTGTTCCTGACCTTTGTTTATATAACAGTTCTTCAAACTTTGTTATCTCTCTTTCAGTATAACCCTTATTCCTTATTCCACCATCCCATTTCAAAATCTGACTTCTCTAGGACATTTTTTACCCATATGAAAAGGTATAAAAACCTACCCAATTTCTTAAGAAAGGAGTCCATTCTCCAATGCTACAAGGACCCGTATCGTTTGTCATCTCGATGGGCCTCGATCCATACCTGTTAGATGTAATATCACCCGGCCTCAACTACATGTACAGTAATGATTTGCTCATGTAACCCGACTCCTCCGACCTCTGACCTCACCTAACCCTATTAAAGGACCCTCGCTTACCTCTGACCCTTTTCCCATCCCTGACCCTTGAGACAGCGACTGACCGCCATGCGGGCAATGGGAATAAAAGACTTTGATGATAAAAGACCGACTTTTGGGCCGAACCACCAGTTATTGGGCCGAACCACCTAAAATCCTCTAACAATACCATCTCGTATTGGGCGGCTCAGACCGCCGTACTTTAACTTAGGCAAGTGTTGGCTTAACACTTTTTAATTTCTTTTCTTAGAGAAGAAATGTCTTAGTTTTATTTTAGACTAGTTAGTAGCTATTCTTAATATTCTGCATTTTCTGGACTTTACTATTTTTCCAATAAACATAGAAAACAGACTTGATTTGTCAAGCGCTCTTTTTACGCCTATTGCTGACGGGGCAAATTGAGAAAGTTGAATTGGAACAGAAGAGCCTTTATTGAAAGGAGGACTATGTCTAATTATGTCAACTTCGTGGGGTCTGTTATCATGAAGAAATAACTTTGCGAGTTGCTGCTACAAAGAGGTAAACAGAGGTTTCACCCCCATGCAGCTTTCATGCAGGCAAGGCCAGAAGTTCCCCAAAAGCAAGATAAGGGTGATTTTTGTATAGGAAATTTGGAGTTTCCATCCCAGGGGTCTTTGCAGTTTAATTTCCCCTGCGTAGTGAGTCCAGGATCACCATTTCTCTGCGAACCAATGAGCCAGACAATCTGGACCAAGTCTTTCTCTGCCAAGCCATAGAGAAAGCCACCCTTACTGGCCCGCTAGCCAAGAGAGACAGACTCCTCTGCCTGTGCCGCGACCCGTCGAACCTCTAGTGGAGGGAAACCCAGGTCTGCCGACAGGTGGGAGAATAGCAACATCTATACCACCCATTTGGGAGATGCTGCAAACAAAAGTATGATGCTGTTAGAACAAGTGCAAAGAAAATAAGTTTAGAAATGGTTGCTAGACAGGGATGTCCCTTATCCCCAGTACTGTATTATTTTATACTGTAACAGAATTGCTCGCAAATATGATAAGAAGGGATGAAGGAATAAGAAATATTGGAAATTAAGAAAAAACAAAAAACAAAAGTTAGCCTACTTGTGGATGATACGCTATTTACCATTAAAGATTCATAAAAGGTCTGCCGACAGGTGGGAGAATAGCAACATCTATACCACCCAATTGCGAGATTTCCCACTCTGAGCAGTGTACATACAAATATCAAATAAACCAACAAAACACACAATACTGTAAATCAAAAGCAGAACATGAAACACACTTCTACAAACACAAACTCAAGCCACAGACTGTACAATCTCATTCCCAGCTGGTCAAATTCAGATTCTTAGCACAGGCCTTCCCTTTTAAATCCAAATCAGTCTCTCACATGGCTGTCCCTATAACAGTGATGGCAAACCTTTTAGAGACCGAGTGCCCAAAGTGCATCCCAAAAAGCATTTATTTATCACAAAGTGCCAACATGGCAATTTAACCTTCATGCCAGATGAGAGCCACCTGCCTTAACCCAGACAGGGGAGTAAGGAAGTGCTCCCCTTGGGCTGCAGGGCAGAGGGGAGGGGCATACTCTGTGCTGGGAGAGGGAGGAAACAATCCCATTGAGCTGCTGGGTAGAGGGGAGGGGCGAACTCTGTGCTGGGAGAGGGAGGAAACAATCCCATTGAGCTGCTGGGCAGAGAGGTGGGTCAAACTCTGCTGGGGCTACGGTGCATGTGCCCACACAGAGGGCTCTGAGTGCCCTCTCTGGCACGCGTGCCATAGGTTCGCCACCACTGCCCTATAAAATCACTGAAGTGTTTGGTTTTTCAAAGACTTTTAAAAGATGTGCTGATTGTTTATACTTGTCGACTCTTCATGCCATGAAGTCTCACTTTTATGTCTGACGAAGTGGACCTGGATGCATGAAAGCTAACATTAAAATACAGCAGTTAGTCTTAAAAGTACCATGGCGGTTTTTTGCCGTTTTGTTTTCTTTACTCTGTGGTATGCTTGAAACACAGACTAACACTGCTACAATTTCAAAAAATTCAAACATTTCCCCAGGTTCCTCTTTTGCAGAGATCACTCAGACATGTCTCCCTTTCTCTGACACCAGCTTTGACGACTATATTCCGACACAGTGAATGCAAAACCAAAACCAGTGCTTTTCAAGAATAGCATTGAATCTGTTTTGTTACTCTAATGATAGAAAGGCATGCCTGCAGTATTTCTGGCTGATGGAACCAAGAACCTCCAGGTTACTCTTTGTGATGCCTTTTCTGATGCAACACAGAACTCTCTATATATCACCCAGTCCAGGATTGCAGTTAGCCATTTGTTAAGTGTTCAGCGCTCAGCTAACACTGTTTGAATGATGGCTCTAGAACAGTCTTGGGTTGACTTTTGTTTTGGGGGAGGATGGCTCCCCTGGGTCAAATTGACAGCCATGTTTATAGCAATCTACTATATGTGGAAGATCATTTTGGGATACCTATTATGGGAAGTCCTTTCTAATAGGGGTAAGAAAAATTTCAGGCAGCTCCCTGCTCTCCCTAGAATTTCATCAAACAAGGAATTATTCGTTAATCAGTGCCTTTCTTTTCAATTCCAGGTTCCCAACAAGAGCAGATCACCAAAAAGGAACGCTCCGTTCGCTACCTCTTGTGTGATGATATGAACTGCAAAATCTGTGAAAAAGTAGCCAAAGAGACCACATACACAAATAATGGGAAACCACTACTAGAGGGCTTTGACAGATCCAAGTGGCGTTACACAGGCCAAGATGAGAGTGACGCCTTATTACAGTCTGCTCAAAGTCAATGGGAGAGGGAAACGTTGCTCCTTGAGAAAATGATACATACCCTGGGCTCACTACAAGAGGCCATCTGTGGTGAGGTGCCAGAAAGAACGGCATGTAGACAGGAGCAAGAACAAACCTTTGTAGCACAACAATCCATTTATTTCCTGGATGATGCCACCGTCAGCAAATTGGAGTCACATCTCACAGCTAAACGTATGCACCATCTCATGGGGTTGCCCTCCACCCTCCTCAGCTCTATCAGGTCCTTCATGCCCCCTGCACCACCGTTGCCTCCCCAGAAGTCTCACCACGAGATTCAGGTAGTGCCCAGGTTGCCGACTCTCTCATTTCTACCTGCCGGCACCCAAATGAACCTGGAGCATCACCTGAAGAAAAGGATTCAGCACAAGCATTGGGAGATGCCGCAGAAGATACAGGATGCTCTCATCTGCCTAAAGCCTCCTTTTCCATCCAAGCAGGAGACATTTCAGCAGGGCTACAAGAGCAGAGGGGTGGTTGAAAACCTGCAGGGAAGCCCCTCCACCACTACTGAGGCTGTGAACGCCAAAACCACACCAGAATCCCGAGCCAAGCTACAAGCCCACTTCTTAAAGAAATGCTTGGAAGTGAGACTTCAATCATTCCCTGCAACAGTGGAGTACTCTAACAAAGTGATCAGTGAAAAGAGAAGGAATTCTCATCTGCCCAAACTTATTCCACCGTGTTGTGTCTCACTCCAGCCTAGGAACGGCTCCTGTCCGAATCTTCTGGAGAAAGCTGATGTTGTGGAGATGAACGTTAAGTGCAAACGTTGCCACTTCCAATGGGATCTCCCAACAGTCTATACGCAGACTATGAGGATGTTTTGCCCCAGTGCCCTGGCACTGCCAATTCCCCATTCCCAAATGCCTGATTTTTCAAAATGTGGATATGTAGAGCCCATCTTTCTGCCACGCAGAGACCGGAAGCTCCTAGAGAGCCATGTCCTCAGAAAGAGGCTTCAGCACCAGTGGGAGATGCCTGGCCTGGTACAACATTCCTTGAGCAAGTTCCTCTTGCCAGCTCCATCAGCACCAGCTGCTCAAGGTGCCAAGTTTCATGGGCGACAGATCTTAACTAGGATCAACCCTTTGCCTTTTCTTAGCTCAGAGACAAAGCAGAACTTGGAAAGGCATCTCAAGAGCATCATCTTACAAAGACAGTGGGGCATCCCCAAGCGTGTCTTTGACTCCCTGCAAGCCTTCTTTCCACCTCCTCCCCCACCAATCAAGAGATTACCTTTGATGGAGGAAATAGAGAAGAGGAGCACAGTGAAACAAAGGTCCTGCCAAAGTCCTGCTGGATATTCATGGAAGACTCGAGGAATGGCAGCCCGAGACGCACAACATCTTTGCATTTTACATAGTGAGACGAAGATCTTGCTGCAGCGTTCCTTAGTGAAGAAGCACTTGGAGATACTGCTGGGGTCTCTCCCCTCGGCTGTGAGAGCTTCCTGGAGCTGCAGCTTTTCCTACAGGAGAGACCCCCTCCCCAAGATGATCCTTCCAGGAGACAAGTCTTTGCTGCCACGTAAATCATTGCTGCCATTTGTGTGCAAAGAGGACATGGACCGGATTGAAATGGCTGTCAAGCGGAACCACCTGGCCTCCCTTTGGGAGCTAGGAACCCACTACGTAGGAGCCATTCAAAGGATGACTTTCAAGCCTCTGTCCCAACCTTTCCAACCCAGAGAGGCCATCTCAGCATCTTTCGATACACCAGTTAAACTACTGTCAGATGTTGATAAAGAAGGGTTAGAACGTCATGTTCTAAAGAAGAAAATTGACCACGAATGGGGCCTCCCCATTCTTTTCCAAAAGTCACTCCAGAGCTTTGTTGGTGAGCCAACTTCCTTGTCCTTCAAACAAATGGGGAAAGTCTCTGTAGACATCCAGGTACGGGAGCTAGCATTCCTTCCCAAAAACATCCAAAACCACTTGGAACATCACATACAAAAAATGAAACTGCACCATCTATGGGAATTGCCTCGCCGTGTTTTCGAATCAACCAGGATGCTATATCCAGAATTTAAGACTGTGAAGCCCAAGCCAACATCCTCTTTGGATCAAAAGAACATCACCAAGAAAGCTGGCCAATTGAGGCCCCCTGCAGTTTGTACTCTGAAAAAGGGGGAGGTGACTCTCTTTCATAGATCACAGAGGTTCCCCATGGTAGAAGCCAAGTCTCTGGACAGAATTGGGCTCCACCTGAGCAAGAAAAGTTTGGAAATCCATCTGGATGCTTTCCCAAGGATCTTCAAGCTCTCCTGGAAGCATGACTCCATAGCATTAAAACAACCTCTCCCAAAGCTCATCAATCCTGGTCTTCAGCCGCTCAACCCTCGCACCGTTTCTCTCTCATTGGACCCTCAGGAAATCAGTAAGATTGATTTGTCCTTGCGTCGCAGATACATGGCATGCCTGTGGGGACTTGGGACACACTATGTGGAAGTCCTTGGCAGGTTTGCACCTAGACTGCCCTTCCCTCTAGTCAAAAGGGCAGCTTGTGAATTTTCAGAAATGAGTACACCCTTCCTCACTGGGACAGACCGAGAGATTTTAGAACGGCATACCCAGAAGAAGAGGTTACAACATTTGTGGGGTTACCCTACTCTCGTGCAAGAGTCAATTCAAGGTTTTATGTCAAAAACACCGACCCTTTCCCGACTTTCCAAGACTATGACAGAGGTGCAGGTGCTGCATCAAGAGTTGTCTTTCCTTCCTCAAGGCATCACGGCCCACCTTGAATTTCACATTCAGAAGGTCAAACTGCAGAGGAGATGGGCCATGCCTGGAAGAGTTCTCAAGTCCCTGGACTTTTTCCTTCCATCTCATCCCATGAGAAGAGAACTGCCTTCAACTTATAAGAAAAAGGCAGAAGTCAGCACCAAAGTAGCTCAACAGCCCTACCAAAGGGGAGTGCACACCATCTTTACTGCACACAAGAAGAAAGACTTAGACGATCACCTCGAGAGAAAGTGCCATCAGATCAATTTCCGGGCATTCCCTAGTCCTTTGATTCATTCTCAAGAAGACGTCAAGAGCAGAGAAGGGAATCTTCTCCCCAAACTGCTCCGTGTTGGGCAGAACTCTCCCACCAGCAGAAACACCTCCATGTTCTTCCTGCCACCAGCTGTTAGGGATGCTGTGGAATTGAATGTGAAGCAAAAGCATTTAGCCTTCCTGTGGGGGCTGCCTCAGAAACACACACTTGGCCAAACAAAGTGTTCCTCCATCCACATAAAACAACGGAACGTTCAGTTCCAACAACAGGAAACCCCTTTCCTTCAGAAAGACGGCAGGGAGCAGTTGGAGCATCACATCAAACAAAAGAGGCTTCATCGTTTTTGGGGCATGCCTTCCACCATCCAAAATTCCTTAAACCGCTTTATACACCCACCACCTTTGGGTACCCCCTCCCCAAAGGGGAGAAGTCAGGAAGTAAGAATTCAGACAGAGGACCTCTCCTTTCTTCCTGAGCATATCCAGGAGAAACTAGAAACTAGCTTGAAGAAGATGATAATCTGTAGGCAGTGGGGACTCCCAGAGAAATTCCATCAGTCTCTGCGTAGTTTTCTCCCCTCGCTTACAAAAACCAAAGAAAGACATGGGGAAGAATCAATGGTTGAGAGCAGCCTCATGTATGGACCAGAAGTGAAGAGAGCAAAGCATATCATTGGATCTCAACAGAGAATGCATATAGATACCCCACATAAGAAATCACCAGATACATCAGGGAAAACTTTCCACAAAGCAAGATCTCCCAAGCAATCTTTCCCTGATGGAATTCCATTCTGCATTTGTGACCAGTCAAGTAGAGGACATGTCCAGAGCAATGTAGAGGCTTCCCCACATACAGCCACAGTTACCAGACGTTCGCAGAGGAGAGGCTTAGTAGAGAAAGATATCAACTGGCAGCCAGGCCTCCTCACACCAGCGAGGCAAGATGTGATGCTATCCCCAGCAAAAAGACATCAAGACGAAACTGCCTGCAATGGAAGAGAAATTCAAAAGGCAAAGTCTCTCCAAAGGAAAATGCCAATAGCACATCTTACAAAGGAAGCTTGGGAGCTCATGGAAAGCCACGTCAGACGCAAACGGCTCCAGCATGCATGGAGGTTGCCACAGGTTGTACAAAAATCCCTTCTTGCTTTTGCCCCACCGCCACCTGCGCCTCTGGCAACAGAAGGTACTATGGCGGCACATGGCACAGCTGAAGAACTGAGAGGCTGCAGGCAAAGAAGGGATGCTCTTCATTTGCCCAACTCATGGTTGGAGGTGATTGTCTGTCCCCATCTCTTGAGTCTCCTCCCTGCAGAAGAGAGGAATTGCCTGGAATCCCATATGAGGAGCTGGGCAGTGGAACATAAATGGGAGCTTCCCAGACTCATTCAGGACTCCCTGAGGACACCCGATCCTTCTCCACTGAAGGATAAGTCTACACAGAAAGACAGCCATGCCTATCGCACGGAACATCATCACAAACATTACTACCATCCACGCTTTGAATGTGAAATTCAGATCCACTGTGATCACAAAGAAACACCGAATGAATTCACGGCCCAGGAAAAAAGCAAAGAGAAGCCCATGAAGCCCATTTATCAAAGACATCATGTGACCACCTCACAGGCATGCAGCAAAATGGCTGCCTTTGTATCCCCTATAACCAAAGTTCCTTTCCTCTCAGATGATTCCTGGAACACTCTGCAACTCCATATCCTACACAAGAGAGTCCAGCATGATTGGGGCCTGCCTTCCATGGTGATGAGGTCCCTGAATGCTTTTGCTCCGTTTCTACCTGACCCAGAAAATCGCACAGCAAAAAGGATAGCCAAGCCCTATTCCTCAGGTCATTGGGAACTGCAAACCTTACCTCAGAACATTTCCTTCCTCACCTCAGACACGAAAGAATGCCTGGAAGCCCACGTGAGACAGATGGCCGCAAAGCATCGCTGGGAGATGCCAAAACGGATCCAGCAATCTTTGAAAAGATTCTGGGCTCCCAGATACCTTTCCCAGTCCGGACTAGAGCAAGAACAGCCTCGGTTGCTTCCTGACAACTTGGTAACAACGCAAGGTTCCCAAACCTCCCTGAGAACGACCAGGGCTGAGGAGTACAAAACTGTGTTTAGACCCGAAGGGAAAGGGAAACTGACATTCCTCCTGGATGAGTGGAGAGAGAATCTAGAATCTCATGTTCAACACAAGAAAATCCACCACCTCTGGGGCCTGTCTGGTGCTGTGCTGAAGTCCTTGCGTACTTTTGAGGCCCCATGTCCCTTTGATGAGGAAAAGGATACACTAAGCACAGGGGAAAGTATGATGAAAATATGTCAGTGGGAAGGTCACACAAAAATCAGCAATCTCTTATTCCCAGACATGAACATAAGCTTTCCTCAGAACCTTTCGTTCCTCGCCTCAGACACAAAAGAACACCTGGAAACACACATGAGAAAGATGACCACAGAGCATAGATGGGAGATACCAAAACGGATCCAGGGGTCTTTGAAAAGGTTCCAGCCTCCCAGATACCTTTCCCAGTCCGGACTAGAGCAAGCACAGCCTCGGTTACTTCCTCACAACTTGATAACAACGCAAGGTTCCCAAACCTCCCTGAGAACGACCAGGGCTGAGGAGTACAAAACTGTGTTTAGACCCGAAGGGAAAGGGAAACTGACATTCCTCCTGGATGAGTCGAGAGAGAATCTAGAATCTCATGTTCAACACAAGAAAAGCCACCACTTCTGGGGCCTGCCTGGTGCTGTGCTGAAGTCCTTGCGTGCTTTTGAGGCCCCATGTCCCTTTGATGAGGAAAAGGATACACTAAGCACAGGGGTAAATATGATGAAAAGATGTCAGTGGGAAGGTCACACAAAGATCAGCAATCTCTTATTCCCAGACGTGAACACAACCTTTCCTCAGAACCTTTCGTTCCTTGCCTCAGACACAAAAGAACACCTGGAAACACACATGAGAAAGATGACCACAAAGCATAGATGGGAGATGCCAAAACGGATCCAGCGGTCTTTGAAAAGGTTCCAGCCTCCCAAATACCTTTCCCAGTCCGGACGAGAGCAAGCACAGCCTCAGTTGCTTCCTCACAACTTGGTAACAACACAAGGTTCCCAAACCTCCCTGAGAACGACCAGGGCTGAGGAGTACAAAACTGTGTTTAGACCAGAAGGGAAAGGGAAACTGACATTCCTCCCGGATGAGTCGAGAGAGAATCTAGAATCTCATGTTCAACACAAGAAAATCCACCACCTCTGGGGCCTGCCTGGTGCTGTGCTGAAGTCCTTGCGTGCTTTTGAGGCCCCATGTCCCTTTGATGAGGAAAAGGGTACACTAAGCACAGGGGAAAGTATGATGAAAAGATGTCAGTGGGAAGGTCACACAAAAATCAGCAATCTCTTATTCCCAGACATGAACATAAGCTTTCCTCAGAACCTTTCGTTCCTCGCCTCAGACACAAAAGAACAACTGGAAACACACATGAGAACGATGACCACAAAGCATAGATGGGAGATGCCAAAACGGATCCAGGAGTCTTTGAAAAGGTTCCAGCCTCCCAAATACCTTTCCCAGTCCGGACTAGAGCAAGCACAGCCTCGGTTGCTTCCTCACAACTTGGTAACAACGCAAGGTTCCCAAACCTCCCTGAGAACGACCAGGGCTGAGGAGTACAAAACTGTGTTTAGACCAGAAGGGAAACTGACATTCCTCCCGGATGAGTCGAGAGAGAATCTAGAATCTCATGTTCAACACAAGAAAATCCACCACCTCTGGCGCCTGCCTGGTGCTGTGCTGAAGTCCTTGCGTGCTTTTGAGGCCCCATGTCCCTTTGATGAGGAAAAGGATACACTACGCACAGGGGAGACTATAATGACAAGATGCCAGCCGGAAGTGCACACAACAATTGGCAATCTCTTCCTAGACATGAACACAAAAGAACACCTGGAAGCACACACGAGGAGAAGAACGGCCCAGCACAGATGGGGTCTTCCAAAACGGGTTTTGCACTCCGTAGGGGTGTTTCTCCCTCCCAGACCCTCTCCCAAATTGCAACTGGATCAAACACAACCGCGGTCACCTTCTCAGAAGAAATCCTTCCAAGAGACAACCTTTCGACCACATTCTTTCTTGCCACTCGAGGTAGAGCTTCCGTTCCTTACAGTTGAGGAAAGATCCCACCTCGAATTCCACATCCAACGCAAGAAAATCCAGCATGGATGGCGCCTACCCTCCATTGTGATCAAGTCACTGCGTTCCTTTGCCCCAATGCCCTCCAAAATGCTGAAGGGAACACAAGGCACAAGGGGTGGTGCAAAGAAGCCAGTAGGGAGCACAGCAGAATTCCAAGCCACAACTAGAAGGCTGTCTTTCCTCAGTCCAAAGATAAAAGAGCATTTAGATGCCCATATGAAGCAAGTGGTTACCCAGCACAAGTGGAGACTTCCACAGAGGGTGCAGAAATCTATCAAGGCATTTTTACCTCCACAATCTTCTTCTGAGGAGTCTCGATCTCATCTGATAGCTCTCCTCCGACCCCAGATTGAAAGCTCACTGAAGAAATTTGAGGCCAGGAGAAGAGAGGCATTGGAAGAGAAGAGAAGAAGATGCACTACTCCATCTGCACGCTCAACAACAACAAGAGCCCATGTTATGAAGAGCGAGAAGAAATTGCCTTTCCTGGCTGAGGAAGACCAGCATCTCCTAGAATTCCACATTCAGCACAAGAAGATTCAACATGAATGGGGCCTCCCGGTGGCTGTTCAGAGATCTCTGCATGCTTTTGCCCCACTTCTCCTGTCATCTGCACCAGGAGGGATCGCAGGCACAGAAAGATGGCAAGAAAAGAGAGCTGCTCCCAAGAAGCACTGGAAAGTAAAGGAAGTGGACACTGCTGTCCAGCCGCTACCCTTCTTGTCTCCTGCCATAAAGGAACGCCTCGAAAGCCATGTCAAAAGCCTGACTGTCGAGCATAGATGGCGTCTTCCTAAGTTAGTTCAGGAATCCATGAGAGGATTTCTACCTCAGGTTGATGAGGAGGGAAGGCATTTGGTTTACAGCCATCTGGCCCATGAAATGTCTGATGCATCCACTCAAACAGAAACAGAATCCATTTCAGGTTCAGAGGATCCCCGCAGTTACCACTCAGAGCTATTCCCCGAGGCCATTCGAGACAGGGAAATGTCTTCATGGTTGCTTAAGGAAGAGCCAACCTTCTGTCCTGTTACAAAATGTCAGCATTCTCAAAGAATCCAAGAGAGAAGTTGGAAAGATGGAAGAGAAATAGGCCAGAGACGTACACTAGACAAGAAACGGGCATTGGATTTTCGCCCAAAGAAAACCATGCCAACAATGCAGTCAGTGGTTCCTCATGGAGCAGAACCTTGTACTCCCTTCCCTTCTTTGTCTTGTCCAGGGATGAGAAGGTACTCATACAACACTGGTCACTGGTCTGAAATGCCAAAGGGATCCCAAAATAGATACCCAAGTATGAGGAGTTCTCTGCGATCCAAGGGCAGAAAACCACATCCATGCTCTTCAAAGGGATCGTTCAAAAAGAAGACGACTCACTGGCAGCTGGAATCCACATTCAAAACAAGAGCAGCCGACAGCCACCCGCCACACAGGCAGAAGGCGCCTCAGTCCCCAGGAGACTCTGACACTGCCTGGGAGTCAGTAAGGTCATGTAAGGTCTCCAGGTGCCCTTGTGCCTGCCATTTGCCATGCTCTCAAAGGGGCTCCACATCCACAGTGGAATCAACGGCAGAGCAAAGAAGAGAAAAGGAAGAAGCCAACACAAAGGCAAATGAACCAAAGGGAAGCTCTTCTTATTTCTTCTCCAAGGAAAATGAAACATCTCTCTTGAGTTCAGCAAAGCAGGGTGAGGAAGGTTCTTCCTCTCCACCGTCAGACGACAATGGACCCCGTAGCTCTGGCTCAACAACTGAGGTGTTGGAAGGATTCTTGACTCTCCCACCGGGGGACAACCAACCTCACAATGCTGGCTCAGCAGATGTGGTGGAGTCCAGTTTTTCTTCTCTTCCATCAGAACATCATGAATTCCACACTTCCAGCGCTGCAACCCAAGGGCAAAAGGGTTATTCTTCAATTCTCTCAAAGGACAGTGAATCTGAAAATTCCAGCTCATCCTCAGGAAAAGGCCAAACAGACCAGGGAACCTCCCAGCCCTTGGGGGAAGACATGGTGCAATGCTACAACACTCTCGTCTATCAGGAGGCTTGGGATACCTCTATTATGCAGTCACCTCATGTCGTTGAATCCAATTCTTCTTATGAGGACATAGTGGCCAGACATTACTGCCAAAGACGTAAAGGGCACAAGACAAAACTGAGTAGCAAGCTACAAAGAAAAGGAAGCATGCCAGTTTGGAGAACACGGTCCTGCCACAGCCTGGCAGCTATAGCCTCTGAGAGTAACATGGGGCTCCAGGCACCTTCCATAACTGAACTGCTAAAGGTGTGGCCCTCTGAATCTCTTACTGAGAAAGGCCACAGCCTGGAGCCTCCACCAGTTGCCCGAGTGACTGAAATCCCTGACAAGTGTGAAGATGCCCAAGCCTCTGAGGACACTGCAAGAGAAGACCCTCAGGACCTCCAGTTAATCCACCCACCATCACCCTCAAAACCTCAAACCAGAGATGAAATAGATGCAACTGAAAAGATGACCATCATTAGTACAATTAGTTCAGCTGCTGAAATCTTGGTCTCTGGAAGAAAGGGAGAAGGAACTGCTGTTAAAAAAGCAGCCACAACTAAGAAAAAGGTCCCCAGGTCAGGAGCAATCCAATCCACATGTCCCGGGCAAGGAGGCTCCAAGCCTGAATGTGAATATGATGATCCAGAAGTAGCTGAAGAAGTGGCCATCCTTCGTTCCATCCTGGGGGAAAAATTAGGTTTAATGGCTGGGCATGAAGCATGGAAAAGTACGCAAGGGATTTCAAACTATAATCCAAAAGAGACACATGGGGAAATCAATGTTCCAGTGAAGGGGGCAAAGGTGTTGAAGTTGAGAGCAATAGATCTTGAAAGTGGAAATCACGCACTGGCAACAATGCAGAAAGAAACAATACGAAGTGGAACAACAAAGAAAGGCCCCAAAGCCCTTTGTGCTGGCACAGAGCCTTCGACCAAGCATGAGTTAAGCCCTGTAATTCAGGGACGCAGACAGGGAGAGGAGCCTAGAGTAGAAGGATTGCAACCCAAGAAGAAGGACATCCAAGACCATGATGAGCAAAAGCCTGCCTTTGGTAAACTCTTCAACATAAAGCCAGGCAATTGGCTGAAAATGAGGATTTGGAGGAGAGGAGGAGCACCACCTGCGGAGGGAGTAAAAGAGTGAACGTGTAGAAGCGACTATCGTTGAAGAAAGACAAATGATACATTTAGTGAAAAGAGTGTTAAATTTAGTTAATATAATGTTAATTATTTATATAACAAATAAAATTTGTCAAAATAAAACCAGGTATTTTATCACTGACTCGGTGGAATGGGAAGTATTAAAAATATTGACGGGAAAAAACAGGAGTTGGAGAAAGATTTGGGCACATTATAAATCAATTATATTCTGAAAAGTATGGTGCTGTTAGAACAAGTACAAAGAAAATAAGTTTAGAAAGGGTTGCTGGACAGGGATGTCCCTTATCCCCATTACTGTATTATTTTATACTGTAACAGGATTGCTCGCAAATATGATAAGAAGGGATGAAGGAATAAGAAATATTGGAAATTAAGAAAAACAAAAAACAAAAGTTAGCCTACTTGTGGATGATACACTATTTACCATTAAAGATTCATAAAGTAAAAAAAATGGGATTAAGACACATTTGGAACTATTTTGGAACTATTTTATAAAAGTTGTATTCTTGCATTTATCAGAAACAGGAATGCCCCTTACCCCCAGTATTATTTGATACTAGCAGATTTTGCCCGGCGGTGCCGGGTTGTTTTAAATGGTTTTGGAAGGTTTTTTTTTTCTTAATGTTGGTAAAGAGCCGGGCTGTTTTGAATTGTGTTGTAAGGGATAATTTTTTTTTGGTAATTTATGTAAAAAAGAGGTGTGTTGGTGGTTAGGGGTGGTTTTGGGTGTGCACAACCATCACTACCCATACAATACCACTCCGACCACCAACACACACATTAAAAATTCCTGGCAAGGTAGGAGTGGTGTGTGTGTGTGTGAGAGAGAGAGAGAGAGAGAGAAAGAGAAAGAGTGTGTGTGTGTGTGTGTGTTGTCCCCCCAACCCTTCCAGAGCCAGGGGACCCTGCAGAGAGGGTATTCCCCCCCCCGGCAGGACACCCCGTTATTAAAGAGAAGAAACCAAGCTCTTTCTTCTTTTAAAACAGAGTGTTTGGGAGGGGGGGGTGTATTCGATCTCCTCTCCCTGGTCCCCTGGGTTTGGTAGGGTTGGGGGGACAGATTGGGTCTATCCCCCAACCCTTCTGGACCCAGTACCTTTCATTGCCTCCCTCACCCACCCCCTAACCCTAGCCTAACCCTTATCTTTTCCTGGCTCCCTCCAGCTGGGTCTTTCAAAGTCTTTCCCTCCGGCTCCCAGCGCGCGTTCCCAGCCTTCTCTGTGCTCGTATCCCTCAGCCTGATTGGCTGAGGGGTTGCACAGTGCAAAGGACGCTGGGAATTGAAGTCCTTTTTTTTGTTCACGTTCGGGGGGCTCCTGCCCCACTGCCGCATTTCTCAACCTGACAGTTACCTGAGAACCCGGTTCGGGTGAGTGCAGGGAGGCTCGGTCGGGGCTAGTGGGGCCTGGTGCAACATCCTTTGTCACATTCCAACGGTTAACGCACAGATTTATAGGTATAGATTGTAATAGAAAATTGCTCACAATTGTTATAAGAACTAACCCACCATAAATATTGTCAAGTTTGCTGCTTTATCGTGGACTGTTGGTATTTTTGTTGCATTTGGACAGTCTATGAGAAAGTGCATGGAGCAAATAAATTGCTTGCTTGCTTTTCTTACCACCTGACTTAGTGAGAATGCTACTCTGGACAGTATTTACAGCAACAAAATCAAAATAACACTCGTATCAGATACCACACACATGAACTCCAAATCTAGGTAACAGCAAACAAAAAAACATACAATAATTGTTGTACTCTCTGTATCAGACACAAGGGCAGCCCCATATAGAGAGCATTACACTAGTCAATCCATGCAATTACCAATGAATGGGTCAGTGTTATTGTTGAGTCATAAGAACATAAGAACAGCCTTGCTGGAACAGGCCACAGCCCATCCAGTCCAGCATTCTGTCTCACACAGTGGCTCACCATTTCCTTCAGGGTATTCCCAAGGAGATGCCTTCACCTGCTTAGGATTCCCTGGAAATGGCATTGAGAGATATCCTGCCTATCTCTCCAACCCAGAGGTTGTCCTTAGGTATCCATAATTATAGCCATTGATACCCTTGTCCTCCATGAACTTGTCTAATCCTTTCTTAAAGCTGTCAAGATTGACAGCTGTCACCACTTCTTCTGGCAGGGAGTTCCATAGACCAGTGATCCTCTGGGTGAAAAAGTACTTTCTCTTATTTGTTTGAGAACTAGTACCCAAGGGTTTTCTGGCCTTGGATCGCAGAGAACTCCTCATACTTGGGTATCTATTTTGGGATCCCTTTGGCATTTCAGACCAGTGACCAGTGTTTTATGAGTCCGGACAAAGAAGTAATCTAACAACAGTGATCTTTATTCAGCTCAAGATCCAGACTGAGGAATATGTTGTACACGGTGGCCTGCTTAAATACAGTGGATTTGGCCATTACAAGAAGAGGATACATTTCGACGGGCTTCCGGAGAAGCGGGAACATTCAATACAGCGAATCAGTGATCTCGGCTGCTTTTTGAATTGCGCGCCCTTGGAAAATGGAATTACGCGCCCTTAGACTTCCGGCGAAGCTGACACACAATAATAAATGCTTGGACACAACTTCCCTCCCCCTTCAGCGGGGAACAAAATCTTCCCAATGCTTGTGTGGTCCACAGGTACGTCTGGGGCGCCCAGGATCTCCCCATCTGTGGGGTGGCTCGCTGGGGTGCCTGTAAGTTCCAGGTCTTTGGGGTGCTTTGAGGGAGTGCCTGGAGGTCCCTGGTCTTTGGGGTGACTCGCTGGGAGCCATGACTGGTTCCAGAGATGGAACTGGGGGACTAGAATCAACCTCTGCCACTGAATCAGTGGTGGGCTGCTCCAGGGGAGTTCCCAGTGAGGGTAGTGCAGTAGGCTCGGCTGGCTGACCTGCCAGTCTTCCAGTCGTCAAGTTCAATGCCTTAACCACTAAACCACTGCAGCCCCCAAGGAAAATGTAGCTTGGCTTTAAACTAGGCTGGCCAAGCGAAATGGATAACAAGGCTCTCTTTGGCACTAATAATAATAATAATAATAATAATAATAATAATAATAATAATAATAATAATAATAATAATAATAATAATAATAATAATAATAATAATAATAATAATAATAATAATAATAATAATAATAATAATAATAATACACATTTTTGCATGGGTCACTTGTTGAAATTTCCCTTTCTACACAACCATTAGAGATACTGGAGTCCTCTTCTCCATGCCAGCATACCTATGCCAAACACTGCTAAAGAGGAGATAAATAGAAAAGAAGACAAAAACTCACTGTAATTTCTGGAACTTTCTGGCCACTGATCTTGAATCACTTTTGCTGCTTGGACTCTGGATTCCAGCAAGGTTTGAGAAGCTGTCAAGAGATCCTGGATGGAAAGACACTAGTAAAGGTATCCCTTGCTCGAAAGCCAGTGGTATCCAACTAGCCAGTTGTATCCGACTCTAGAGTACAGTGCTCATCTGTTTCAAAGACAAAGAGCCAGCGAGCGCTGTCTGCTTCTGCAGACATTTCCGTGTTCATGTGGCAGGCATGACTAGACACTGGAGTGCATGTAACACTGTTTCCTTCCCACCGAAGTGGTCCCTATTTATCTACTTGCAATTTCTTGCTTTTGAACTGCTAGGTTCAAAGACGGGAGCTCATTCCGTCCTCCAGTACTCGGGAATCGAACTGCTGACCTCCCGTCTTCCAGTCAGCGCCTAATAGCCACTTGAGCCAGTAGCAGATATATGCAAAATAAACTTTGTATTATAAATTGAAATAAACATTGTATTATTATTTAAACATTTATTAATTAAATAAATAAATATTTTGCATCCATCCACCAATGGTTAGTAAAGTAAAAGGTAAAGGTTTCCTTTGCTCGAAAGCAACTCGTATCTGACTCTAGCCAGTCGTATCCAACCCTAGGGTTCAGTGCTCATCTGTTTCAAAGCCGAAGAGCCAGCACTGTCTGCATCTGCAGACGTTTCCATGGTCATGTGGCAGGCATGACTAGACACCAGAGCGCACAGAATGCTGTTACCTTCCCACCGAAGTGGTCCCTATTTATCTACTTGCAATTTCTTGCTTTCAAACTGCTAGGTTGGCAGGAGCTGGGACGAAGACGGGAGCTCATTCCGTCGCCGTCCTGCAGTACTCGGGAATCGAACTGCTGACCTCCCGCCTTCCAGTCAGCATCTTAGCCACTTGAGCCACTGCAGACAGTCACTACAAGGTGTTAAATCAAATTGTAAAGATGCAAAAGATGCATCTTTTGCATCTTTACAATTTGAATGTGGATCACACGCCTAATCTTCCTTGTTTTGCAAATCAAATCACGTTAGTTTACTTTCAGTTGTGTCTCACCTAAAAGTGCCTAAGCAATAACTTTATAGCAGACATAGTGGGTGGAGTTCGCCTTATATTGGACAGCGGTGAGAAAACGATGCATCGTGCACAGAAATCTGGAGCTACAGAGGTCGCAAGCCATTTTCCCGCCCTCCCGCTCCGTTTGTGCGTTGTACTCCTTCCCTCGGAAAACAAAGTGCGGGCGGGCGCAGAACTCAGAACAGGACGGGTGCAAGGCCAGGCGAAGGCGGCGCGTGAAGAGCGCCAGCCGCTGGAAGGCAAAGGGTTGCTAGGCGACGCGAAGCGGCCCGCTCGCTCTCTGTCTAGAGGCCAGCGCTCGGCGGATTTCCATGCGGGAGGGCGCTGTTCGCGATGGGAGACGGCGGTAAATTTAGTGAGTCACGCTCACACGCTGGGGGAGCGAGATCCTAATCAGGGGGGCAGGCAGGTTCCGTCACCCGGTTGCGTTGCTCTCCGCCATTCCGGTTTTTCCTTTCCATGGGCCAGCCAGCTAGTCAAGCCTGGGATGCTTGCCAGTCACTTTCCTAATTGCTTTTGAAATAATTGTATTTCTATTAAGGGACTGCAGTGGCTCAAGTGGCTAAGACGCTGACTGGGAGGCGGAAGGTCAGCAGTTCGGTTCCCGAGCACTGCAGGACGGAATGAGCTCCCGTCTTTGTCCCAGCTCCTGCCAACCTAGCAGTTCGAAAGCACGAAATCGCAAGTAGATAAATAGGGACCACTTCGGTGGGAAGGTAACAGCGTTCCGTGTGCTGCCTCCGGTGTCTAGTCATGCCTGCCACATGACTACGGAAACGTTTACAGAAGCAGACAGCGCTGGCTCTTTGGCTTTGAAACAGAGATGAGCACTGAACCCTAGAGTCGGATACGACTGGCTTTCGAGCAAGGGAAACCTTTAAGTGTAATTATATGTTCAATCATTTAAATAATGTTGTGTTGTAAAGGGTTAGTAGATGGTTGCAAAATAAACTTTATATTATCAACTGAAATAAAGTGTACTGTATTATAAATTGTAAATATAATTATTTAATCATTTATTTATTAATTAAATATTTTGCATCAATCCACCAATGGTTAGTAAAGGAAAAGGAAAAGGTTTCCCTTGCTCGAAAGCCATTCGTATCCTGCTCTAGGGTTCAGTGCTCATCACTGTTTCAAAGCCAAAGAGCCAGCGCTGTCAGCTACTGTAACTGCAGACGTTTCCGTGGTCATGTGGCAGGCATGACTAGACACCGGAGGTAAAGGTTTCCCTTGCTCGAAAGCCAGTCGTATCCAAATCTAGGGTGCAGTGCTCATCTCTGTTTCAAAGCCAAAGAGCCAGCGCTGTCTGCTCCTGCAGATGTTTCTGTGGTCATGTGGCAGGAATGAATAGACACCGGAGCGCACGGAACGCTGTTACCTTCCCACCGAAGTGGTCCCTATTTATCTACTTGCAATTTCTTGCTTTCGAACGGGAGCTCACTCCGTCCTGCAGTACTTGGGAATCGAATTGCTGACCTCCCGTCTTCCAGTCAGCATCTTAGCCACTTGAGCCACTGCATTAAGGTAATGGTTTCCCTTGCTTGCTTGAAAGCAAGTCGTATCCGACTCTAGGGTTCAGTGCTCATCTCTGTTTCAAAGCTAAAGAGCCAGTGCTGTCAGCTTCTGCAGACGTTTATGTGGTCATGTGGCAGGCATGACTAGACACCGAAGCGAAAGCAAGAAATTGCAAGTAGATAAATAGGGACCACTGCAGTAGATGTATGCAAAATAAACTTTGTATTATAAATTGAAATAAACATTGTATTATAAATTTTAAATATAATTATTAAATAAATAAATATTTTGCATCCATCCACCAATGGTTAGTAGATCGATGCAAAATAAACATTGTATTAAAATAATAATAATTTAGTGTCAGAAATTATTCTAGGTTGGAAGGATTTTTGCTGGGGACGCCCGAATGAGGCTCCTTTCATGTTCCCAAGAGCTGGGGAAGAGACAGGCACTCAATCTGTCATGCAGTACCTACCTGGGTCTCAAACTGCTGATTTGCCAACCTTCCAGCTAACAAGGCGAGCTTCTTAACCACTGAGCCACCCCAGCCCCTTTGTATTAAAATAAACATTGCATTATAGATTGCAAATGTTTCCTCGATTCCTCGACTGACCAGACTATCAAGGGATGAATTCCTGCAACTCGCTTTCCATTCGTTTCGCTGTCGTGCTCTTCTCCCGGTTCGACCAGAACTTTTCACCATTGAGTCTTCTCATCCTTTGGGTGCCCTGCTAAGGGGTCTTTTTACTCCTCTGGGATACCACTCAGTGAGTGCTGCCGTCCAATGCCCATCTGTCATTCGAGAGACGGGTCCAGCCCAGCACAATTTCCGTTTATGGTATTCAACAACAGCTTCGTTGATTCTGCCTTGTTTTCTTCTTATCTGAGCGTGTTTAAATTATATAATTAAATAATTATATTTATAATTTACATTAAAAGGCCAAGGAAGAAGAACTATCAAGAGCCGTAATATCCATGGGAAGATCAATGCTAACAATATCCCTTCATGACCACATCCCCAGTGCCCAGAGAAGAGAACAAAGGTTGCTGAATATTACAAACGGAAATTACACTGGGCTGGACACGTCTCTCGAATGCGTTGGACAGCAGCAGTCACCAAGTGGTATTTCTAGAGAAGTAAAAAGACCCCTTGACAGACCCCCCCAAAAGATGGGAAGACCCAATCGTGAAAGGGTTTGGGTCTTGGAATGGAAAACGAGTTGTGATCAGCAGGAACTTTATCCCTTGATAGTCTGGTCAATCAAGAATAATAATATTAAAAGAATCAATTTACAATTTATAATACATTTTTTTTAAATTTATAATACAATGTTTACTTTGCATCCCAAAGGCATGGAATAACGTTGGAGATTAAATCAGAAGACACTGCACATGTTCAGAGAGCATGATTCGGTTTTGAGTAAACCAGATTGTAGCTCCTTTCATTGGAGATGGTTTGGAGCAAAGTCCTGAAGACTGCAGTAGGAATGAAGAGTTCTTGCTGCTCCCCCCCCCCTCACAAGTTGATTGTGGCGGCAGCAGTTGATGGCTTAAGGTTGCCAGTGGCCACTGGGCAAAGCAAAGAGGTCATCATCATTATCATCATCATAGCATCACACCACTATCCACCATCATAATTAACTGACAGGTCCGCATGTTTTATGTAGAGATCCTCCCCAGGTTGTGCTAAACCAGGTGAAGAGTTGCCAGTGTTTGAAGATTCTCTTCATCAGAATTTCAGTCCAGGATTAATTTATGCAAGTCACAGCTTTTGCTGTTATTTGTACCCTGGTGACGTTAATTTGTACTATAGTGTCTGACAGGTGCATTGTAAACATGAAGATAAGGATCCAAAATGGAAGCCTGGAGGGTGTTGATAGATATAGGGGGGTATGTTGTTTTTTTTTTTTAGAATAACAGTGTGAGCATAACCATGCTCTAGGATTCAGAATAGAGTTGTCCTGGAGCTCATTCCTTAACATCAAGCCCACTCCACTAGCGCATAGTTGTCAAGTATCCCGTATTGGCCGGAAAAACCCCTTTTTTTACCCTCTTCCCTGCCGTCATCCCATATTAATTAGACTGCAATGCCCTATTGCCCCCATTGGATGGCAGCAAAGGATAAGCATAGCTGTCAAGTATCCTGTATTTGCTGGGAAATTTCCTTTATTTCCAAATCCAAAACTTGACAGGTATGCACCAGCGTTGTATTTGCAAATGGCAACATAAGCTTAAGCTGTCAGAAAGTGCCTCATATTCTCTGCTGATGTCCGCCCAAAAGTTAATAATAAGAGTTTTATCTTTAAATTCAGCTTTTAAAATAGTGTCGGTTGAAAGTTTGATCAACTTTTTTTCTTGATTGATAATACTGGCAGCTTGGAAGTACAGTACTGTATTCTATTCAAAGAAATTTGCAATGCAGTTGTTCTCTGCGTGTTACGAAATAACCTTCAAAAGATGGTCTTAATTCTTTCAAGTGTTCATTTATTTTCTCACATATTTCCTGGGGGTGGGGGATATGGAGAGTAGCAGATATTTGTCAGGAAACTCTCACACACATTTTGTCCAAATACCATTCCATAACGTATATCTCCCTTCTGGCTCCCTCTGCTTTCCCAGGGCTTTGAAACGGCCATGGGCCAATTTCTTTTCTCTGCAGAGCTGTAGAAATCTTACCAGAAATCCAGTTATGCCTGTAGCCTCTTCTGTTGTATCTGCCTTTTTCTGCTTTTACTCAATTTTAGGAGGGATGTACTCTTCAATGACCTGGTTCGTACCACTGGAAGTAGCATGCCCCAGGTTGAGAATCACTGATTTAAACCATATCCACCAAGAGTTTGATTTATATCCTTTCTTGCACAGATCTCAAGTGCTATGCAGTGAGAATACCCACTATATTCAACAGTGTCTATGATGTGGGTTAAAAGTAGGTTCTTCTTCTTCCATGTCTAGGCCAGATGTGAAACTGCCCAAATGAAGGCATCTTATGGTGAGTGCATTCTGCAATTTCTATTGCCTGACCTAGTGTGAAAAAGATTATCGGACAACACAAGTTTGCTGTTACCAGGGCATGCCCGATTGTGATTCAAAAATACCACAATCTTTGGCATCCTTTACAGGTATTTCCCCCCCAAATGTCACCTGCTGATCTCTTTCAAATCAGCCCTGTCATAAAGTAGGCAGGTTGGCCAATAGCAGACCAAATGCACTGTACCTTTCAGGGCAAGAGACACTTGAGAGGTATAATCCTATAGATCTGCTTTAACCTACCTAGTTAAGTGTGAGTAATATAAAAAAAAATCAATATGAAATATTGTTTTTAGGAAGAGGGCCTTAGCAGAAAAGTATTTGACCCTTTTGGCAAACTATGGAGTAGGTGATCACAAGGTAATTAACCTTTTTCTGTGGCTCCCAGTCTCTCAAACCTGGGCATTTTTTACAGGAAAAAGAAAAGTCAAAGACGGAAATGAAGCTGAGCAGTGAACCTCTGCCTCAAAAATGCTGCAAAACCATTTTACAGACTGTTTCGAAGATCCAGCGTGGTGAATTGGAAGGACTAACATGGCTTGGGGACTCAGGTAAAGAGATTCGTGCAATATCTCCTTTCTCCCTTCCCCTCTGAATGATAAAAGTAGAAAATATGTGTTCACCGTGTTCAGTTTAATAGAAGCTACACTTGTGTTCTTCTGGTACTTGGAGGGCTAAGATCAGACTGGGATGCAAGAAGTGTGCACGAGCTTCATAGTTCCTGTAATGTACTGATATGACACACGTATGTATTTTGTATGCAGGCTGTTGTGTAGGGAGAAAGGTAGTGCATATGTTGTTGCATTCTCCATTCTGGCATCGATGATACCAGTGTGCCCATGGACACATCCCTTAGTGCCATCTAAGATGCCCTGCCACTCCTTGTTTGTTTGTTTAAAAATATTTTGTTCAGTTGCACAGTCGATTCCGTCTCCTTGCGACCTTATGGACCACTGTCCTCCAGGCACCTCTGTCCTCCACCATCCTCTTCAACCCACCCAGCTCTGTGCCCATTGCGTCTACAATACCATCCAGCCATCTAATCTTTGGCCGCCCCCTTCTTCTTTTGCCCTCCACCTTTCCCAGCATCAAGGCCTTTTCAAGTGAATCCTCTCTTCTCATTTGATGTCCAAAGTACTTCAGTTGACAGGCAGCTGTAAAGTGAGGTGCCTGACTCACACTTCACTTTGCAGTTGCCTCAATTCTTTAATAAAGAAACACCTGTGGTGCTCCCTTGCACAACCAGCAGCAGCTTTCTGCTAATTAAATAGTCCCCTTTTCAAGTTTGTGGTACGGGTAACTTCCTCTTATTTTGCATGAATCACATCCGTACCAAAACTTTAAAAAGAACTCTTTAATTCTCAGCCATCTACATCTGGTGGTGATGTCATTTATGTTAAATATTTTATACGCAGCAGTAAAACGGGACAGTTTTACAAATAGATTTAGTTTGAGTTTGCAAGCTCTCCGAGTCTTATATGCCCTGTTTTAGTCTAGCAATTAAACTCTCCACATGAAATACAACAAAATAGTTTCTTTATTTACAGTTCTTTCAAAGATATAAGCAGGTGCTTTTCTTTGAGAATATTTCTATACAATAAGTTTCCATGAGGTAAACAAATGGCTGTCTTAAACATATATGCTTTGCTTGTAAAGTAAACAGCAACAATAATAATGAGAAGAGAGAGAGAGAAGAACAGCAGAACTGAGGAGAATAAGACCCGAATAATAAGTAGCTTAATACCATGTCAGGTAACCTGAGAGTTGGGAAAATAGAAGACACTTCTTTTTTGGCTAGTTAAGGACACAATTCACATTAACAACCCATTGTGTGGTGGGGTTGCTCTAATATACTCAACAATTTCTAATATACTCAACAATTTCTACTGTGCGGGTAAAGCTCCACAAGCAGATGCTGACCAATATAGTCATTTTTCAGAAGCACACCTAAATGGAAATGACAATAAATCAGCATCAGTTAACACACATCACATCACAACACTTGCCACATAAAAATTAACATATCTATTTAGATGCCATCAAAAATATAACCCAAAAATATAACCCATTTTTGAAAAGCCACCAAATCAGGGCATAGAAGATAATGAAGTTGAACGAGGTCTTTCTGCAATTCCAAAGATAATAGCTTTTGACTCCTTTTATTTCTCTTTCTCACTAGTGCTTGCCGACTGGGGCTACTAAAGAAAGCAGAGCATTTCTTGCAGTTTCTTTGATCCCACCTACCTATACACTTAGTAAAAAGAAATACAAATAGGAACTCGCAGAATACTGACATGATGATAGCAAGTGTCTTTAGCTGTGGTGGCGAACCTATGGCACACATGCCAGAGGTGGCACTCGGAGCCCTCTCTGTGGGTACCCATGCTGTTGCCCCAGCACAGAGTTTGCCCCTCCTCTGCCCAGCAGCCCAATGGGAGCACTTTCTCACTCACTACGCACAGAGTTTGCCCCACCCCTCTGCCCAGCAGCCCAATGAGAGGACTTTCTCTGCCCAGCAGCCCAATGGGAGTGCTTCCTGCCTCCCTGTTTTGGCACTTTGCAATAAATAAATGGGTTTGGGGTTGCAGTTTGGGCACTCAGTCTCTAAAAGGTTCGCCATCACTGTCATATACAATCTCAGAGTGAAGGCCTTGTGTGGAAAAGCAGTACTTGGCAGATTTCACCCAGTGCTCTTCAGAATCACCAGCAAGAAGAGCACATCAGTTTAACTTGAGCACAGGAAGCCTCTGTTTTTTATCTCTTTTTGAACAAATGGTGACTTTAGGTTTAAAAATCAAATTTAGAAGTTGACCAGAATTGTTTTTTGTTATGCTAGTTTTTGCACAATATGAACATACAGGATTCATATTGGGAAGGGAAGTCAAACACAATCAGAGTTGTCCTCTTGGCAGGCATGCTCACTGACAGATGGTGCAGGCAGTTTTAATATGTTATGGAGAGTAAAGGGGTTGAATTTTGGCCTCCTTTCCCCGATGTAAACACTGACTATGTGAACCATCTGTTTATTTGGAACTTAAGTCCAGCTGCCCTGCTGTGCACAATGATCTTTGGATTGGGGCTATTTTCTTTGGCTGCATAGTCATTAAAGAACCACAGTTGTATTTAGCAAGATTTATGCAAAAATTAATGGAGAGAACTGAACAAGTTATTTAATATGGTGCATCATATAAACAAACCAGCACTATGACAGATGCTGTGCTATAGATTTGGGACGGGCAACCCCGAGTCCATCAGCCTGACCTGGTCTATCAAGGCCTCTGGATCTGGCAACTGGCATACTTTCCCACAGCATGCCCTTTACCAGATAGTGTAGGCTCAGGGATATGATTTTAAATCCAATGGTCGCTTGCTGTGCAGGAAGAATTAAGCTTCCTCCTCTAGCGGTTTGCAACGAAGAATCAAAATCAGGCCCTTTACACTCTGTTGATGCATGCTGGTCAGGAAAGCCCAATTTATGTCCCTCTTTCAGCACATACCAGGGACTGCAGTGGCTCAAGTGCCTAAGAGGCTGACTGGGAGGCAGAAGGTCAGCAGTTCGATTCCCGAGTACTGCAGGATGGAATGAGCTCCCGTCTTTGTCCCAGCTCCTGCCAACCTAGCAGTTCGAAAGCAAGAAATTGCAAGTACAGTAGATAAATAGAGACCACTTCGGTGGGAAGTTAACAGCATTCCATGGGCTCCGGTGTCTAGTCATGCCTGCCACATGACCACGGAAACATCTGCAGCAGCAGGCAGCGCTGGCTCTTCAGCTTTGAAACAGATGAGCACTGCACCCTAGATTTGGATACAACTAGCTTTCAAGCAAGGGAAACCTTTACCTTTACCTTTCAACACAATGGATGAAAACAATTGCATCTCCTTATCCATTGTGGATGGGGATCGCAATAGCGGTTACACTTATATACTGCCCCATACCACTTAGTTCACTCTCTCAGTAGTTCACAAATTAATTAGCATTTTGCCCCTGACATTCTGGGTACTCATTTTGCCAACCTTGGATGACTGAGTCAACCTTGAAACCTAGTCAGGAACGAACTCACAACATTCTGGCTGCAGTACAGCAGTTTAACCACTGCATCACCATGGCTCTTCTGATGAAATTACAGTGGTACCTCGCATAACGAACGCATCGTATAGCGAAAAATTTGCACGACGAAACGTTCATTATGCAATGGCGATACCCCACATAACGGGGAAAAACGCATAGCGAAGAGTTCCGTGGAACGGAGTTCTTTCGTTATGCGGGATTCTACTGTACTTCGATCAAGCCGCAAAGGCCAGGGGAGGAGGAGACTGAACTAGTAAATTGTCTGCCTTTGTGCTACTGTTAAGTATGGCTCGCTCGGTCTGTTATTATGTATTTGTTAGGTGCAGAGACCAGAAAAGTTAACTTTTGAATTACAGTTCTCAGGATCCCGCAGCCAGCATTGGCCAGTTGCTCTCTTGCCTGGGGAAATCTGGTTCCTGCAACCCACACTTTACCATTCCACAACTTCCCACCCTGAAGTTTACCCCTGTAACAGAAAGAAGTATACTCTGTTCTTTATTCTCATTCAATATGGCGATTTCAGATCAGGGAGAGAGAGAGAGAGAGAATGGTATGTAAACAATGTGAGCCTCACGGTGTAGAAGAAATGAAACCTAAGGTGTGATTGACATGTCTTGCTGTAAGATCATTGGTCCAAAGGAGGACCCTGTGGGAGGAGATATAACCCAGAGACTCATGCACACACACATGCAGACACAGAGACATTCTCTGGAAGGCTGTGCTTTTAAGCTTGCAAAAATGTAGACGCTTGGGAGAAAGGGAGGCTTATGGGGCTATCCCTGGAACGTGCAGCTTGCTTTATTTCCTTGCTTTGAAATGCTTCCTGTTCTATTGCTGGACTGTATCCTGAATCTTGCTATGCTTTCAGTATATTTCTAAAATACCTGAAGAGACTTGGAGTGATTACTTGGCGCACGTTACCTGAATTTACACTAGTCTCACGTGCACCCTTTGCTCATTACGTAGATTTCGGTAGGAAGTGACTGGGCACACTGATAGGAAATGCTCTGAACTGCTGGGTCCGATCTGGGCCGGTGTTGTGTTCTAATAGTGTAACCTTCTACATGTGATATCAATGTATCTAAACCAATGTAACCTTGCCTATGAGTAACAATGTAACCTTCAGCTGTATCACATAAACCCTGTAATAGGACGCGAGCTAATGACCACCAGCTGGCAGCAGCGAGCGTCCAAGCTCTCTTGGTTCAAACCCATCAAAGACCGCAGCGCGGGAAGTTTCCCGCCGCTACCTACACCTGGACAAGAAGGGCGTGACCAGCCATGACGTCACGCGGACCAGTAGCCAACGGGCTACCGTGGAGCCACATTCAAAATACGTTACTACCATATATATAGAGCTGTTCGTCCGCCATTACCTCATGTTCCCTCTGTCCACCATGCAATAAACCTGAGTTAACCCAGCCTTTGGCTGTGCCTTGTGTCTTGACTCTCATATACTAAATTGGCGACGAAGGTGGGATGATGGATCCCCATGGAGCCAGGACACAGAGCGGGTTCAACATCACCAAACCGCAAGACTGGGAGCTTTTTGAGATGGACTTCCAGGCGGCACTGGTGGAACTCAAAGTCAAAGAAGACGACGAGGAAAGGAAGAGGGCCATCCTCACCCGCATGCTTGGGATGGAAACCAAGCGGACGCTGGTGGGCATTCTTGCACCGAAGAAGATGAGCGATTTCAAAGCCGGTGACATCATGAGACTGCTGCGTGAGCGGTTCCGACCCTCGAGGGCAATGTTTCCCGCTCGGAGCGCGTTTTGGAGGCGAGTTCAAGCGCCGGACGAGTCGGTAGAAGCCTTCGTAACGGCTATGAGGGTAGCCGCCGCCCCCTGCAGATGGGACCACTTCCTAGAGATGGCCCTCAGGGACGGAGTGCTGTGTGGCCTGAAGGACAAGGAAGTACAGCGCAGCCTGATGAACAAGGAGCCACCACCCACACTGGAAGAGGTTGTAGAGGCCGCCGAAGCCGCGGAATCCACGAATGCTGGAGTAGATGAGATGCACAAGTGGCGTGAGTGGCGTCCGAGGGCCGGCAAAGCGGAAAACTCGTTGCACGGGAAGTCCGGTCAGTCGGTGCATGCAACCCGACCGACCTCGAAATCGTCTTCAGAAAGCAGCGATGGCGAGGAGGTCCAGAAGGTCCGGAGAGGCGGGCGCCGCTGCGATGGTTGCGGAGCGGCCCATGAGCGCGTGAAGTGCCCATTCAGAAAAGCCGAGTGTTTCAACTGTGGACGTCGGGGGCACATCGCCAAGGCGTGCAGGAAATGGAAAGAGGGCCGGAGACAGTCGCAAGACCGTTCAGCCAGACCGGACCGTCCAGCGAGGTCCAAAGATGGCGCCCGGGCCACGAGGAAGCAGGACGGCGTGGGCCGCATCTCGGACGACAGCGAGGGCGACGCTCTTGTGTTCAGCGTGTCTGCGGGACAGCCCCATTACTTTGTTGAGGTACTAGTACAAGGGACCCCCATTAGGATGGAAGTTGACTCGGGGTCCTCCTATTCTATAATTCCCCAGAGAGAGTTCTTGAAAATCGACCCCCACGTGCGGCCCAAACTTAAAGCGTTGAGGGCCACACTACGGGACGTACAGGGGAACAGCATTCCAGTGTTGGGGGTCGGGACATTCCGGGTTCGTTTTAAGAGACATTCTGCGGAACTTCCCCTAGTGGTGCTAAAAGGGGGGAGTTGTAGCCTCCTCGGAACCCAGTGGTTTCAGCCCTTAGGTCTGTTCATAGGGGGGGTGCATGCCGTAGGCGAGGACCCAATACAAGCGGTGTGTGACGCACACCCCGCTGTTTTTAAAAGTGGACTGGGAAAGTTCAAGGGACCCCCGGTAGCCTTCGACTTAGACCCGGAGGTCCGCCCGATAAGACTTAAACCGCGCAGGGTACCGTTCGCGCTAAAGGACAAAATAGAGGCGGAACTGGACAAACTGGTGGGTCAAGGGATTCTTGTTCCTGTGGATTCCGCGGAGTGGGAGACTCCAATTGTAACAGCACTGAAGGCTAACGGGGAGGTGCGCATTTGCGCTGATTATAAGTGTACCATTAATAAGGCAATCCGCCCTAATGCATACCCGGTGCCAGTGGTCAGCCACCTTCTGGCCAGGCTAAATGGGGGAAAGTGTTTCGCTAAACTCGATTTAGCACAGGCCTACCAGCAACTCCCGGTAACCCCCGCCACAGCGGCGGCACAAACAATAGTCACACATAAGGGGGCGTTCCAGGTGTCGAGGTTACAGTTCGGCGTGAACTCGGCACCTGGCATTTTTCAGTCGCTAGTGGAACGCCTCCTGAAGGGGCTGGAGGGGGTGTTGCCATATTTTGATGACGTGTTGATAACGGGGGGAGTAAGGCCGAGCTGGCTCACAGATTGGATAAGGTCCTGACCGTGTTCGAAAAAGCGGGGCTGCGACTGAGAAAAGACAAATGTGTATTTTTCGAAACAGAGGTTGAGTTTTTAGGGTTTCGTGTCACACCCGAGGGAATTAGGCCGTCCAAATCTAAGGTAGCCGCCATTAAGAAAGCCCCTCGCCCCACGTCCAAAACCGAGCTACAGTCGTTTCTGGGGCTTCTCAATTTCTACCATACCTTCCTTCCACGGAAGGCGTCTGTTGCCGAGCCGCTCCATCGGTTACTTAAAAAAGAGGAAAAATGGCTGTGGGGTGACGAGCAAGAAAGAGCGTTCACAGAGTTAAAGCAACTCCTCACATCCGAGGCAATCCTAACTCATTTCGACCCCAAACGGCCCATAGTTTTAGTCTGCGATGCATCCCCGGTGGGGGTGGGGGCGGTGCTTTGCCACGTGTTAAACGACGGAAGGGAGGCCCCGATAGCGTTTTATTCAAGGTCCCTGTTCCAAGCAGAGCGGAATTACGCACAGACCGATAGGGAGGCACTAGCGATAGTAGCGGGAACCAAGAAATTTCACGATTTTCTGTATGGTCGGCCGTTCAAGGTCGTTACTGATCACAAGCCCCTGTTAGGAATATTCACTGCAAATAAGCCCACGCCACAGATCCTGTCCCCGAGGATGCTGCGGTGGGCTATTTTTCTTAACGCATATCAACATGAGTTAGAATACCGGCCAGGGAAGGAAATCAGCCATGCAGACGCGCTCTCACGGTCGCCGTTACCCTTGTCGGACGACCAGAAGGCAGGGGTAAGAAGAGACCGCCAGGTATTATTAATAGAGGTCTTGGAGTCACCCCCGATAGTACCGGCCGACGTTGCCAGGGCGACCGGAAAGGATAGAACACTAGAGAAAGTATGCTCGTGGGTGCAGAAGGGGTGGCCGGCGTCATCCCCAGGCGCGGAATTCGACCCATTTTTCCGAAAGCGAGTAGAGTTGTCTTTAGAGAGGGGGTGCCTTTTGTGGGGCCAACGGGTGGTGGTTCCTACGTCCCTGCGGCCGAAGGTGCTAAAGCTGTTGCACGTCAGCCACCCGGGAATCGTCCGTTCCAAGGCGTTGGCCCGGAGTTACTTCTGGTGGCCCCAGCTGGACGCCGACATAGAGCATATGGTTGGCACTTGTGAGGCATGTCAGTGCTCCCGACCGGAGGTGGCCCGCCTCCCGCATAGGGAATGGGACGCAGCAAGGGGACCGTGGTCCAGGGTGCACGTAGATTTTGCTGGCCCGTTCCGAGGAACCATGTTTCTCCTGGTGGTGGATGCATACTCAAAGTGGCTGGAGGTCATTCCGGTAAAGAGCACATCCTCCGCCGCTACCATTCGCCAGCTAAGGAGGGTCTTTTCCACGTTCGGTTTACCCGACACTTTGGTCAGCGATAACGCCAGTTGCTTCACGTCCGCTGAGTTCGCAGCATTCATGGAGGCAAATGCAATTCGGCATGTCACATCCGCGCCGTTTCACCCGGCCACGAATGGCCAAGTGGAACGGTTGGTGCGCACCACAAAGGATGCGCTGCGGCGCATGGGCTCGGGAGATCTAAATCACCAAGTTTGTCAATTTCTATTAGCGTACAGAGTGACCCCCTTAGCGTCTGGATACTCGCCGGCTGAGCTGCTGATGCGGAGGAAACTGACGACACTTTTGTCCAGGTTGGACCCGTCGAGGGTCGAGGACAAAGGGAAGAACATAGGTTTAGCGGTCTCGAAAGGTTTCGGCGTAGGCGATCCTGTACACTGCAGGAACTATGCCAACGCAGGCCCAGCCTGGGTGCCAGGGACGATAATAGAACAGACGGGGCCAGTGTCATATCGGGTGGAAACTAGCACCGGCCTCCTCTGGAGGAGGCACGCTGACCAACTGAGGCACCGAGTGAGTGAGGGGCCGCTCAGTGGGGCTCAGCGACAGGATTCAGCGATAGGGTTCTCCCCCACCCGTTTAGCCCAAGGGGGAGACAGTGAGGGACACCAGTCCGAAGCCAGGAGGGAAAGCAGTGAGCCCGACTCATATCCTTTTGATACCCCAGTTCTATCCGAGCCCGGGGGGAGGGAAAAGGAGTGTGCGGCCGCCGCTGCCGCTTTCCCCGAAGCCGATTTTGATTTTGATTTTGCTAGCCGGGGGGGTTTTTTGGAGTGTTCCCCCACCCATCCAAGCGAGAAGAGGAGTTTTTCGTTAGCCCCCAGTGCCCCCGGTTCTTCCCTAACAAAGCACACACCTTCCAACAAAGCCGCAGAGCCGCGGCAAACCACTAACAAGTCATCCTCTCCCGTTACAGGGCAGGCAGCCAGGGAGCAAGGAGGAGGGAGCGAAGCCAGGGCAGGGCAGCCCGCGCCGAGACCCCAGCGAGTTCGAAATAAGCCACCTTGGCTGAGAGACTTCGTCTCATCCTAGGGGGGAGGAGTGTTGTGTTCTAATAGTGTAACCTTCTACATGTGATATCAATGTATCTAAACCAATGTAACCTTGCCTATGAGTAACAATGTAACCTTCAGCTGTATCACATAAACCCTGTAATAGGACGCGAGCTAATGACCACCAGCTGGCAGCAGCGAGCGTCCAAGCTCTCTTGGTTCAAACCCATCAAAGACCGCAGCGCGGGAAGTTTCCCGCCGCTACCTACACCTGGACAAGAAGGGCGTGACCAGCCATGACGTCACGCGGACCAGCAGCCAACGGGCTACCGTGGAGCCACATTCAAAATACGTTACTACCATATATAGAGAGCTGTTCGTCCGCCATTACCTCATGTTCCCTCTGTCCACCATGCAATAAACCTGAGTTAACCCAGCCTTTGGCTGTGCCTTGTGTCTTGACTCTCATATACTAAAGCCGGGGAAGCAGGATCAGCCACCGAGTCCTACCTGGGAGTAAGTGGATTGTTACAGGACAGATTACCCCCTAAAGGGTACCACCCTCTTTGGGCTTTGCCACCCCACCCTCTCGCACAAATGCCACGCAGTCCCTAATAGGTTTGTACTGAGAAGCTGCAGCAATCAGGCTGAATAGGTTTGTTATATATGGTGGTGGTGGCATTAAGGTTGTTTCAGAGTTTTAAGTCCAAAGACTGCTTTATTTTTTTAAAACAGAGGATTACTCTCACACTGTTCTGGTTGCAAAGGCTGAGGAATTACTGGAAAAACGGATTAAAGCGGAAGACCCACTGGCATCTTTTCTCAAAGGACAGCTGTATTTTGAAGAGGTGGGACTTTTCCTTTCTTTTCTCTTATGCTTACTTTAAGCGAAACTTAGAATTAAGTTTGCCTCTAAGAATCACTTAATGAACTTGGAAGTCGTTCAACTAGCCGCCCAGAGTCGTTCTGAGTTGGGCGGCTATACACATTGGAAATTAAATTACTTTTTTAAAAAAAATAAATCAATGTGAGAATGCACTGGAAATGTTGTCATTAGAGGAATTGATTCAAATGTTAATATTTTAGGATTTGTTTGCACTTAGGCACAGAGGAGTGGGACAGCGGTGGCTTAGTGGTTAATGCGCCTGAACCTAATGACTGGAAGGTGGACAGGTCAGCAATTTGAGACCTGAGTGCTGCATGACAGTGTGCTCCCATCTCTGTCCAAGCTCCTGCCAACCTAGCAGTTCGGAAACAAGAAATTGCAAGTACTGTAGATAAATAGGTACAACTTCAGTGGAAAGGTAAACAGCGTTCGGTGCACTCTGGTGTTTAGTCATGCCTACCACATGTTCACAGAAACGTCTGTAGACGCAGACAGCACTGGCTCTTTGGCTATAAATGGAGATGAGCACTGAACCTTAGAGTTGGATACGACTAGCTTTCAAGCAAGGGTGACCTCTGCATCTAGGAGATTTCCTTACAGAGGTTTGATCAAGCCCAGTACTAACTACTTTGTTTGGTAGCAGCCATTCAGAGTGTTGGGAAGAAATGATTTCCCAGCCTCTCATCTGCTGAATGGTTCATCTGGAGATGTTAGGAGTTAAGCCTTCGATCGCAAGTACTGGAATAGTAGATTTTTTTTTAACATGACCTGCTCTCCCAGGCCAAAGATAGTTTACTGAAGAGGCTGGCTCTTCCTAAGAGCTTAGAAATGATTAATTTACAGTGGACCCTCGATTAACGACGCATTCGAACAGCGTCATTTTCGATTAGCGCCGCTATGCCGCTCCCAATGTGATTATACGAATAATGACAAAAAATGTCGTTATTTGAATAACAACGGTATTTTTACCATCGTTATTCAAATAACGACTTTTTTGTAATTTTTTGAATATCGATATTATTCGAATAGCGACACTACTTGGGGAACCAAGTAACACCGTTATTCGAGGGTCCACTGTACATGGAGCCGTGATTGGAAAGTTGCTGTCTGAAAAGTTCCAAAAAATGTTGACTGGAGTATTGTGCACATTTTAATCTAAGTATAGAAACACCCTTCCTTGCTCAAGACTTTTTGCCTATCCTGAGAATACAGGGTGTCCCAAAAGCCGCCATAGGTAAAGATAAAGATCTCCCTTGTTCGAAAGCCAGTCCTGGCCAAATCTAGGGGGCGGTGCTCAGCTCCATTTGTAGCCAAAGAGCCACCATATATTGGAAAAATTGCGTAACAGATATCTTGAAACGTGTTCGCCACGGGTGGGGGAGAGAGAGAGAAGATTTTGTGCATGTATGTAGAAAGAGGTGACCAACAGATAGAGAATATTTTGTACATAAGGGTACATTTAGCTAACATTTCCAAGTTCCCCTATGTATGGCGATTTTTGAGATACCCTGTATAGTATTCTTATATCCTTACTTCTGGTGTTTCTTTTCTGACATCCATTTTCATTTTTATTAAGGAACTTACACAAAAAGGAGTTACAGAGGTTGTAAAATAATGATTTCAGCAAGCTTGTCCCAGTGCAGCAGTTCTGCATGCAGAAGCAGACATATCTATGTATTCACTGCATTTATATACCATTTTTCCTCCAGAGAATTCACAGTAACATACATGATCCTCCCCATTTTGTCCTCACAGAAACCTTGCTAGGTAAAGTGAACAGATATAATAATTGTTCCAAGCACCTCCAATGAGAGTTTTATGACTGAGTGGGGAATTTGAACCCATGAATCCCCTCTCCCAGTCCAGCACTCTTAATTACTATAGATATGCTCCCTCTAGAGGTGTATGTTCTCACTGCAGTTTGTTTCTTGGCCAACAGTGAGCACATTTGTTGATGCTCATCCCTATCCAGTGCTATTAGTTGTTGGTACTCATGACTCATCATGATGTGTAGCTAGAGCTGGAACTGAACAAAGTATTGAGAACTTTATCTTCTGCCGAATCTGAATCCGATCATCATAGCAATCAGCCATGAAGACTATCCTGAGAATATAATAATAATTTCATGTCAGAAATTATTCTGGGTTGAAAGGATTTTTGCTGGAGAAACTCCACTCAGGGGACACCCAAATGAGGCTCCTTTCAAGTTTTTCCCCCCACCAAAGTGATCCCTATTTATCTACTTGCAATTTCTTGCTTTCAAACTGCTAGGTTAGCAGTACCTGGGACAGAGATGGACACTCAAACAATCATGGAGTACCTGACAACATGCCTGCCTTCCAACTAACAAGGCAAGCTTCTTAACCGTTGAGCCACTGCAGTGGCCTTTCATCCGCCTTCCGCATCGCAGCACAATCCCTGTGACACTGTCTGGTCCTGAGCCCTTTTGGCACGCAAAGTCCCTATCAGCCCCAGGCCAAGTTTGATGAAGCTGCTGCCCTCAATCAAGGTGGATTCAAGTGGGCTTTAACCCATTTGGGGACCATTACCCTTCCCTGTGGTGTTTGGCACCCAAGGCTGTTAGTCCTCATCATTGTCAGTTTAGTTAACCACCACCAGACACTTGATATCGATATTGTGATTTTGATACTGTAGTTTGATGAAATGTTTTTTGTATTGCGTTGATATGGATGCTACTGTACTCTTCTATATTTTGTATTCTATTTTTCGTAAACTGCTTTGGGTCACCCTAGGGTGAGGAAGGCGGTATATAAATATAAATATAGTAAATAAATAATAAAATAACAGTGTTGGGATTCAAAATGTTTACTACCTACTCTGTGGGGGTGGAATGGTGGGTATGGCCAGGGGGAAAGCCCTGCATTGCACCCGAATTAGGACTACTTTATTTCAAAACTTGGATGGGCGGAACCAGCCAGAATTTCTGCTCCCGGTTCTGGCAAACTGGTGCGAACCTGCTGGTGCCCACCACTGATTATATATACATTGAACTGGATGTTGAAATATTCCATACCTGCCTAACTTGCCTAATTTGACTCTTTCATTTCTCTTTGTGTCTTCTTTAGGGATGGTATGAAGAAGCCTTACTACAATTTCAACAAAACACAGACTTTCAGTCCATGTATCAGCTAGGTGTAATGTACTATGATGGAATGGGGACTACAGCAGACCCTGTAAGTTGCAACAAGATTACTGTTGCCCTTTCATTAGTTTTTACTTAGGCAATAGTTACCATTTTTAACCAATGGCATACATCTGAAACACCTATTCTGTGAGTCCCATTGCTACACAAATGTCCCAAAGACAACATTGATCATATTTTAAGGTTACACAGTTCCCTGTCTACCCTCAAACAAGTGAAATCCTGAGTAAAGCCAGTAGAGGGCAATAATTTATTCTATAAATACTAGTGCAGGGGTGGCCAAACTATGGTCTGCAGGCCGGATCCAGCCCATGATACCAAATCATCCAGCCCACACCACCCTCACCACTCCTGGAAACAGAAGTAAAACATGCCCGCACTTGCACAAAACGCTGCCATAAATGCACCCGTGACTGTTGTAGAAGGGGGAGTAGAAGGGAAGAAGGAAACTAGATGGGAATAACATGATTCTCCTCCACCCCACCCGTGCCCTCCCCAACTTAGCCTCTTTGGTACACTTGTGTTACTCTTTTGTCATCTGTAGAAAAAAGGAGTGGAATATATGGAGAAGATTATCAATTCTGACTCCCCTAAAGCGAGACATCTAAAGTTTGCTGCTGCGTACAACCTTGGCAGAGCTTTCTATGAGGGATGCGGGACTGAGATTTCTGAGAAAGAAGCTGAGCGGTAGGTAACCTTTCTATTCACAAGCTGATTGTGTTCAAAGTTTAAAGCTAACTATGGCATAGCGGGCTGGCAGTTGTGAAGGATCCAGATGTTTTAGGTACTTTACACACACACACACACACACACACTCTCTCTCTCTCTATTCCTCTTCAGCCTTTCTTGTCTGCCCTTGCTGGAAACTGTGGAGCAAGAAAGATCCTTGGCAGGAGTCTTGACTGGAGGGAAAGCAACCAATTTTCTACTTTTTCTTGATGGCCGCACTTTCAATTTCATGCTAGGAAGTTAGGAAATAGATGTGTCCAGGGGAGAGGGGGCAGCCACGTTACTAATGCTTTCCCATGTTCTTTGCAGATTATGGCTTGTAGCTGCAGATCATGGGAACCCAAAAGCAAGCGTAAAGGCTCAAACCGCTCTTGGGATTTTGTATTCAGCGTGGCATCCAAAAGAACTAAAAAAGGTATCATCTCTTTTTCCTGACTTATTATATACTTTGGATTTAGTGGGGTGTTCAAAGTAATCCAGCGGAAAGGGCGGGTCTTATTTTAGGGGTGATAAGAATTAAAGAGGAACAGCTGTTACTAAGCGGTAGAGTCCATGCCTTGCATGTAGAAGGTCCCATGTTTAATCTCTAGCACAAGGTGGTGAATCTATGGCACATATGCCAGAGGGGGCACTCAGAGCCCTCTCTGTGGGCATGTGCGCCATCACCTCAGCACAGTTTGCCCTGCCCCTCTGCCCAGCAGCCCAATGGGAGCGCTTCCTCTCTCCCCCCAGCACAGAATTTCTCCCTCCTCCCAGCCTGTTTTGTTTGGGCACTCGGTCTCCAAAAGTTTTGCTGTCACTGCTCAAGCATCTTCCTTGACATCCTGGAATCGGTATTGACAATAGATGGACTACTCACTCAGACACAGTATAAAATAGCTTATTGTGCTCCTAAGATAATAGCACCAATATAAAAGCAGAATAGCTAAGATAGTAGATGAACAGAAGCCTAGAAACTGATATTTGCATAAATTACTACAGTATGTATTCCTATGTGATTTATTATGCGATGTAGCAAAAATGTATTATTTTAAAATATTTCTTACAAGTTTGATGCCTTGCGAGGGAAGATTCTTTTGTGACAGAGGAAGAAAGTTTTCACATACATCTCTTATATTTGCCAGGATCTTGTTCATACAACTATAGTCATCAGCCATTGTGATTTTACGGAAAAGAAACCTTTCTGATTTAGCCCACCCCTGCCCAGAGGTCCTGAGGCCCTTCATGATCACAAGCAATTGGGAGGTCTGTAAGACAGGAGTGGAAACCTTTTAGTTGACGAAAAATCACCCCTGGTTGGACGACTGTATTGTTGGCAGCAGTATTTGGAAATTATGGTCACCACCCACAATCCTATGGCTTCCTCAGGAGCTCTGGAATCTTGGGGAGAAGAATTGATTATTTTCTATTTCCCAAAAGTTGCTGTCTAGCCAGGTTATCCTTCTATGGTAATAGAGTAGAAGACCATACTGGCAGTGAGTCAACACTGATTGTCAGGCAGCGGTTAACTAGATAACCCTGAGGACTAACGGCCTTGGGGGCCAAAGTCCACAGGGAAGGGTGATGGTCCTCAGGTGGATTAAATCCCACTTGAATCCATCTTGATAGAGGGCAGCAGCTTCATCAATACTGGCCTGGGGCCGATGATGACCTTGCATGCCAAAAGGGCTCGGAACCAGAAGGTGTCTCTCAGGAATGGATCAGTGGTACAGGTGTCATACTGTGATGAAAGCAGATGAAAAGCCACTGCATTATATTCTCAGGACAATCTTCATGGCTGATTGCCATGATGATAGCCTTATACCCATGCCTCACCGCTGCTATGGGAGCTGCATTGGTGGCCAGTGTGCCTCCAGGTGCAATTCAAGGTGCTGGTTTTGACCTTTAAAGCCCTTCATGGTAGCGGGCTAGGATACTTAAGAGACCGCATCATCCCAAGGTTTTCGACCCGTCCTATGAGAGCGGACCGTAGGGGCTCCCTAGTGGTCCCATCAGCCAGGGAGGTATATCTCACTGGGACCAGGAGGAGAGCTTTCTTGGTATCTGCTCCGGCCCTATGGGACCTCCTGCCACTTGAACTGCGCCTCCAGGCAGAGTTATTGTTATACTGTATTTATATACCGCCTTCCTCACCCTAAGAGGCGACCCAAGGTGGTTTACAAGTAAAAAGATATTACTAGAGGGGGCAGGGGTAGATATCAAAGCTGCCCCCTCTCCCCAACGGTGGCTCTAATGCCCTCCCAGGCCCCGAGGGGCCAAGGGCTAGTCCCAGGAGAGGAGGAGGGGCAGATGTCAAAGCCACCCCCTCCACAACGGCGCCTCTTCTGCCCTCCCAGGCCCCGAGAGGCTGAGGGCTAGAGTCCTGGGGGGGGCAGACGTCAAAGCCACCCCCTCCAGTTGCTCCCCTTCAGGAAGACCTTAAAAACATGGCTATGCCAGCAGGTGTGGGGTACAACTAGTACCACAATCCAGCCCTGCTGGCTTATGTAGCCCTGCCTGGGGTTTTTATTTACTTACTCCTGCCTGGGTGCCCTTCTTTTTAAGGGGATTGGGGAGGTTTTATGGATGTTTTTAGAGAATTTCATAGTACTGTACAGTATTTGGTTTTAATTAGTATTGGGTATTGGTTTTAATTGATGTTGTGAGCCACCTTGGGTCGCTTAGGCGAAAAAGGCAGTTATATAAATCCAATAAATAAATATTCGGAATTGGATATGGCACGAGAAGAAAAGTTGCTGATTCCATCAGCATTATGTCGTGTAACATACAGCAACAGGATTGTGTTATATGCATGTCTCATCTTTCTTCCAATAAATGGACCAAGATGGTTTAAAAATGATGTACAAAAGCACTACGTTAACACCCAGTTGAACTATATTATATTAAAACAACCCAATTTAGACTGTTGGAAACACTTTAAAACAACACACCCTACTTCTGCTCACAGCTGCAGGGACCTCATCAGACACGAGTACCTGTCAGCTCTACAGGGACAGACCAAACCCTTTGCACGAGTACTTGATCCAGTTAGTTCAATGTGGTTTGGGTAAATGCTGTGATGCAACGACACTGAACTTTCCCCCAGATACATGTGGATAATGTGTGCAAGAGGCTGCTTACGAGGACAGATCTTCCTTGCTTAATTAGGAAGAATATATTTTCCTCATATGAAAATCTCTCAAATATATTTAATATACTTTTTTTTAAAAAAAAGTTAGCTATTTTGATCTTTTACCTACCTTATCTGAGCTCAGGCTGCCCTGTGACTCTAGCAGTAATTGCCAGTCCAAAAGGCACATGCATTTCACAAGTGTTTTGCTTCTGTAGCAAAACACACAACTACTGTAGGTAGATCTGCTGTTCTCTCTTTAGGGCAGGCAGTCTTGCTTTGGCTTTCACAGGGTCAGAAGGAGAAATCTAACATATGCTTAGAACTTTAACTCTTCCTGATGACCGATTACAAACGAAATCATGCTAACTTGCCATATTCAGAGAGAGACAAACCTGTTTTGGAATCAAGAGTTTTCCTACCTCTCGGGGCTGGGAGGGCAGAAGAGGCGCCGTTGGGGAGAGGGGGGCGCCTTTGACATCTAACCCCACCGGGACTCTAGCCTTTGGCCTCTTGGGACATGGGAGGGCAGAAGAGGCGCCGTTGGGGAGAGGGGGGCGCCTTTGACATCTAACCCCCCCACCCCACCGGGACTCTAGCCCTTGGCCTCTCTGGACCTGGGAGGGCAGAAGAGGCGCCGTTGGGGAGAGGGGGCGGCTTTGACATCTCCCCCCCCCCACCCAGGACTCTAGCCCTTGGCCTCTCGGGGCCTTGGAAGGCAGAAAAGGTGCCGTTGGGAAGAGGGGGTCGCCTTTGACATCTAACACACACACCCCCAACTCTAGTAATATCTTACTTGTAAACCGCCTTGGGTCGCCCCTTAGAGTGAGGAAGGAGGTATATAAATATAACAATAAATAACAATAAATAAAAATTGAAACAGGGATACAAATCTTGCAGCTCTTGTTCTTGATGAAAAAATGAGGAAAACCGTTCATATCTCCCTCAAAGTACAATTTCTTTGTATGAGGATTTTTGCCCTGAGAAAAAGATTTCTCTGATTTTTGTGGCTATTCTGGAAGAAATGCTAAGCTACACAGCATGATACACTTCTTGCACACAATGGATTCAACAGAAAGGGATTTAAGTGCACAGAATTCCGCAATTTCTCTACAGAATAACAGGCAGGCAAGTAGAAAATACGAGAGTGGAGCTTCATTTTTGTGGAAGCCAGAAAATCCCAATGACATCCCATGAAATATAATAGGCACTGAATTTTGGTGACCAAAAATCTTTATGCTCTTGGCTATCCAGTGAGGTTGCTTCTGAATATCACCTGTGGATTCAGCACTACAGCCATGAAATCGCAGACCATATGTAGTAGAGCAAAGGAAAATGAGACCTCACCCACCCTCTAACTAAGCTATGCAAATCTTTTCCCTGCATACAGGCATTCTTTTGGCATTCAGAAGCCTGTGGGAATGGAAGCCTGGAATCTCAGGGCATCCTTGGCCTTATGTATCTTTATGGACACGGGATTCGTCACAATTTAAAAGCTGCCCTGGAATGTTTGAATCAAGCATCAGATCGTGGAAATGTCTACGCTAAAGGTCATTTAGTGGAGTACTACTACAAAAGAAAGTTTTTTACAAAAGCTGCTGAGTTTGCCAAAAGGTGAATATATTTCATTTAATAAGTTCAAGTAGAAACAAGTGCAGGAGTGAGAAGGTAGTATTAGAGGCCATTCCAAAATATAGCCATCCATATGCACACTTGTGCACACTCAGATATGCTACTTTTGTGGATTTGTTTTTTAATACTGCTCAGTACATAGGAATCGCCTCTCCCTTTGAGCATTCTGTTTCCACCAACAAAAAGGAGAAATTGTACTGGTTATTTTACCTTTGCATCTTTTGTTGTTGGAAGCAAATTTAGTTTGGAGAGACAACATCAACTAATCTAGACAAAAGCTAATTAAGTACAGTATGTTGTATCTGACTACATACGATGGAAGTAGTAATGAAGCAGTTGGCTAAAGGTTTGTATTTTCTCATGTGATGTTTAATGAGTAAGGAATAATTCTGGCTTAATATTGATAAAATCAGTACAGTAAAACCTTGCATAAAGAGTGCCTCACTTAGAGACTAACTCGCTTAAAGAGCAGAATTTTCTCTGAATGGTCACCTCGCTTAACAACTAAAACCAACCAAAAACTCGCTTAACAACTAAACAACATCGGGGTTCACAATCCCCCCCCCCCACCAGAAGTCATATTTGGTCACTTACAATGGTGTTTCGCTTAAAGAGCAAACTCACTTAAAGAGCAATCCCATGGAACGCATTATCTTTACCTATAAAGAGGGACGTTAACCGTTGGAATGTAACAAAGGCTCCCACACCCGACCCAACCATCCCGAACAGAGCCGCCTGCACTTACTTTAACCCCGCCCAGCCATCGCCACAAGGTTCTGGAAGTCGCCAGTGGGGCAACCGCCCCATGAATGCGACCAAAAAAAGAAAGCTACGACTCCCTATAGTCCTCTACGCTGCACAACCCCTTAGTCAATCAGGCTGAGGGACGCGAGCACAGAGGAGGCCGGGAAAGTGCGGCGTGCCGACTTTTTTAAAAAATACGCCGGGGAAAAACCCCAACCGGCAAAAGGTAAGTGGGGCGAGGAAGTGTGGGGGAGGCACGGGCCCGGTACCCACCCCACCACCTTGCCCCAACCCCCCACCCCTAACACCCACCTCACGTACCCTTCTTTGCCGCCTGGGTCTTTTCCCGCAGCGTGGCCTTCTGCAGAGGGATGCTTCCACACTCACAACCAAGAGAAGTGTCCCTTGGTTGTGAGTGTGGAAGTGCGATCGAGACTGGCCTCAGCTGTAAGGCGGGCCGGCATGGCCCATAAGGAGACCTGCTGCATCGGAGTCTCGATTGCCTCCCCACTCACAACCAAGTGAAGTTTCCCCCTGGTGAGAGCGTAGATTGTTATACGATACATGTTTTTCTTGTTTATGATACAGTTTTTCTGGTTTGTGATGACCTGTACCATATACAGATAATAAATTTCCTTTTTTCCCAGCAATAAATGTACTGTATTCTTCTTCATGGAAAAATAAGACATCCCCTGAAAATAAGACCTTGTGCTAATTTTGGAGTTTTTAAAAATATAAGACAGTGTCTTATATTCAGGGAAACAGGGTATGCTAGTGCTCTTTAAGCAAGGTACCACTGTACAGTAAAGCCCCCTTACATATGCCTCGAGTTACATAAAATTGGACTTACATAATGATTTTGAGCTAAAACCATGTCCCGATTTATGTAAATGTCCCATTTTATGTAACACAATTTCCTATTGCTTTGCTTTGAGTTACATAAAAAATATTTTTCCTATGAGTTTTGCTTCGAGTTACATAAAAATTTAATTTTTCCTATGGGTTTGCTTTGAGTTACGTAAAAAAATTTTTTCCTATAGATTTGCTTCAAGTTACATAAAAAACCAATTTAAGCAAATATAGAACGAACTTTTTACATAAGTAGGGATTTCACTGTTCCCCAAGTAGCGTCGCTACAAAAAAAGTTATTCGAATAACGATGGTAAAAATACTGTCATTATTCGAATAACGACGTCGTTATTCTAATAACGATGGTAAAAACTGAATAATCACATTGGGAGCATTGTAGCATCGTTAATCGAAAATGACGCTATTTGAATGCATCGTTAATCGAGGGTCCACTGTATTTAGGTACTAAAATGTCACTTCTGTTTGATCTAAAAGACTGCTTCATCTCCTCTACATCGGTCTCCAGGTTTCATTCCTGTTAATTGTTCAATTCTGTTAATTGCATTTTGACTGATTCCGCCTCCAGACGGAACTGCTCCCCTTTAGGAAGATGAAGACATGGTTGCTTCAGCATGGGTGGGGCATGAGTGCCCCCACCTCTCAGGCCCGCTGGCTTGTCTAGCCGGGGAGATGGACCTGTTCTGTCTTGGATCTGTTTTAATTGTGGGTGGTGAGGGTTGTTTTTCTAAATGTTTAAATGTTTTATGTGTTTTAATGTGGATTTTAGCTGGGATTTTTAGCTGTGAATGTTTTTTAATTGTTTTATATTGTATTCTATTTTTATTTTTGTTTTCCCTTTTTCCTCTTTCTTCTTTTGTTGTTAGCTGCCCTGAGTGGTGTTTGCCACCAGGAGGGCGGGATATAAATTAATTAAATAAATAAATAAAATTAACTTTTTTAAAAAATCTGGTATTCTGAATCCAAACAGGACTGTGGAGAATGATGATGTTGAAAAGATAGCAAAGGCAACAGACTGCTTCCCTTTTTACATAGCCAGAGGCCTTTCAATGGCTTCCTTCTACTTGGCTAGATGTCTTCAACTTGGCCTAGGAACACAACAAGATTTAGGAGCAGCTAAAATGTATTATTCTAAGGTAAAGCGAGGATGCTCTATTACTCCTATGAGCTGGATTACACAGATTTAAACTTGTTTCCTCTCTTCTCTTTGCTGTCACATTCCAGTAGTTGTATTTGTAGTTCTGTACAACAAAATTATTTACAAAAAACAGCCTCTGTAGCTAAATTACCTGAAATGATTTTGTAAAGACGTTATTCAGCTGCATATATTTTCATATTTAACAAATTATGCTAAATTCCAAAGTAGTGTGTGTGTATGTACTTATGATGAATACAAAGGGACATCAATTCATATGACTCCCTTCTACCTATCAAATAGTGAATTTTTGATTGTCATTTTGTGGTAAGCGTAAAGTCCAGAATCAAAATCTATTGGACTTATGTTCGTTTGGTTTGTGCTAAAAAAATTCAGAGCACACGATAGCTCATTGGAAAAATATTCTCTTCCCACCAATTTCGTTGTATCCATATCTTTGTTGTATCACTTTATGAAGTTTTTAAGGCCCATTTTACACTGGCTATTGTTTGGTAGACCCAGGCAACTGATACAAGAGTTAATTTTATTTAAGTAACTTAAATATATTTTTAAATATGACATAGAGATTTATAAAACACATCAAAGATATAAAATTTGTTGTCATCAATATGTTTTGTTTCATTGTGTTTTAAAGGCATGCAGACTGGACCCCGCTATGGCTGCTGATCTTGAACTGACAGCAAATCATGGAAGGATTTAGAACATTTTGATGAATCTGAGCAAGTTCTAGCATTTTGACTTTATAATGGCTGACAATTTTCACTGAACTTTGATATATCATGACTACAGACAAAGTTCATCCTCCAGATACACAGTTCCTTTACATAATGTTCTAATGTTCTTTCTCCTCCATTCAGAATTGAAACTTACGGGTTTTCTCTCCGTATTCAATAACCATCATGTTTTTGTCAAAACGTTTGCATCTCTAACTCTCATTTATTTCGTTGACATAATAAAAATTGAGAATTAATCATCAAGTACATCTTTGACAGTATTTACACTTACCAGCCATCTTAGGCAGAAGCACATGTCATGTCAATGCTTGCACTAACATAGCAAAAATGTCTATAATTCCCTGAGTTTTTTCAGGGGCTCTGTCTTTTCTTTTTGCATACCAGTCCTTTTCTTTTACACAAGATATTCATGCTTCCAGCATTCCAAAACTCCTTTAAAAAACCTTATGAACTATACCAAAAAAGCAGAAGCATTCTGAAAATCAAGAAAAGGAACCAAGCAAATATTTTTGAAAACTCCCACACAAACCAACTTACTAAACCAGGAGTGCCCAAATGTTTAAAGGCAGGGGCCGGTTCGCGGCCGGGCCAGACTGGTGTACCCCTGTACGAAACTATAGGGGTATTTTATTTCTCTCACCACTGCCACTTAATACAGTTTTTTCTTCCTGTTGACAAATTGGGCAGCAGCAAAAATAATATAAGAAAGGGAAGGACAAAAAATAATAATGGAGGGAAAGTCCTCAAAGAAATGGTGGGGAGAGAAATTGCTTTGGGGAAAATAAAAAGAAAGGATTCAAGATGGAGGGGCAGGCAGGCAGCAATACAAGATGGAAGGGCAAAAGGAGCTGAGCACACAGTAATCCCATAAAGAATAAGTATAGAAATCTAACAATAAATAAATAAATAAATAAAGCAAAAAGTATCCCTCATTGGTTTCCTGGCTCTTACCACAATTTCAAAATTTCAGCTCCCTCGCAAAGAGGAAATATGTTCTGGGTATTCCCAACAGCCACCTCTTTATCGTTCCATCCTCTGTAGTTGAAGTGGCACTTTTAATGTTGTATCATAGAGTGTTAAGAGTCCATTCACTCTGTCTGTTCTCGACACACAGACCATGTCAAATTAAGATAATGCTGAGCTGCACTTTATAACACACTCGTAGTATTTTGATGAAAAATGGAAGGTTTTTCAGAAAGTTATGCCATAGTGACAGATCTGGGCTACTCTGTTAAAAGATTTAAAATAAACCCAACATACAAAGATCTGCTGTGAGCATGAAAAGAAGGGGTTTTGTGGCTTTGTACATAGTCTAGTGCAGGAAATGAAAAAGGATGTTTAAAGCACTTAGGCACTCCAGGTGTTCTTGAACTTCAATTCCCAGAAGTCCTGATCAGCAGGAGTGCTGACTTGGGCTTCTGGTACCTGAAGTCCAAGAACACCTGGAGTGCCAAAGTTCGCCATTACAGACTTACGGTAAGGGATATCACATGGTTTTTCAGATACATAGGTCCTAAAAGCAATGTCATTTTTTCTAGTGTCACCATTGTCATAAATTATGTTTGAGAGAAAACCCATGTTTCAACAACTAAGTTAATGGCTGTACTGTACTTTGGCTCTTAAAAGTGAAGAAACAGCAATTTTAGCCTATAATTAAATAATGATTTGGGATCCCTTTAAAAAGCAACATGTATCAAATGGGGAGACAAGTGATTTACCTGAATTTCAGTGTTATCAGCAAGATAAATAATTCACACAGTGATTAAGGCTGGATCATTGACACCAGGGATTCTCAACCTGCGGCACGTGGGCCAGATGCGGCTCGGGGCACCATTTCATGTGGCCCTCCCACCACCCTCACCACACGTGGAAGTGCTATGTGGTGGTAGAAGGGCAAAATGGCTGTCCGACCCCCGATGCTGTCTGAGGGAGCGTGACCCGGCCTCCGTCTTAAAAAGGTTGAGAACTGATTTACGCTGTACAGTATTTCAGAAAAATATTGAAGTACTGTGCCTTGTCAGGATGATCAATGAAACACTCTCAGGAAAAAAACTGCTCAGACCCATTTGCAAGCTACAGTGTATAACAATTATGAAGCACTGCAAGTCAAGTTTTATTCTTTATTGCTTACAAAGGCTCCAAACCATAGGAAATCTTTGGTAAAAATAAAAACAATAAAATTTACACAATATCTTTACACATATTGCACAACAAGGGCTCTTCAATACACAAGAAAGTAGAGGAATGTTCACTATCCTCCACAAGTAAATTAACTGTACAACGCTTATTGATACACCGTTTAAGCAAAATGCCTGTCATAAAGGTTTAAAATATATAGTTCCTACATGTTATATTAACATTTAATTTCAACCTGCATTTTAAACAGCGTTATCCATGTAACAAGTTAAATAAAAGCCAAGAACTAGAGTGCTGGCATTTCAAGTCTTATGTCTCATAAAACTGAAAGGAAAAAAATAATCTACAACTTGTCAGGAGTTTTCAGTTGACCCTCTATGGAAAAGAGAGAAATAAATTTCACGTCTGTTGTTGACAACAGACATTTCCGTACTAATTCACTTGTGCAGATTCAGACTTGAGCTGCTCTAAACTGTTCTAAATCAGTGCGCAACTCGGGACACAGTTCAATTATCAGCAATTCCAATAACACCTGGAAAAGAAGAGATTTAACATTTTAGTTTTCCCGCCGCAATTATGAGGGAGCGAGCGATCAGTCTGGCAGGATTCATAAGCTAGCCTGCTAAAGGCTCCATCTCTAAATCCCACTGTGAGGTCAGAAATGAAGAAAGAGGAAAAGAAATGTAGATGTGAGACCTCTGCAGTTTTAATCGCCACTCAATTTGCCAGGGTGGGAAAAGAAGATGTTTTCACTAGGCTAGCACTTTAAGGGTAAAGGTCGCCCTTGCTTGAAAGCTAGTCATATCTAACTCTAGGGTTCGGTGCTGTTTACAGCCAAAGAGCCAGCGCTATCTGCATCTGCGACGTTTCCGTGGACTAGGCATTGGAGTGCACGGAATGCTGTTAACTTCCCACCAAATTGGTCCCTATTTATCTACTTGCAATTTCTTGCTTTTGAACTGCTAGGTTGGCAGGAGCTGGGACAGAGACGGGAGCTCACTCCGCCGTGCAGTCCTCGGGTCTCGAACTGCTGACTTTCCGCCTCCCAGTCAGCATCTTATCCACTTGAGCCACCGCAACTTTAAGAGTTGGCTAGGTCACAACCTCAAGTATGGATGAAGGAACTCAGGTTCCTTCCTTGTGCTTACTCGGGGGCAGAGAAGATCTGCAAAATGGGAAAGGACTACGTCTGTGCCTGCTATCAATGCTTGTTGGTACCTAGAAGCCTCTGTACAGAATTATAATGAATAGAAAGACTTCAGGAAATAGTATGCCCAATTTTGCCCATCTACCCTTTCCCATTTCATTCGAAGGACTCAGAAGAAGATATGGCCCCCAAAATTTGGCAACAGATTCTCTTTAATGGCCTCACCCATTTCTAGGTTATTCACATACTGCAGATAATTCTAGAGCAGTAAACAATAAAAAGTGGCTATTGCTATAGGACAGTGATGGTGAACCTATGGCACAAGTGCCAGAGGTGGCACTCTGAGCCCTCTCTGTGGGCACCCATGCAGTCACAACACAGAGTTCGTCCCTCCCCTCTGTGCGGCAGCCCAATGGGAGCGCTTCCTCCCTCCCCCCAGCACAGAGTTCATCCTGCCCCTCTGCCCTGCAGCCCATTGGGAGCGTTTCCTCCCTCCCCTGTTGCTATGTTGGCACTTTGCGACAAATAAGTGGGTTTTGGGTTGCAATTTGGGCACTCGGTTTCTAAAAGGACCGCCATCACTGCTATAGGCAAAGAATAAGTTCCATGAGCAAGCATGAAATGTTTTAAAAAATTAAGAAAAGATGAATTTAAGTTGTGAAGCATAATAAGTTTCAAGTAGCATGCTAATAACTCACATAAAGAAGATGCTTATTGGCCTTGTTTTCTTGAAGTGCATTGAATACTTTGATTACACCATGGCGAGCATTTTGCTGTCCAACAAGATTCTGGAGAGTATCTGGGGGGGGGGGAATTCTGTTTAATGAGGTTTTGATTATTTATATTTGGTAAAATGCACATGAAATGTAAATAAAAATTGGCAGCTCAATCCGATTAGTAGAGTAGATTCAACAAATCAACAGACCTAGTTAAAGGTGCACTAAATTTCCACCCATTCAATACTCTAATTGAGACTACCAAATGGATTCAGCCTATCATGTCCAGTTAAATATACATATTGAGATTTAAAGAACTATATGTCTTAAAGATCAATAAATCAGTAACTGGAATTCTACTTGTTCAAGTATACCAAGTAAGATGAAAGATATCATCAGCCACAGAAATTTCTTCAGAAATTAAAAAAACCCTGCCCCTTGAACATTATGAGAAATCCTTTTAATTGGAGGGAAGGTGTAGGCAGGTGATGGGTGGATGGATAGGTTAATTTTTCATTTCTGGAAAGCTGTTGAAGCTGTTGACATCATCGGCTGGCATAGTATAACTTTTGGCAACAAGATTTCAGCCTGTATGCTTTAAGCCAGGGGTGGCCAATCTTGGTGCCCCTGATCAGTAGGTATGTTGACTTGGGCTTCTGGTAACTGAAGTCCAAGAACACCTGGGGCACAAAGGTTGGCCTCCCCTGCATTAAGCCCTGCTTTGGTAGAAGGCAAAATATCAACATGAGTGATGAGAGTTCAACTAGGGAACAAGGGAGTAATATGTGTAAAGGGATAGAGTAGTGATGGCCAACCTTGGCACTCCAAGTGCTCTTGGACTTCAATTCAATGTTACGAATTGTTTTCCCCCCCAAGTGTTTTCCCTCTTAAATGGGGAGGTTTTTCCCACCATAAGATTTAAATTATTAATTTAATTTGACTGGTACAAATTCCAGGATGAGATGACCACTATTTCAATCACTCACTGTCAACCACCCATTTCAGATCAACAATGCATATTTAAAAATTAAATATAGGGCTTTTTAAAATATTTCAAACTAACTTTCCCAAAGGCTTCAACTATATTCCAAACTGGTTGCAAACTAAAATTAGAATGTCGAGAGGTCCAAGAACTGGAAGTGTACAAATTTCCTGATACCTTGTGTACAGGAAACAGATCTCATTTCCTATCCATTTTTAAAGGCCACACCTATATGTCAGAATTAGTTCGATAAGAATGTTATACCCTTTTATTTCATTACTTGGAAACTGAATTAAGATGCAGGATGCACAGCTCTTAAATTCTTTCTGCTTTTTCACATCAGCTAAATGGGCACTAATTTGGAAAGGAAGTGTACCAGTATTCCCTGACAGAGATCGACATCTGACAGATTAAAAAACAGCAACCCTAAACTGCATATGCAAGTGGACAGAATATAACAGGGGTGGCCAAACTTTTTGCGCCATGGGCCAGTCACATGGTTGAGTGGGCTGGTCACGTGGTTCCTTACGTTGTAAAACGTGTTCGCATTTATGGTGCATTTATGGCAGTTTCACACATGTGCATTTTAATTCCGCTTTCGGGTAGCGGTGAAGGTGGTGCGGGATGGATGATTTGGGTCTGCAGGCTGTAGTTTGGCCACCTCTGGTATATAAAGTCATTAGCTAAGCATAAGTATGTATGTTGAAAAAACAAACATAAACCCTATCTATAAAGTTTTTGGAATGTTCTTCAGTTAATTGCATTCTGAATGTCAAAATACTAATGTCCAATGTGCTCACCTGGAATGTTTTCAAGTAATTTTTGCTGTGCTTTCTGTTTTGTCTCCCGGCTTTGTTCTTCGCTTCTGGCCTTTGTGCTAGATGCTAATTTTCCACTTGGCCAAAATGTATCTCGGAATACATTGATATAGTAAACAAGCATTGCTTCACTGAAGATCCAATTTACAGTGTCACGAATTTGTCTTGAAAGAGAGGAGATAAGAAGAATTAGCCGTAATTCCAATTATATGTAATATTCAGAATTAGCCACATCTAACCCTCCTTTCAAATTCAAGAGAAGATTACTTTTGATATAGGTCAGAGAATGCAAATAGTTTCTGCACATCATTACAAGCATGTAGTCATAGTTACACCATGGGACCTAGACAATGCAGCTCACATTGACCTGAATATTCCTCCACAATTCCAATAACTAAAATCTGGAAGAAGAATGAAATTAAGCTATGAGTGTGAATAAGGGGTGCCAGGCTGCAGAAAATAAATTAGTAGAACAGCCTTTTCTCTTAGATTAACACTTCTGGGCTGTCTCCTTCATCTGCATGACAAAATGCCACTGCTGAAGTAAGGTGAAAATACTGATCCCACAATTTTTCTACTCCTGTTAAAGTATTGCAGAAATAACAGAAAACCTGTTAACCTCATATAAGTGCCCTCATTAAAAAAATATCCTGGCCAAGAGTAAAACAGCAGACATATTATTAGTGCATTAGTCCACAGGGCACTCTCATGCCTAGAATCGAGATGGCATTGTTCCCTTTACTACGTTGGTACTTTGCTTGCTGTTCTTTTCTCTTAATTTTTAAAGTTGCCATGCTGCCATTCTGACCTTCCTGAGGAAGTGCAATGCTGTGCTCTCAGCTGCAGATGAAGACTGAATATTCAGGCAAGTACAAGTTGCACTGTCTAAAAGAGTGAGCAATGCAGTGGTTGGTAACAGTGCATCAATGGCTCCGCTGTCATCTTCCGTACTGTTCTTCTTTTCTGCATGATGGTCAATCATCACATTTTAAAAAGGGATGGCAGATTCTTTGCTGCTGTCCAAATGGGAGTACAATTTCACTTCCAATGTGACATGTCATTCAGAATATTCCCATTTGCACAAAACCGTAGACTCACAGATATTGAAGTTTATGTAACTTATAGCAGAAGCTATAATTGTGAGTCTTTTTAATGTACTTGTGAGTCTTTTTAATGTACTTAACAGTCTGTAGCAAGTAGATAACAGTTTGTGATGGAATTTGCCAGCTACTGTCGTAGTAAGTCATGGCAGGCATGACTAGACACCGGAGTGCACAGAACACTGTTTACCTTCTCACCAAAGTGGTACCTATTTATCTACAGTGGTACCTCGCTTAAAGAGCATAATGCATTCCATGGGATTGTTCTTTAAGTGAAACACCACTGTAAGTGACCAATTGTGACTTCTGACCGGGGGGGGGGGGGGAGATTACGAACCCCGATTTAAGTGAGTTAAGTGAGTATTTGGTTGGTTTTAGTTGTTAAGCGAGGCGACCATTCAGAGAAAATTCTGCTCTTTAAGCAAGTTAGTCTCTAAGCGAGGTACTCTTTATGCAAGGTTTTACTGTACTGTACTTGCAATTTCTTGTTTTCGAACAGTTCACATATTCAGATTTTCCTCACATGAAATTTTGTGATTAACTTGATACAAAAAAATTGTTTTCCCCCCTCCAGCTGCAGAACACAAGTGATATAACACATAAAAGAACTTAAGAAAAATCTAAGAAGCGGTTTTTCAAGATTTTCACACACATTTGCTTCTGAACAATCATGCCAGCCAAAAACATCTCTTGAAGCATAAATTATAAGTATACTCACTTGTTGATGGTTCTTCCAAAAGTGATTTGAACTAGTGCAATTAGGGTCTTCCTCACCCATTTAAACACTAAAACAAAAACAAAAAAAACAAGCAGCACACTGAAGTGAACTCCAAGCATGCAATTAAGATCTATTCAAATTCACTTTAACACCTATATCTGGAGCTACAAAAATTGCTGGGAGAATTCATGGAGAGGAATTTCAATACATTGGGAAGATTCACCACGGTCTCCTCACCATCCTGTTCTAGGTAAAGGTTGCCCTTGCTCAAAAGCCAGTCGTATCTGTCTCTAGGGTTCAGTGCTTATCTCTGTTTACAGCTAAAGAGCCAGCACTGTCTGTGTCTAGAGACGTTTCCGTGGACATGTGTCAGGTATGCCTCAACACCATAGTGTACGCAACGTTGTTTACCCTATTTGCTGGCATATAAGACCCACTTTCCCCCTCTTAAAATACACTGGAAAAATGGAGTGTGTCTTGTACTGTATATAATGGCCAACAGTGGGCAATTTTGGTAATAACGGGTTGCATCTTATATGCCAGCAAATACGTTACCTTCCCACCAAAGTGGTCCCTATTTATCTACTTGCAATTTCTTGCTTTTGAACTGCTAGGTTGGCAGGAGCTGGGACAGATGACGGGAGTTCACTCCATCATGCAGACCCAGGAATCAAACTCCAACGTTCCAGTCAGCGAGTTCAGTGGCTTAACCACTTAAGCCACTGCAGTCCCCATCCTATTCTAGGGAGACCATAAATACTGTAATTTAAATCGGTATCTGGACTAAGTGGTGGATTGGATGACAGTAACCCAACAAAATCAAAATCCAGAGTATTAGTCAAGAGATATCCTGGTCCACTAATAATAATAGCAGTCTGCCCTAGATAGAATGGAACTCCCCTTTTTTTAAAATGAGAAATTTTATTTCTATTAGATGTTTAGGACTGCAGTGGCTCATGTGGCTAAGACACTGACTGGAAGGCGGAAGGTCAGCAGTTCGATTCCCGTGCACTCCGGTGTCTAGTCATGCCTGCTACATGACCACGGAAATTCTGCAGAAGCAGACAGCGCTGGCTCTTAGGCTTTGAAACAGATATGAGCACTGAACCCTAGAGTTGGATACGACTGGCTTTCGAGCAAGGGGAACCTTTTCCTTTTACTATTAGATGCTTAGGTGGTGGCTATAACCAGTCAGTTACTCAGTTCAGAACAGCATGCTAATCACACCTGTTCCTTTTCTTGTTGGACCTAGCCATGATGACGCAAGGATTAGTTGTAGCTGGATTACTATTAATACGCTCTACTTAGGGCTGTCATGGAAAACTGCAGATTTCAAAGAGGTTGCCATGTTTCAGCATGTATAACATAAATGAAACAAAAGCAGTATTGTGGCACCTTAAAGGCTAACAGGTTTATTTCATATCTGAGAGTAAATAAAGCAGAACAGCAAAAAAAATAAAAAAAAATGTTGTAACACCTTAAAGACTAACTCCTGTATTTAAGTACACATTGTAAATAGATTTTAATCCGCTAAATCTCACACTGAAATAAATCTAACACTCTTTAAGGTGCCACAATACATCTTTTTCTGTTCTATTTCCGTTATAACATTTCTACACACATGAAACTCCTTTTCCAATTCATACTACTGTACAGTATTACTTTTTAAAAACCATGTTACTTTTTCCCTGTGTTCTTTTTGCCAGCTTTTACATCTGTTGCTCTTTAGGCTGTTAACTATGATCAACCGAGATTTTTCTTACACTGTTTGGAGTTACGATTGTGGTATATGTCTAAAATAACACTTTTATTTACCTGAATCCAGTTGGTAGTCCCACATAAAATAAATCTATTAAATCACTGGCACTTGGACTATATGGTTCACTATTTAGCAGCTGATTCAATGGATCCTATCTATTTGGGATGAACAAGTAGATTCAGGTCATGTGATCTGATGATTAATGTTTTCACAAACAAAAATTATCCATTTACAAACCAACTTTTGCTAGTAGCATTAAACGCTGAGCATATTCTTGGAGCGTGTGTGACCATCTTTGTTCATGGTCATGCACGCTCTGGTCACCTCCAGACTTGATTATTGTAATGTGGCGTGGTGTGCCCGGAGGACTCTTAAGAGCGCTCCCGCCGCTATCGCCAGACCGGCTTTGCCTCCCCGCCCCAGGACAGGTATGGAGGCAGAAACAGCTGCGGCGGGGCACGCTTGGAGGACTCTTAAGAGCGCCCCCGCCACTACCGCCAGACCAGCTTCGCCTCCCCGCCTCAGGACAGGTTTGGAGGCAGAAAAAGCTGCGGCGGGGCTGTAGTCTCTCCCCCCCCCCCTTTACCTGTTGTTGGGCGGGAGATTGAGGTCAATTGAGGATGTTGAGCTTTTCCTCCATCAGGACTCATTGAAATGATTATAGTATGTTTTTTGTAGATATCGTTAATTTATTTAGTATAATGTATTTTGGATCCTGTGATCTCTAACATTGTTATTTTTGAAATGTGTTTTGTAAATGCTTTATGTCATTTACATTGCTTTGTATTACTTGTAAACCGCTTTGAGTTCCCCTAGGGGAAGGAAAGCGGTATAGAAATCCAAGCATAATATTAATAATGCGCTCTACATGGGGCTGACTCTGCTGCAACTGGTCCAGAATGCGGCTGCCCGGGTGGTGATGGGGTGTGGGTGTTATACCTGTGCCTCACCACTGCTTCGGGAGCTGCACTGGTTGCCAGTGTGCCTCCGGGTGCAATTCAAGGTGCTGGTGATTACTTTTAAAGCCCTACATGGTAGTGGGCCAGGATACTTAAGAGACCGCATCACCCCAAGGACATCTACCAATCCCACTAGAGCGGACCGGAGGGGCTCTCTCATAGTTCCATCCGCTAGAAAGCCTCGCCTCTCTAGCACAAGAAGGAGGGCCTTCTCTGTGTCTGCTCCGTCCCTGTGGAACCTGCCAATTGAACTTCATCTCCAGGCAGAGCTTTTACCCTTTTGCAGGGGTCTTGACACCTGGCTTGCACAGCAGGTGTGTGTTGGGGGGGGGGGGGCGCTGGGGAGATAGCCACCTTGGGCTGGCTTGTTTGAGCGGTCAGTTCTTGAAGCTTGGGATGTGGCGTTGGAAGTATTTTTAAAGAAAATTTTAAAACCTTTAATTTTAAGTGATTTTAATTTTTTAAAATGTTTTTTAAATGCTTGTGTGCTTTTATTGTGTGTGTGAGCCACCCGGAGTCGCCTCGGCGAGGGGACAGTGTTAGAAATATGATTAAATAAATAAACAAACAAATAATAAAACATCATGTGAAGCTAACCCTTACAGTGTATTTTTACTGGTGTAGGCTGTATTTTGCAAGTCTGGCCAGGTTATCCTTCTATGGTAACCGAGTAGACCATCCTGCCAGCGACTCAATGCTGAGCATCAGGCAGTGGTAAACTAACCTGACAACCCTGAGGACTAGCGGCATTGGCGAAGTCCACAGGAAAGGGTGATGGTTCCCAAGTGGACTAAACCCCTGTTGCTGTGTTGGCACTTTGGGACAAATAAGTGGGTTTTGGGTTGCAGTTTGGGCACTCTGTTTCTAAAAGGTTCGCCATCACTGATCTATAGGGCCAGAGGTCACTGTGCTTTAGACAGAGTTATTCCTGCAATACCAGGTCTTCCAGGTTCTCTGAAACAGAAGACTCCAAAAGCCTTCCAGCCCTCATAGTTACAGGGACCACTATTTTACATACAGTATTGCCAAACTGTATTAATCATGTGTTAATGGACAGGCCCATCAGAGGTGAACAGAAATGGACTAGCTCCTAATCTGGTTCTACTCAAGGCACATCATGGCAAGTACCAGGTAAAGTGAACCATTTAAAGATTCTCTCATATAATTATAGTTATATAACTGGTGAATCCATTAGAAAATTTATTTTTGACATGTTTAGCATTTCAACCCATCCTAACTATTTCAAGGCATCTGTTTGTAAATCACTTATTGCAGGGTTTCCCAATCTTGGGCCCCCACTTGGAGGCCCCAGGTAGATAAATCCTGATGTACTGTATTTTTAATAATGAGCATTCTGTTGTCTTAATATTTTTATAAAGAGCTGCTGCTTCTGAAATAATCCTTAGTCCCTAACAAATATTACAAAAAGTAGATAAAGAAAGGTTATTACCTGCTCAGTACCACTCCTATCCTAACCAGTGGTTAACTGGTGAAGAGAACTGGCATGTCATGGAGATGTTAACACTGTTCTCTGCACTCATGCAAGAAGCCACATTAGGGATATTTTAGGGCATGATTAACGACTGATGGGCAAAAAAATCCCATGCATACCTGCCAATATTAATTTCCACTGACAAGCTAAAATGCAAATAATCACCAGTTGTAGTAAATACAGTTCTTATGCAGTGGGGTGCCTATGGAATATTTAGAAAGGTACACTCTTTACCCATGGTTTATCATGCAGACAGTGCGTTTTGGATAGCAAACCACATTCCATATTAAAGGTAAAGGTCGCCCTTGCTTGAAAGCCAGTTGTATCTGATTCTAGGGTTCAGTGTTCATCTCTGTTTATAGCCAAAGAGCAAGTGCTGTCTGCATTTGGAGACTTTTCCGTGGACATGTTACAGGCATGACTAGACAGTGGAGTACACGGGACACTGTTACCTTTCCTGCCAAAGTGGTACCTATTTATCTACTTGCAATTTCTTACTTTCAAACTGCTAGGTTGGCAGGAGCTGGGAGCTCACTCTGTTGTGCAGTACTCGAGTCTCGAACTGTTGACCTGCCGACCTTCCAGTCGTGAAGTTCAGCATCTTAACCACTAAGCCACCACAGTCCCTATTAAAACTCAATAGTAAAAACCATTTAATATGGAAATAGAGCATCTTTTTGAAACAGTGCACAAACAAGCAAGATTACTACTTACTTCCTCGCAGCTCAAAAATCTCTCCTATCAGCATGAAGCAAGGCTCAGCCAGGGCGTCTCGTTTCCCATCCCCATCATCCGCATAGTCAGACAGATCATCCTCATCTTCAGCATCCTCCTGGACAAATGGGCATGCAGGATGATCGTCTAATTATTTTGGACATGCCTTCAACCTCCCCAAGAATGAATGTCTGTCTTCCCCGCCCCACTCATACACTTACCTCCTGATGAGAAAAGAAATCACCAGGAAGTCGCTCCAAAAAAGAAGCCAGTGAAAAAGATTTCTTTCCTTGTACATCAATAGCCTTCAAGTGTTCAGGGGAGGGACTTAAAAAGGCATAAAGTGCTTCACTCTGACAAAGCCTTTCGTCAGAAAGCAACTTCTATGGAAAGAGACAAAAATACAACAACAACCAGAATTGTAGATAATTTTTAAAAACAAACTGTGATACATGATGAAAAAGAGCCTGCTGGTCTGAAAGAGCTCTCAGAGTCTGCAGTGACTTTCAGAATAAAGAAAGTTTCCAGCAGTTCCCAAACACATTTCCTGGCAGAGTTAATTAAAGCTAGCATAGCATGAAGGAGGCTTTGGGTTTATGCTCGTTAATACCTACTGCTTTCTGGATAGGAAATGGTTCTGCCCAGTGATGGGCTTCAAAAAAATTTACTACCACACTGTGGGTGTGGCCAACTCTGTGGGTGTGACTAACTGTATGGGTGTGGCCAACTCTGTGGGCATGGCCAGGTGACTGGGTGGGCGTAGTTAAACTGCTATATTTTAATGTGAGCTTTTGTGGATCGAGTCCACTTCATCAGACCATTAGTTAGCAATTAGACTTCGATGCTCTAATTTTCCTTTAAAGAGTATCTTCAGCAGAGTAACTGCTGGCTCAGCTTCACCTCACCTGGACCCAGCAGCAATGATGTTGGAGTCGCGTCTGGAGTGGGGTGAGAGGAGGAGGAGGAGGAGGAGGTGGGCAGGGCAGGGCAGGGCATTGGGCAGGGCCAGCCAGTTTTACTACCGGTTCTCCTGAACCTGTCCGAACCTGCTGGAGCCCACCACTGGTTCTGCCTACCTTGGGTCTGAGCAGTTGCTAAGGAATGCTGCTGGTATTGCCACCAAGACAATCAGTGATTGCCTGACATTTTTCCATTGGCACATTATTGACCGCATGTCTTCCTTTATGGAACTTCCTTACTTCCCTATAGAGCAGGGGTTCCCAACCTAAGGTCCGCAGGCCGGATCCGGCTGATGGCACCATTTCATGTCCCCCCCCTCCAAGAGCATCCAAGAAACAAAATGACCACCCCTTTGGAGCTGTTGGGACAAAATGGCCAACCCCATCATGCAGGCAGGGCAAAATGGCCATCAGGCTCTCGAAGCTGACTGAGAGAGCGTGACCCGGCACCCGGCTTGAAAAGGCTGGGAACTCCTCTATAGAGAGATGCACTTCCTTTCTATCTAGTCACACTGCTAGCAAAGAGCACCAAATATGGCAAAGTCTACCATAAAGGTTTCCCTTGCTTAAACGCCAGTCCTATCCAACTCTAAGGAGCAGTGTTCATCTCCGTTTACAACCAAAGAGCCAGTGCTATATGCATCTGCAGACTTTTCTGTGGTCATATGGCAAGCATGACTAGATGCTGGAGCGCATGGAATTCTGTTACCTTTCCCGCAAACACAGTACCTATTTATCTACTTGCAATTTCTTGCTTTTGAATTACTAGGTTGGCAGGAGTTAGAACAGACAACAACAGGAGCTCACTCCGTTGCACAGCACTTGAGTCTCAACCTGCTGACATGCCGACCTTCCAGTCATCAAGTTCAGCATCTTAACCACTAAGCCACCCTGGTCAACTTCTACCATGCCCATATCGTTTTCTGAACAAAAATTCCTCCAAACTCTTTCCTAGATTAAGTCACTCACTTCACAACAAAAGTGGACCAAAACCTTGCAATGTTCATACTACAGATTCTGAGGTGATACAATGCATGCCATTTCCCATGTATATTGTTGTGAGCCATGAAGTCAGAAATGGCATACAGTGACTCTAACAGGGTTTTTTAATATAATGATTTTGGAGTTAAGCATCATTTACCAATGTAGAAAGCTGGCTTTGGGGGACAGAAGCAACAAACATATACAAGCAATCTTCAAGCAGGTTTTTTTAAAAAATAAGGAACACACAAAAACCAAAGTGAATACATAAAATACAAAGATTACTGGGGAATGCTTGCCAATTTCATAGTCAAGTTACACCAATCTAAGCGATGACATAGGTGTATTGGACTATTCTCTGACAATACTGGGCTATACTTCTGATTTTAAGACAAAGAGAGGTAAGAAGTAACACTTTGTATATTTGTATTGTATACACATGAATGGGAAACTATTCTTCAAGAAATCACTTGTTCTAGGATTAAAATAAATACACTGTGTTCGCTATAAACATTAAAATTGCACTGAACAAGATCCAAATCCAACAAGTCTATTGTCAGAAACAGAGTTCAACATTTCACATATGCCAAAACCAGCAGTGGCAACTTCTCCCTGCAATCTAGCCTAATGCCACTTTTATTTTGGCTTTTCTTTAAAAAAGAAAAATTGTGGAACGCCTTGATTTTCTCCAACTATGATTTTTGAATTTAATTTAACTACTCAGCAGGGCAGCCTATACGAAATCTGCAGTAGTATCTTTTCTTGAGCTTTGTAAAAAAAAAACATAATAATTAATGAAGTCAGGTCATGGCTGGCAGTTTTATTAAAATGTAATTAAAGTGGCAGATTTCCCCCCAGTAGCATTAAAGCACTGAAGAATCAAAAAGGGGAAAGGCTGGTTTTGAGAGAATCTAAGAGAATGCACTAGGACTAGGCAGTAAAATATCATCTATTATCTTATATAAACATCAGCCACATCCAGTATTAGTGCTAAACTATATATGATGTACTCTACATTTATTTATTTTTAAAAATTCCCATTACATACATTATAGCTTTACTATAATCTTTTTCATAATATTCTATTTCCTTTACCTTTACTGTTCACATTCACACTCTTAATTCTATATTCCCTTTTTCTACGGCTTATTAGGCATATATTGTCTAGCTTTTTAAAAAGTAGACCAACATTCCAGCTGGTTTTTAAGGTGCCTTCTGTATTTTTGGATTCAACAGCAAAAACTAGGAAATTCCATAATGTTATCTTGTTTTATTTTTGCACAGTGTAATGTAACCCAGTTGGTCAATTTCTTAATCAATGCAATTGCCCTAATTCTGTTCCAGAACCTTTGTAAACAGAGATCTTGAGAGTCCCCACCCCCCACCCCCCCAGCTTTGGGGCAATTTCATTTCACACTGCTCCTGTTAGAATCAACACCAGTTCCTCATTATGTAAGTTTTCATTTCCTCCAGTAAACAATGAACCAACTGATTACCTCTTACCAGAAGGACTCTACCTCCAGGTAAGAAATCTACATAGCTCCAAAATAGATCTGTACTCTACATGATGTACAGTAATACCTCATACAACGTCTGCTTCATACAACGTCGCCCAATTCTTGCAAAAAGTTGCCCCATACGGAGCTCAACCGGCAGCCAGCCGTAGGAGGCGGGGAAGAAAGAACTTGCCGCACCGTGGGGCCTCCAAGCCCCGGCATCGGTGGGGTCCGTTGGAAGCGGGGAGCCGCTTTTGGGGCCGTGGAGAGGTGAGCCCCAAGTGTGGCGAGTTCTTTCTTTCCCTGCCTCCTCCGGCCGGCTGCTGGTCAAGCTCCGTGGGGCCTCCCAGCCCCGGCGTCGGTGGGGTCCGTTGGAGGCGGGGAGCCGCTTTTGGGACCGGCAGCTGACCGGAGGAGGTGGGGAAGAAATAATAATAATAATAATAATAATAAGTTTTATTTCTATCCCGCTTTCCTGACACAAGTGCCACTCAAAGCGGCTTACAACATATATAAATACAATAAACAGAGCAAAATATACAATAGAATACAAAAGGCAATACACAATTAATACAATCAAAACATCAAATTATGCAAAAATACGATACAGAATAAACAGTATACAATACTGTATAATAAACAGTATACAATACTGTATAATAGGAATACAATACATATAAGCCTAATATCATAAATAAAATGACAATGGGGGGGAAGGGGGAGGGGGAAGTCACATAAAAATAATAACACATACATTATAAAAATTACAGAATTAACCTCGACCACCCAGCAGCCACAAAGGTGCCCAAAGGTTCAAAAGACCATAAGGGCACTGCAGTGGTCAACAGCAGTGGTTCCCACCTGTCACTCCCCTCATGGAGAACGAGTCCCAGAACAAGTCCCCCAAGCGATGGTGTGGCTGAGGGGTGAGCGCGGGCCTCTCTGCGGCGGTGGCGGCGGCTTTTCACCCCTCCAGCCAGGCGTGGCTCGGAGGGGGCGGCAGCAGCGGCGGGTGCAGGTGGGCTCGATTCCCGAGCGATGGTGTGGCTACGGGGAGAGCGCGGGCCTCTCTGCGGCGGCGGCGGCTTTTTACCCCTCCAGCCAGGCGTGGCTCGGAGGGGGCGGCGGCAGCGGCGGGCGCAGGTGGGCTCGATCCCCGAGCGATGGTGTGGCTACGGGGAGAGCGCGGGCCTCTCTGCGGCGGCGGCGGCGGCGGCAGCGGCGGCTTTTCACCCCTCCAGCCAGGCGTGGCTTGGAGGGGGCGGCGGCAGCGGCGGGCGCAGGTGGGCTCGATCCCCGAGCGATGGTGTGGCTACGGGGAGAGCGCGGGCCTCTCTGCGGCGGCGGCGGCTTTTCACCCCTCCAGCCAGGCGTGGCTCGGAGGGGGCGGCGGCAGCGGCGGGCGCAGGTGGGCTCGATCCCCGAGCAATGGTGTGGCTATGGGGAGAGCGCGGGCCTCTCTGCGGCGGTGGCGGCTTTTCACCCCTCCAGCCAGGCGTGGCTCGGAGGGGGCGGCGGCAGCGGCGGGCGCAGGTGGGCTCGATCCCCGAGCGATGGTGTGGCTACGGGGAGAGCGCGGGCCTCTCTGCGGCGGCGGCGGCTTTTTACCCCTCCAGCCAGGCGTGGCTCGGAGGGGGCGGCGGCAGCGGCGGGCGCAGGTGGGCTCGATCCCCGAGCGATGGTGTGGCTACGGGGAGAGCGCGGGCCTCTCTGCGGCGGCGGCGGCGGCGGCAGCGGCGGCTTTTCACCCCTCCAGCCAGGCGTGGCTTGGAGGGGGCGGCGGCAGCGGCGGGCGCAGGTGGGCTCGATCCCCGAGCGATGGTGTGGCTACGGGGAGAGCGCGGGCCTCTCTGCGGCGGCGGCGGCTTTTCACCCCTCCAGCCAGGCGTGGCTCGGAGGGGGCGGCGGCAGCGGCGGGCGCAGGTGGGCTCGATCCCCGAGCAATGGTGTGGCTATGGGGAGAGCGCGGGCCTCTCTGCGGCGGTGGCGGCTTTTCACCCCTCCAGCCAGGCGTGGCTCGGAGGGGGCGGCGGCAGCGGCGGGCGCAGGTGGGCTCGATCCCCGAGCGATGGTGTGGCTACGGGGAGAGCGCGGGCCTCTCTGCGGCGGCGGCGGCTTTTTACCCCTCCAGCCAGGCGTGGCTCGGAGGGGGCGGTGGCAGCGGCGGGCGCAGGTGGGCTCGATTCCCGAGCGATGGTGTGGCTACGGGGAGAGCGCGGGCCTCTCTGCGGCGGCGGCAGCTTTTCACCCCTCCAGCCAGGCGTGGCTCGGAGGGGGCGGCGGCAGCGGCGGGCGCAGGTGGGCTCGATCCCCGAGCGATGGTGTGGCTACGGGGAGAGCGCGGGCCTCACCGCACCTGGTGCTCACCTCTCCGCGGCCCCAAAAGCGGCTCCCCGCCTTTGGAGATGTAAACCGCATTGAGTCTCCCTTTGGGCAGAGAATTGCGGTACAGTATATAAATAATAATAATAATAATAATAATAATAATAATAATAATAATAATAATAATAATAACAATAATAATAATAATAATATCATCATCATCATCATCATCGCCCACCCCCACCCCCCGCTGGTGGAGAAACGCACCCCTCTTAAAGTTCTGTTAGTTTCCTGTGTTTCTTTGACTTTGCCCTGCAGTTTATGCTGTTACAATGTATCTCTATGGGAACGATGTTATACAAAGCATCGGTGGCAATAATTTGTATGAGGCATCGCGGCTAGGATTTTGCATACCTCATACAAAGTCGGAATTCATACAACGTCCTAACTTGTGGAACCAAGTTTGGACACTGTATGAGGTATTACTGTATAGTTAAATCCCAAGTCTGATATCATCAGTATATTCTGGCTTCCTCATGCAAGTTTATTTGTTCACTGAATGTGGTCGGCCAGATTTTATAGGCTGAAATCTACTTCCTAACATGGGATCAGAACTACAGTCTTTCAAAAACATTTTAAAAATTCAGTTGTAACATTCCAGCAAAATTAACAGAACATAAAATACTCTCAACTAACAGACGTTCGTTTAGGAAAGAATTAGAGCCAAAGAACCAATGCAAGGGAATGTTTTTTCAGCTCTTCTGTCCTTTTCACGTCAACAGTTTACTTCTTTTATGCCCATTTCTTGGGAACTAGACGTGCAAAGGATGTACTATAGTTGATTAATTATAATAGTCACTTAGGCTGCTCCTGTGGGCATGTTTCTATAGTTGCACCACTTCTATTGGGGGGTCTTTAACCCCAAAAGTCTCTGAATATAGACCATAATATGTGAAAAGGCTCAAAGACAGGAGTTCCCAATCTTTTCAAGCTGGGAGCCAGGTTACACTCTCTCAGTCAGCTTCGAGGGCCAGACGGCCATTTTGCACAATGGGGGTGACCATTTTGTCCCAAAAGCTTCAAAGGTGTGGCCATTTTGTTTCTTGAATGCCATTGGGGGATGGGGGGCCACATGAAATGGTGCCATGGGCCAGATCCAGCCCACAGGTCTTAGGTTGGGAACCCCTACTCAAAGACAACCTCTGAATCTAAAATCCAGAAAATGAAGCCCATTTGCAAGAGGGAGGGGAGGGAAGCGGCCATTGCCCGAACCCCATCCCCGGTCCGGCATTGGTCGCAGGGAAGTGGGAGCATCTGGGTGGCCCCACTGGAGGGGTTGTTGATATGGTGCTTGTATTTTTTGTATTTAACATAGGATTTTTGTTTTCAATATTGTAACTGTTTTTGATATTATTGTAATACTGCCCTTTTGATTCACTCTTGTATTATATTTTAAATTTACATTGTGTATTATTATTTGTATTTATATTGTTTATTACTATTGTATTGTTACTTTAACATGTTGGGGAACCGCTTTGAGTCACCTTCAGGCCGGAAAAAGCGGTATATAAATTAAAAATGATGATGAAGAAGAAGAAGGAGAAGAGCACCGTAAAATGTAGGCGGAGGCATAGTGGGGCGCCCCAATTTTAAAAAGACTGACGATTCAATTGACTCTTTGACATCTTACCTGTAAGAAGCTATTTAACTGGTTCTTGGACTTTTCCATGAACTTCTGGTCTATCGATTTAAAGGGCAGTTTGCTGAGTGAAGGCAGCTGAGCTTTCTTTAATGATGGAAAGCACTAGATGGGAGGGAGAAAATGAATTCCCATTATTTCGACATGTTCTGAATATAACATTGATGCCAAGCGTGAGCTTCCCCACAGTTTCTCTATACCTCACTGAGTTTCCGATGAAGGCTTTGAAATTCGCTGAGCTTGCGGAGGACTGTCCATTCCTTCGTTCCAGTACCACCAATCTCTTGTAAACTCACCATGACAGAATAACAGGGCACTTGTTCACCAGCTTCTTCTATGACCTAGCCAACAAAAGGATCGCTGAATATTAGGTTTACAGATTTTTGTGGGGAAAGAACTTAAATGCATGTGTATTTTATGCAACACACCAATAGTGTTTCTCTCTCCTGCACACAAATGATTTAGTAAGAAAATTAACCGCCATTAATCCAAAGATTCTAAACATAGTCTGAAGGTGGAAAACTCATGTGTGAGTATATGACTTGAATATTTAAAACCCTCCAGGTTTTTAGATAATGTTCTGGAAACAATTAACTTTACATGGTAAAAATTGGTCAATGTCAGCTTTCTGTTACACTCATAACTGGAACTATAGTTAATTGCTTCCAATGAGCTAGAGACCCAGCCAGTTCATGCACATCCTTGTCTATTAAACTAGGATGGTTGGATTCCATGCCATGCAAACACAGACACTACTCTGTACAGCAATGAAAAATGGCAAGATTATTTTTAGCATGCACTGGAAAATTATATTTAAGGTTTTTTGTATGCCAGAAAAATTAGCATGCTCATGGAAATGCCATCATTTTAAAAAAAACCAGGACAAAGAAAAACATACTTCACCAGTATTTATAAAGGCGCTCCACATGCCAAAATTCTCACACCACCAATCTGTTCGTTTAATATGTAACTGAAGGTCATTATGTTCTCTTTCCATCAAAATGATTTCATCCCTCAGTTTAGAAACAATCTGTCAAGATATGAAATACAACTGTTATCTTGGGTTTTCGTATTTATAAAAATTCTGTGTAATTACTGCAGCAGATTGCTCCAGTACGTACGCTGAAGAAAAATATATAAAATTATGCACAATGAAGAGAAAATATAATGAAACTGTGGGGAAGGGGCAAGAACACCTGTCTTGGTATGACAGCTGTATTCCCTAAAAGGTCACACATAATTTTGAAATGAAAAACTAAATTAAGGTAATAAATTAGCATCTACTTCAAGCCTACAAAGAAAGGGTTGAGAAGGCCAATGCAAAAATATTATAAAAAGCTACTTTAAACTTTATAAAAACATGTTGATTTAAAGATTGGCCAACAATAATTCTATTAGACATTTTAAAAACAAAAAATATGGCTGGGCAGTATAAATGACAGGAAATACTGTACATGACATATCCTGCTACCTAATATCTAATCTCAATATGTACCAATTTTATATCATTTTATATGCAAAGTTTTACCTATTATGGATCCAATCTCAAAATGTACATATTTTATTGTATCAATTTTAATTTCTGTGTGCATGTTGTGTCCTTGTTTTTGGTGTTTGACTTCTTGTTCTTTGCCATGGTCAATTAACTGGTGCAATAAACTTAATGACTGATTAATACCTAATACTATATATGATCTATACAAGAGAGCTCTACCATTATCACACTAAAGATTTTGCACTTCAAAAAGAATCTCAGATTTAAACCCTATATTTTACTGGATGCACACAAAATGTTTCATCTTATATCTGTGCAGCTATAACAAAAAGAGCAAATCTTCAAAAAACAGCATATACTGTCTTCAAAAGTATGGGTTACATGGATTATAGGAATCTGGGAGCCACAACTGTCCATGTCCATACCATACTGAAGCAAAAATGATTGTGTGAAAATGTACGTACATCTCATCCAGACCCTGTACTATTTTGTCTTTTATTTTGAAAATCAGCCAACATCACAGAACAAGAGCAGTAAGCAAGGACTAGTCTATAATGCTTTGGTTCAACAGTTTAAAATATCCAACTGTTTATTCCATGGATCGTCACTTGACAATTTTTATAAATAATATATTACTGATAATTACTCAGTTATAGTGAGTAACACTAGACATTACTCACCAGTTGATGTTTAAAAAATATATTTTGATCAAGGAGATCAACACTAAAAATGGCCAATCCCAACTTCCAAAAGCAACGTTTTTCCAACGAGTAAAAATTTACGCACTGCCTTGTTTTCATCAAATGTGAAAAATAGTAATAATAGCCCTCATTTTTTTTTTGATTCAATAATGTTCCTTCTAAGTTATATGTATACATAAATTACACACCAGAGAACTATGAGCTGAGTGGATGACTCATATGATGTTTTCAGGGTTTTTACAAAACCACTGATGCACCATCCATGACCAACTGGAAGAATGAACACCTTCCTGTTTATTTAGGAGTGAAAGTTCTACTCCCTTAAGGCAGGGATGCCCAAACTTTTCGGGCTGCGGGCTGGTCACGTGGATCAGCGGGCTGGTCACGTGGTTCCTCCCACTGGAAGCGGAAGTAAAGCATGCCTTGCAATCTCTTTTGCAACTGATATGTTTGCAACAGGATGAGATAGATTTTAGGCTGTCATTTTCTCTGCTTAAACCGGGGCCATAGTTTGGGCACCCCTACCTTAAACTATACCAGATACTCTAAAATTCAATCACTTGGTCTCACACATACAAGTAAGAAAGTCACCCACCTTTTTGTCAGGTTTTGGTGAACTGCAGAGAGAATTCAGAGCTTGTTTCTTATATTCAAGTTTGTCACTTAATTGGCGTAGCTTATTTACAGCATAACTGGCCTGTTCATTAATCCCCGAGCTTCCTTCATCAATAACTTCTTCACAAACTTGGTTCTATAAGAGATGGCATTAGTTATTAACTACTTCATAGGAATAAAAACTGTATTACTAAACTGCCTGCTTGTTCTGCACTTTATAGAGAGAGTAAGCACTGTGTAGTAATTAGAAGAGCTAGGTACAAATACGCTAGACCATATTGCCAGTGCCTTAAAACTGAGTATCAGGCGGTGGTTACTAACCTGACAACCCTAAGGACTAACAGCCTTGGGTGCTGAAGTCTCCAAGTGGATTAAATCCCACTTGAATCCAACTTGATGGAGGGCAGCAGCTTCATCAATACTGGCCTGGGGCTGATGAGGATTTTGTGTGCCAAAAGGGCTCAGGACCAGAAAGTGACTTGCAGAACTGAATCAGTGATATGGGTGTCATACTGTGATGTGGAAGACAGATGAAAAGAACATTATGTTCTCAGGACAGTCTTCATGGCTTATCGCCACGAGCTTCGCCAATATTTGGATTCGGATGCCTCAGAACAAGAAGAAGGTACAAATACCTTTCTACCCTAGAAGCTCAGAGTGTGATCTTTAGCCAGATCAAAGCCAAACTTATATTATCATATGGTGTAGTGAAGATAAAATATGGCATGAGAGAATAGCTGTTGCTTAAGTCTTTTAGAGAAAGGGCAGGATAAAAATATAAGATACTAGCATAGGTTGCCCAGCATTGCCAGGCTGCTATAAACTGTGATCAGCTTTTTTTGGGGTTTTTTGTGGATTAAAAAAAGAACAAAGGATGATATAATTGTTTCAAATTGTTTTATTTAACCAAATAATGTTTTAGTATGTGACATTTTTTTTGGTTAATAGTTTTACGTAGGTAATACTTTTAAAATGTGAAAGTACATGTTTTTTAAACTGTGTTTAGATGTTTTGGGTTTTTATTTGAGTTGAAACTCAACAGTGGATGCTATAAATCTTTTTATTTTATTTATTTAACATATGTTTGTTATTTGTGTAAACCTTTGATTTATTGTTATGTTTTTGACTTGTTTTTACTCTTGTGGCCTCTAGGTGGGGCTTTATTGTTTTTGACTTGTTTTTAATATTCCGCCCTGCAGTGATTTTGTTTTCGTTTCACGTGTTTTTTCTCTCCTGCCCTCTAGGTCGGGCTTCTTCCGGTAAGTAGTCTTTGTTTCTTCATTTCTGTTCCGATCTCGTGGAGGGAGGACGTGCTGGTGAGTTCTCTGGTTTTCTTTCTTTTGGGGTTTTTCTTTGTTTTGTTTTTGTGGTGGTGGGCTGGGAGGTGTTTCTGTTTGTTCTTTTGTCGTTTGGTTGGGTTTTGGGTTTGTTTAATTGGTTTGTTTATTTCTGGTTTGTTCCTCAGACATTTGCATAATCTCCTACTTTTTTCATTGATTTTTTCCCCACTGGTTTTACGGCAAAATATAAAAGTTGGGTGAACTTTGCCAAATTTATCAATGCATCATATAAAAGTTAGGCTGATGCCTTTAGTTTTGCTATCAAAAGATTCAAGAAAGTTATATAGCATGTAGTTTATTCATTAATATAGTTTGATGTAAAACAACCAAAATGTTTTAAGACTTATTCATTAATGCATGCTTTTTCAGAGAGAAGTTAGATTCACAGTAAATGAGAAGTGACTGAAGCAAACATGCTTTCCTGGAGCTAAATAACTTACCATCTTTTATGACATGTTCATTTAGAGAAGCAAAAGGGTTATTTGAAACCATCACAACAGAAGCTCAGGTTGAACTTATATGCCACACATTGTGAGAGAGATAAACAAATCTAAGAAGCCATTGGTGTCTTTAAAGAATCAGAGGCAGAGAATCAATAAAAAAACAATTGGCAAAAGGATGTCGGGTGTCTGCCCAGGTTATCCTGCTATAGTAATAGAGTAGACTATACTGCCAGTGACTTAACACCGAGTGTCAGGTGGCGGTTCATTAATCTGAAAACCCTAAGGACTAACAGCCTTGGGTGCCGAAGTCCACAGGGAAGGGTGATGATCTCCAAGTGGATTAAATCCCACTTGAATCCATTTTGATGGAGAGTAGCAGCTTCATTAATACTGGTCTGGGGCTGGGGAGGACCTTGTGTGCCAAAAGGGCTCGGGACCAGAAAGTGACTTGCAGTACTGGATCAGTGGTACGAGGGTCATGTTGTGATGCGGAAGGCAGATGAAAGGCCACAGAATTATATTCTCAGGATAGTGTTCATGGCTGATCACCACGATGATTGCCTATATTCAGAGACATGCCAGCTTCCTGAAAAGGGCGCTGGACAGGGAGTGATTAGGGTATCTAACTCTAAAAAATTATATATGTTCCCACTCGCCTTCTAATTCTAACTCTCCTCTGGGGATTCGAACCAACAACCTCCTGCTTATAAGGCAAAATTGCAACCTCTAGGCCACAGTGGCTCCACTATCAACAGAACTGCTTTTGGTATTCTTATAACAGAGAACTCTATGTTAACCAGAGAGGATATTATCGCTTTAAAAAACCAGGTTTAAAGAGAAATCCTTAGTGGATAAGTGGTTAGTGTTTTTGACTATGCCCAAAAGGTACCGAGTTTGATTCCCGCTTAGGACTTAATTTTTAAATAAATAAATAAATAAATAAATAAATAATAAACTGTTCCATGTTGCATCCTTTCTTCAAACAAAGGGTCTCTCCTGAGGCAGAGTTTGATTCCCATGATTCTACAGCCCAGATTTTAAAAGCAATGATATCCTCTCTGGTTAACATAGAGTTCTCTGTTATAAGATTGCCAAAAGCAGTTCCATTGGTTGTGGAGCCGCCGCCGCCGTGGCTTAAGAGGTTGAAATTTTGCCTTGTAAGCAGAAGGTCAGGGTTTGATTCCCTAGGAAGGATGGTGGGAACATGTATAATGGCCAGAGACAAGGCGGGAGGAAGGTGTCCATCCTGTTGGTGTAACCCCTGCTTCCCCTTGAGTTAAGCCCTGACTTGGCTTCTCCCTTCCTGCCCTTTGGTTAAGAATAAATAAATAAATAAAAATAAAATTCTGCCTGCAGGGGCAGATTGCTGGAACGAAGTGGGATATTGCCCGATACCCCAGCACGCAGCTGCCTATATTCTTATTTGGATACGGCAGAACAAGAAGAAGAAGAAAAGGATGTCATCTCCATACACTAAATATATGCCTCTGGAATGGGAGTGGAAGGATAGCTAACCATATCAGAAACAAGATACTAGAAAGTTTGTTCCAACAGAAGTCTTTGTGATTATATGCCCTTTGTGTGTTTGTGTGTGTCACGTGCTGTCAAATCACATCCCACCAATGGGAATCCTAATGGGGTTTTCATGATATGTGAGATATTTAACAAATGCACTAGCACCACCCTTCAATGAGTTGCCATGTTAATAAATTACTGAGCAGGGATTTGAATTGAGATCTTTTTATTCAGTAACACAGCAACATAGAAACTAAGCAGGGTTTTGAATTGAGGTCTCCTGTCCTATGCCACTCTATCACACTACAGTATGCACTTACACTATACTATTAAATATTCTAGGCTTTTACCCAGAATACTTGCATTTTTCAAATATATAAATCAGCCTTCATATACAAAGAATCTCAAAGTGGGGTACATACTGGCCAAAATCCTGTTGTTTATAGTAAGTTACAACAAGAGTAGGTCCATTGAATCAATGGAACGTACAGAGGAAATGACTCATCAAATCCCCATTGATTCAATGGGCTTATTCTACCTGTAACGTATATGCAACAGGATTTCAGTCTATATTTTTAAAAAACAGTTTAATAACTATAACAGCCGCCTCAACATCTTTGGCTCCCTCCTCTGGCCCGCCCGGTCAGGGGAGGTGGGAGCCCAGCTGAAACTGTTTCCCACGGTGGGGCTATGAATAGCCGCCGCCACCGAGCCCCGGGTGCCATCTCAACATCTTCGGCTCCCTCCTCTGGCCCGCCCGGTCAGGGGAGGTGGGAGCCCAGCTGAAACTGTTTCTTCCCTGGCTCCGTCACAACATTTGAGCCATAGGGCTCCGTCATGGGCGTTTTGAGCCAGGGGTTTTTGCGGACGTTAGGGAGCCAAAGGTATTGTGCAATCAACTTTGTGATTTCAGTATTTAGATGGTGTTCTGCATAATCTGTATTTGTCCTGTATACTATGTACAATGAATATTGTATATTTTTTGGCATTTTTGTTAACTTTTTTCTTTTCTTTTCTTATCTGTAATTTTTATGAACTGTGTTGTGTTGTATTATTACTTATGTTGTACACCACCTCGAGTCGCATAGTGTTGAGTGAGGCGGGATAGAAATATAATAAATAATAATAATAATTACAAAGTAAAAAGTATAAATATTAAACAAGCAAATACAACAAAATTTCCCCCTACAAATATCTTCCCGCAAACATAACTCACCACTTCATCTTTGTAATCAGATGCCATCTGGGCAGAACCCATTTCATCTTCCTTCTTGACCAATCTTTCATATAAATCACTGACAATGAATGATGGGTAGTACCTGTCCTTCAATGTGTCATATATCTCAGCCTGGATTTTGTAAAACACTTCAATGCCTTTGTTGCCCACAAGACTTTGTTGTATTTCTTTATAGAGTGCTTTCTCCACCGGAATTTCTTTGCTTTCAACAAAAAAATTCTGATAGATCTGACTCACAAGTTGAGGTATTTCAGCCTGAGGAGAATTTTTTAAAAACACACACACACACACACACACAAATGAAAAAACGACAACCTAATCAAGAACGATGTATATAAACATTTCTTTGCTTATTGTAGCTGAATTTGCTGAAAGACATTCAGGATTAAATGTTTGTTAAATGTTCGGTCAATGTGATATTAGATACAGTAAAACTCTGACTTATGAACACCTCGAGATACGAATTTTTCAAGTTACAATTTTTTTTAAACCGGGGTCCCAACTTATGAAATACTACAAGTTACGAAAAAAATTCATAACTCAAAATTTTTAGTGCCATTTTGTGCACTAAAAATCACTCCCAGCCACGCCAGACGTGTAAGAAAAGGAATCAGCAGCAGCCAGAAGGTAGGAAATCTCTCCATTTTTTTTTTAAAAAATAAATTTTTAATGCATGCCTCGAGTTACGAAAAAAGCGAGTTACGAAATAGGCCAGGGAACTGATTTTTTTCGTAACTTGGGGTTTTACTGTAGTGTGTTGGATTGAAAAGCTTCAGTTCCCATGCTTATTCACCTATGCAACCTCAATAAGTGACCCTTTCCCCCCCAGCTTAATTGTCTCAAAAATCTGTTACAAAAATCAGAGTTGGGAAAAGTTACACATTAGATGACAATGCTCTGATTTCCCAATCTGGAATGGCTTAGGGAATAATGTCTATATCTCCCTAAGGTCCTTAGATCACTGTTTTCTCCCCTCTCCCGGTTCTTCAAGGAACCCTTAAAATAAGTCTTTGTATACCAAGGAAATTATCTAGGAATGTAGGCCCACAGTATTATCAGTTTTCCCATGGAACCCTTGAAAATGTTCTACAGAGCTCTAAATTTCCGCCCAACCCAAATTGGGAAAAACTGACTTAGAGAAAATATGAAACAAATAATGAGAAGCATAATCCAGAGTAGAATCAATCTGTTAAAATACAGTAAAATGGTAGCAGTCCCAGTATCTGTTCAAAAAACAAACCACCTAGCAATATCATGCAATGAAAAATGTTTTTATGCACTTTTTCAAAAGCAGATTCCATGTCAATACTATTTCTGAATATACAACATGAGTATATTCAAAAGAATCCTAGAGGAAACATATGACAAACTGTAAGGGATAACATAAATCTCTTAGGGACTTCTTATATGATTTAGTGTTAAATTACAGCTAATAATAAAGGATATTCCCATGTAGAATTAAAATTGTTGATTTGGCTTCACCTTGAAACTACCTTTTCTATATGCCCATGCCTCGCCACTGCTGCGGGAGCTGCACTAGTTGCCAGTATGCTTCCAGGTGCAATTCAAGCTGTTGTTTTTGACCACCATGGCAATGGGCCAAGATTTCTAAGAGACTGCATTGTCCCATGGTTTTTGACCTGTCCTACGAGGGCAGACTGTAGGGGCTCTCTGGTGGTCCCATCAGCCAGGGACGCACATCTTACTGGGACCAGGAGCAGAGCCTTCTCAGTGTCTGCCCCGGCCCTTTGGAATCTCCTGCCACTAGAGCTGCGCCTCCAGGCACAGCTGTATCTCTTCAGGAAGGCTCTAAAAACCTGGCTCTGCCAGCAGGCATGGGGTGCATCTGGCAGCACAACCGAGCCATGCCGGCTCATCTAGCTCTGTTTGGGGTTTTAATTAAGAGGCTATTGGTTTTTAGATTTTAATCATTTTATTGTTTTAGTGGTTGGTTTTTAATATACGAGATGGATTTGATTGATGTGAGCCTCCTTGAGTCGCCGAGGCGAGGAAGGTGGTCTATAAATCTAGTAAATAAATAAATAAAATATGAACACAAAACCAGATAATACAGTACAGTGGTACCTCACTTAAAGAGCATAGTGCGTTCCACGGAACTGCTCTTTAAGTGAGTTTGTTCTTTAAGCGAAACACTACTAAAAGTCACCAATTGTGACTTCTGGCACGGGGGGAATGCAAACCCCAATTTAGTTGTTAAGCAAATTTTTGTTGGGTTTAGTTGTTAAGCGAGGAGATCATTCAGAGAAAATTCTGCTCTTTGATCGTGTTAGACTCTAAGCGAGGCATCTTTATGCGAGGTTTTACTGTACTGTATTATGATTTACATTTTCAACATCCTATTCGCTCTGTACATTCTGAATAAAAGCAAATTCAGTTAGTAATCTGACACCATTATTATCACACCAAATCAAATGTTTGGTCTAATGAAAAATCCTCTAACAACTTTTACACTAAAGCTAATGCAAATATTGGGACACAAACATAAAAATACAGTGCATTTTAACAATGAATTATTTTGACGCAGCACTGTCTTACAATCAAGACCTTGCCATAAAACACATCAGACTTCCAAATAAATAAAGTCTGGCATTTTTTAAAAAAAAAATCTATGTGTACCTTGCTAGCATTCTTCAAGTATTCCACGGATTCCCAATAGCTAAACTGAAGTCTTTTGTCCATTCTTTCCATATATATGCGAAAATATTCTCTGTAGGACGGGTTGCTCAAAATATCTTCAAATTGAAGAATCTGCAGTAGGGGTTTAAAAACATTAAATAACTATAAGATGACTCACCAAATACTCATGGATGCAATGGACCCACTCTAGTATGATTTACTATGCTAAGCAACAGGGTTTCAGCCGGAAGGTTGTTGGAAACAATCTAGAGAGGTTCAGCTGCCCATCACTGCTGTACACCAAACATACATTGCACATCCTCATAAATTATTAGTAATTGTTGCTGCATTTTCTTTTATACCTTATGCTCACCCAATATTACACAAGTTGCTGTTCCCATTATGCTAAGTATATACAGAATATTAATTCCCCTGTTTATAGTGGGATACCAGAAGTCCAGTAACAAAAGCCGACAACACTATGCCTTTATGTCCATAGTGTTTGACCATATAACACAAAGATATATGCAAGAACCCTGTCATGTGAATGTGTACTAACTAGCATACAATTGAGCAGATCTAATTTTATAGTTCATCTCTTTAAACCAAGGGTTCCCAACCTTTTCAAGCCGGGGGCCCAGTCACGCTCTCAGTCAGCTTTGAGGGCTAGATGGCCATTTTGCTCTGCTTGGACGATGGGGGGTGGCCATTTTGTCCCAAAAGCTTCAAAGGGGCAGCCATTTTGTTTCTCAAATGCTCTTGGAAGTGTGGGGGCCACATGAAATGGCACCAGGGGGCAGATCCAGCCCATGGGCCTTAGGTTGGGAACCCTGCTTTAAACATTCTAAATATATATAGCTTCACATGTGGAGATGAAAACTCAACTAGTGCTCCTAATTCTCTTGCCATTTTTCCTCTGTCTTCCTTTAAAAAAAAACCACTCGAATGTATCCTAAATTTCTGTGCCACTTTTCAAATTACTATTCACTGTGCCTTCCAATATGTAACTGCATAATAATTTAACAAAATCAGTTTAAAAAAAATAATTCGTACAGTAAGCCTCAAAGGCAAAAATCATCAGCATCTAAAATAATTCAAGTAACAAAACTGAGTGGAAACAAAATAATTTTAACCTTTCTAACATAAATACCTGTGTTCATCTGTCAATAACATGCCTATAGTAAACTGTCTTAATGTGACTTGCAAAGGTGAAGCACGGCTCCTTTGTCTGTGACAATAAATTCTAGCATTGCTAAACACTGTGAAAAAGGTGCGTGCGTGCGCACACACACACACGCACACACACACAGACACAGACACAGACACACACACACACACACACACACACACACACACACACACTTTCTTACCTTCTGACTTTGAGGGCCATCGTTGTCCTCAAAGATACTTTCTTCTGACTGCTCATAAGTAGGACCGCCAAGAAGCCGTATTTGCTTTTCACACTGTTTTTTTGCTACCGTTAGCTGATTAATATATCTCTTCATGTTTCGGGCCCTCAGATGGTCAGCTTTCATTGCAGCTTTTTCTTTAGCTTTACTCTCTATGATAAAACAGTTTGGAACAATTTAGCTTTCTTGATTAAAACAAAGCAGTTAATATACAATGAATGATTCATTTTGCTGTCTTCGTTTGTTTAGCTTGCCTGTTTTTATTTAGCTGTGTAAACCTCCAAAAAATGTCTGCACTTATGATATGCTGAACTTTAAAATGCCTCACAGCACTAAATGTACACATAAAATACTAAAACAGTTCACCCAAAAGATGGTCTGATTTCATATAGATCTTGAGCGCTAGTTAGTTGTGCACATACTTCTTTCATCAGACCTAGATAATTTGTATGGATGTTTTATTCTTTTAACTTTGGAAGTACAAAAACTAAGAGATGAACAGTAGAAATTATGACAATTGTCTAGTTAACATTTTTGGAATATAGTAATCCTTATCATTATAACAACAATAACAGTTTACACGTATGTTAGATATTGCAGGCAGCATAAAATGAAGCCAACCACATGCATACCTAAGTATGTTTGCTGCAATGTTTATACTGAAAGACTGCAACACTTTCAGTAATCACTGACCTCTCCACAGTAGCCAGTTTTCTTAAAAAATAAAAATAAAGTACAGTACTGTATCGTTGGAACCCCCACATGGAACATTGGACAAATACTTATTGGCATATTAGAATGAGGGATATATGAGGGTTGGTTTTAAACGTTTAAATTGGAAAAGTTATAACAAGAAACATAATCAATATGATTTATTTAGAAAAACTTGGAACCTAAAAGAGGAGTTAATACTCTGAGGGAGGGGTCCCCAACCTTTTTTGCACCACAGACTGGTTTCATGCTAAACAATTTTTCCACAGTGGGGGTGATGGGATTATAAGTATATTTTAATAAATGAGCTCCATTTGCTGGGCAGACCTGGTGGAGCACACTGAGGTCAGAAGGCTGCCATCAGGACTCCCAGCACCACCCACCCCCGTGACCTGGTACCATTCCATGGCCCGGTGGTTGGGGATCCCAATCTAAGGAGCCAAAAGAAGTTCTTTTAAAATTGTTAGGGTTTTTTAAAATACAGTATCAGATTTCTTTATAAAGAATGTCCTGTATCTTCCTTTTTTGTTTACTGTCTTTTTTGTTTTCTTTTGTTAATGTTACACAAAAAAATCTATATTTATAAAACAGAGATCTCTGTATATTTTCGAAAGGCTCCTGCACCGCTGGGCCGATGTCACTGAAACTTGGAACATACGTACCTTGGGCTTGCAAGATCAGCACTGCGGGGGTCTCGGAACCCATTTCGGGGTTTATGCCCCCTAAAATTTATCCTTGATCCTCAACCAATCCCAAGGGCTGACCAGGTCTGGACCTTTGTGATGTCATGGGGGCCCGCCCCTTGGCCGATCAACCAATCCCAAGGGCTGACCAGGTCTGGGCATTTGTGACATCAAGGGGCCTCGCCCCTTGGCCAATGGAGCAGGCAGAGCAGGAGTTTAGTGGACAGAGGAAGAAAGGAGAGAGGCTGCCAGGGACCCTCAGGAGAGGAAGCAGGCAGGTTCTCTTGCTAAGTGGGTAGCGAGTTCGCAAAACAGATAGTTTACGGGTCGGGGACACCCGCTATCTTGGGGAAGCCATCGAAGCTGCCCTGAGAAGGGCAGCCAGTTAGATTTTGATGCCCTTTGAGGGCGCTTTGGGCCTTACTAATATAAAAACACAGGGGTGACAAAACCCAAGCAAGGCCGGGTAATCAGCTAGTTATAAATAAAATAAATAAAAATAAAGTGTATTTGCATGCTTCTAAATCTGAGAAGAAAATGTGCTGTTACCTCCTTACCTATGGAGCATTAGAATACAGTACAATGTCCTCTACAAATGAAAAAGCTTTGATTGTTAAAAATGTTTCTATAGCAACCATTCAGAATTGCTGAAGTCACTTACTGGAAGCTTAAGCAAGTATAAGCGCTCTGCAACAAGTTCTCAAAGAGCAGACAAACAGTTTTCACAATTATACTCAAACTTAACCATACTATGCCAAATGAACGAATAACAAAGATCAAACACCCACGCTAGGTGATAGTATGCCAACCATCACCAAACTTGCAATGTGAAATTATTAATCTGAACTTTCGGTTCATCTTTAGTAGTTGCAAACTTGGAAAAGGAGAGTTAAGACAGGATAAAAAGCAAAAAATAAAATAAAAAATCAGTACAATACAACAACTGCATTCATCCAGATAAGACTTTTTACAGACCCAAGACTGTGCAGTTAAAAAAGCTTCTTGTCCTGCACAGCTGGAATGCTCACTAAAACAGCTGCATAGACAAAGGGTTAAAACAAGAACAAACTGTGATACACCTGCTGCAACATAAAAGAAAGCAGGTGTATTTCCTTTTGGGAACGTAACACAGTTCTCAAAACTGATTTGCAAGGCTGATGAAGAAGCACACAAAAATATTAATGACACACCACAGTTACTGTCAGGTCTAGAAATATTCGAACAAAGATAACTTCTGGCACATGGTCTCTGCACCCCGCCATAGTGAAGTCAGGAGTGTCAGGGGGGTGACAAAAGTGGGGCATTCACCATACAGGAAGCACAGCCATTGGCTGACACATACCCTAATTTTTGGTGGCTCATAAGCAATGGAACAAATGCAAGCGCGGCGCCAAAATGGCCGCCACGCTTTTTGCACACACACCCCCGGACTCAGAAATTCGGGTGAGTTAGGGGGCGTGGCCACCCTCTTTAAAAGGGGTGGCCACGAGGCAGCTCGGCTACCATTTTGTGGAAGCGACGGAGAGAAGTTTTCTCCGTCGCTTTTTCTCCCCGGCTTTCGCCTGCTCTTTTAAAAAGGGAATTCCCCTTTCTTCTTTACTCTTCGGCTTGGGAGACATGGCTCCCAAGCGAAAGGCAACGGCTCCTAAGCCGCGGCCAAGGGGGAGGGCTCTGCCCACCCACCCACCCACATCTAGGGGGCCGCCCCCGGGCAAGAGGGCTCGGGCAGCGTCCCTGCAACCGGGTAATAGGGCCGGTTTAGCCACTACCACCAATGTGGGCAGACAGGCTGCTGCCTACCCGCCCGATGCCGGGGTTCAAGCAGGGGTGGCACAGGCCGGCCCCTCGGGGATCACTACCCCTATGGGGTCTTTGCCCGGTTCTGGGCAGGGCGGCCCACTTGGGCCTGGTGCGGGTTTCCGCATATATGCACTCCTACAGTTTAGGAACTTTTGCGGGCAAAGGCAGTTGCCTGAAGTGTGGCCGATACCGGTCGACCAGATTCTGCAGTTCATGGTTTACCTCCATGATCTAGGGTTAGCCCCTCGCACCATTGCCACTAGGCTTTCAGCTTTGGCATTTATGGCTAAGGCGAGGGGTTTCATTGACTGCGTGAATGACTTCCGCATACGTCATGTATTAGAAGGGTGGACACGTGAATGCGGCCGCCGCCCGGACACACGTCACCCTGTTTCACCAGAGGTTCTGACGCACCTTGCACAAGGTTGGCATAGCTTGTGTTACGATAGGTATGAGGAGGCTCGCTTTCATGCGGCTACCACCGTAGCCTTTTTTGGAGCGCTCCGTATCAGTGAGCTGGTCCCATTGTCAAAGGGGGACACGTCTCATAGGGCACTGGAACTCGACGATGTCTTTCTTACCCAGGAGTGGGCCCAGTTGATGATTCGTTCCTCAAAGGCAGATCAGCACCGAGTAGGCAGTGGTGTCAGACTGCTACGGTGTAAAATTGCTGACATCTGTCCGGTTGGTGCCCTACATGAGTTTTTGGCAATGCGTGGCACGCACCCTGGCCCGTTTTTCTGCCACCAGGATGGGTCTCCCCTTACCAAATTCCAGTTTTGGAAGGTGACCGGTATGGCACTTCACAGTGTCGGCCTCCCTAGGGCTCGTTACAGCACCCACTCATTTGGGATAGGCGCCGCTTCAACTGCGGCTGCGTTTGGGTACTCTGATGCTGATATACGTCGCATGGGCAGATGGGGGTCCGCGTGTTTTTCTTTATATGTACGCCCCCTTACTGCATGAGTGCCAGTTATGTCATTAATTCCCCCCTTTTTTCCTTCTTTTACAGACCCTGTGTGTTTACGCACACCGGTGGCAGTATGGCTGGTGGGCCACAGTTTTGTGCACTGGGCAGTGCAGTATGCATCTCGGGCTACGTGCAGCCGCACGTATGCGTTGGTACGGTAAGCGTGGCACGAGATGGCGGGAACTGTTGCCATTCCTGATTTCCATCAGGGATGCTGGACCACCTGATGTCTTGATTCTGCACCTCGGCGGCAATGATCTTGGACAGATCACTGGCCTCTCTTTAAAAATGTCGGTGTGCAGTGACCTGGCCTTTTTACATCACTTATGGCCGTACACACGGCTGCTATGGTCTGACATCGTGCCGAGACACCGTTACAGGGGAGGCATTGACCTCCGTGGCTTGGATCGTGCTCGACGGTCACTGAACAGGAATGTCGCCTGGTTCCTTTTTGACAATGGCTTTGGAACAGCCATTCAACATCCTAGGATAGGCTTGCAGGATTATGGTCTATATGCAAGAGATGGGGTCCATCTGTCGGCCAGAGGTTTGGACCTCTTTCTGGAGGACATGCAAGCAGACCTGGTGACCGAGCTGACGGTCTGCGGGGGGGGGGGGCGGTGAGTCATCACGAACGCCTCCCCGTGTGGCGGGTAGCACTGATAAGGTAACAGATTTATGACCCATAGGTATCCGGCAGGTTCGCAATTGACTGGCCAACACGTAGATAGGTACAGGGGAATAAGATTGGCCGGTCAAGGGCGAACCATGCAAGAGCTGATGGCAGGAGCTGCACAGCCTGCATCACCCTGATATTGAACGGATACACGTCATAGGGTGGGGTCAGTAGATAGTATATTGATTCCAGTCAACAATTTGTTTGTGTCAACAAACAAATTGATACAAATAGATACATGTAGCCAATTTCCATTGGCATTTTGGGAGGAACCTTACCAGTGTTACTGCGGCCTGCTTGCCTTAAAGAATTACAATTAGATGATACACCAATTGAAAGTGATAATTCGGACTAGGGCATTATTCAATAAAAGTGGCCCGATGCCTTTAATCCAATACCGGTGTCTGAGTCTTTCTTTGGGGGGTGCGCCTGCAATGGCTGACACGCAATTTCTTGTCCAGGTGTGGCCTCTTTCCTGGGTTTCCAATGACCAACCAAGCGCATGTGAAGCTGGAGGTTTTGAGGATTACACTTGCATGTGGTAGCTGTTCACCAGAGCTTTCCACATGAGGCCCAAATAAGTGCCCAAGTGAGTAAAAGAGGCATTAGGTTGAGAAAACAAAAGAAAGCCATCAGAGAGATAGGAGATACATTGGGAGTGAATAGTACAACAGGTTAGAACATTCTGAAAAAGAAGGAAGTAACCAGCCAGCTCAGCAACAGCAAAAGGTCTGGACGATCACAGAAATAAATAAAGTGGATGACCCCAGAATCCTGCTCATGGCAAAGATGAAACTTTTCATGACATCTCGCCAGGTCAAGAACACTCTTGAGTAGGTAGCCATGTCATTGTCCACATCTACACTCAAGAGACAGCTTTGTAAATGTAAATACAGAGGCTTCAGAACAAGGTGCAAACCACTGGTAACACTCGAGAACTGAGATTCTCAACCTACGGCCCGTGGACCAGATCCGGCCCACAGTGCCAAATAATCCAGCCCTCACTCGCCGCCACCGCCAGAATCAGCCGTGGACTCATTTACGGCCGTTGTAAACATGTAAATGAGTCCACGACCATCGTAAATGCGTTTACAACAGCCGTAAATGGCAGAGGGGACAACCAGTCCAGCCCCTCAACTCTTTGAAGAAGCGTGACCCAGCCCCTGACTTGAAAGGTTGAGAACCCCTGCTCAAGAACATAAAAGGACAGATTGGACTTTGCCAACAAACACCTAAAAAAGCACCCCCAAATCTGGAATAAGATTCTTTGGACCAATGAAAGCAAGATTAATTTGTAACGGAATGATGGGAAAAGTATGGGGAAGGAAAGGGATAACTCATGATCTAAAGCATACCACATCATCTGTTAAACATGGTGGAGGCACTGTTACGGCATGGGCATGTATGACTGCTAGTGGAACTGGGTCCCTGGTGTTTATTGATGATCTGACTGCTGATGGAAGCAGCAAGATGAATTCTGAAATATATAGGGTGATACCTTCTGCACATTTTATCCCAAATGCTGCAAAACTAGATGCTACTTCATAATGAAGATAGATAATGAACAAAAATACAACAAAAGATACGCAAGTTTCTCAGGGCAAAGAAGTAGGATAGTCTTCAATGGCTAAGTCAGTCACTGGATTTCAACCCAATGCAGCATGCTTTTCATGTACTGGAGACAAGACTGAAGGCAAAAAGACCCACAAACAAGCAGCAGTTGAAGGCAGCTACAGTAAAGACCTGGCAAAGTATCTTGAGGGAAGAAACTCAGCATTTTGTCATATCTATGGAATCCAGACTTCAGGTATTCATTGACTGCAAAGGATTTCCAACCAAGTATTGAAGGTAATCCTTCTGTTTGTGCTGATGTCAGTTTGTTCCATCATTGACGAGCCACCAAAAATGTGTGTCTGCCAATAGTTGTACTTCTTGTATGGTTAACGCCTACTTTTGTCAACCCCCTTGCATTAAAACTGACAGTCCTAACTTTGCTCACATCTTAAATGTTTCGTTTCATTTTCATTGTGGTGTTGTGCAGAGACCACATACAAAAAAGGTTATCCTTGTTCCAGTATTTCTTGGCCTGATTGTATATTGCCAAGACATCTCCTACTTCAAGCCCAGACTTTTCTCCAAATAGCTCATAGAATATTAATGTCTGGACAAAATAAATTAGAACAACTATATACAATATAAGAAAATTCTTTGTCTTCCTTATCAGAACATGAACTAATGCAAAACACTAACTATAGAACAGTGAATGAAATATTAATGAGCTTCATTTTAATTCCTCAGACTGCAAATTTTGTTCAGACAACGGATTGTACTTTTGATAAAATGACCGCTATCTTCCCTGAATACATTGGTTGGGAAAATTATAAATATAAATGAAAGAAAATCTACCTTATAACTGAAGTAGAACATCATGCCACAAAAATCTCAAGTTTTAGGAGAATACAAGGACAGGACTCCATTTTTGCCTAGCCATTCAATCCATATTACAGGTGAAATTAACAATTATTAGGGGTGTAATTCAAGCTTGGCTAAATCCTAAATGGAATCAGACTGATTTAAGACTCAGGAGCAAGACCTGAAGTAGAATGAATGTTCCAAAGGCACTATACTATACTGCAACTACATCTAACAGAAAATAGCTATTAAACAGAATATTCCATTTTCTAATATACTGAATGGAAAATCATGCCTTTTATTATAATAACACGTATAACAATCATAATGAAACTCATTTTCTCTGTTCCTGTTTTCCATTTCAAACATCACAAATTATAGTGCTCTAGTCACACCATATTCTCTGGTCGAATCAATGGTGCAAGGTGAAAGAAGCATATTAGGTTATAAAATCAGTACCTCAAGTGGAAACTGAAAAAGAAGAAGGCTCTTACAAAATGGAAAACATTAGCAGGGAAGGAGAAGTGAGGATAATCCAACAACAAAAACAAAACCCCATTTCTTTTCAATTGTAGCACTACAGGTTCCAACAATTAAGAAACAAACAAACAATACTATATATTTCCATTCTACATATAGTGTATATTTACAAAAAGGAAAGTAAAAGCAGCATCTATTTGTTACACTGACATGCACTTTTATCCTTCTGAAATGTTATATCTAATTTTACTTTTACTGTTCCTTTATTATCTACTAGCAGGGGTGTCCCTGTCGGATGTCCCCTGTCCCCTCTGGCCGCCACATTCCCTGACCATTGTCTACCTTACCCGGGCATGCCGCCTCCGGCTTGTTTGGCTCTGGGCGTTGTTGTCCTGGAGTCCCCGCATGGCAGCCTCTCTCGCACACACACAGACGTACCTCCCTTCTCTGTCTCACCTTCTCTCACTGCCTCACTCATGGATGGCGAACCCCAAATTCCAAAGCAGTGTTCTCCGCTTCTGTTGGGCTGTCGTCTTGGGCTGTGTTCGAGGCCACCGCTGCTGTGATGGGTGCAGCGGCTGCCTGTGGCAGCCTTGCCTCGGTGGCTGCCTATGGCGGCCTTGCCTCAGTGGCCTCGCGCTGTCTGCCCAGGGGCATTTGAGCTCCCCCCGGCCGCGTTCTGTGTCTGCACTGGGAGTTAGTTTGCTGTGCGTGCAGCCACCACCCCGCCTCTTTCTCTCTCGGCCCGGCCTCCCCGATTGGCTGGGGCTTTACCAAGACAGTGCCCAAAGTGGTGGCACAAGGTAGGGATGTGCCAAGTTTGGGGGTGGTGGTCCAGGGCTGTGGAATTCTATACCGGACACGCCACCCACACCTTTGCTTTTAGGTATAGATTAGAAATGCAAGTAGGTACTCTATGTGTATATATAGTGGTACATCGGATGAAGTCCGATTCGGATAAAGTCGCAGTTTTCATGCACACGTGATACATCGCATTAAGTCCAAAACTGCTTAAAAATGGATGTTATCTGAGGTATTTGGTATAGGAACCTCGAATAACATCCATTTTTGGACGTTATCCGATGCATCGCCCATTTGATTCGGATAAAGTCCAAACTTGTGGAATGGAATTTGGACGTTATCCGAGGTTCTACTGTAATGCAAAAACAAAAGAAGACTACCTATTATTTAACAGCAAAGCTTTATGCTCACATAAATTATTCTTAAGAAATTCCTTCACCACCCACACCCAAATGATTAAGCACTGAAAACTACCTGAGCACACAGAACTAGGTTTTTCACACTGTTTATAAGCTGGGACATAGAGTACCTATTTACACTGACATTTTCAAGAAGAAGAAAGCTGCTTAGCATGAATTTAACAGTGACTCTAACCCTTACAACTGTATTTACCAAACCCAGGTCTTTTAAGTTGAGAAGGAGCAGCCTCTTTTGAAAAAGGAGTAACAACGTATGGAGTATTTGTCCAAACTCTGAAAGTGAAGACTAAATCCATGTTGAGAAGTTCAGTAAACAAGGATCTTTCATTGGATTATAAGGAAGTGGGTGAAAGAATAAGTAGTATAGGACTGTGTTTCATACACCCTTCCTTGAAGTCACTGGCTTGGCTGAAATGTGAGAATACTACAATCCACTATTCAACCTTTCAAATATAATAGAAAAATATGGTAGAAATAGTACAGGACCGAAGCATGTGAAAAGGAGACAGTGGGGTAGGGGGTGGGATAAATATGAACCTAACATCCCTTTCTAAGTAAGCTATGCCTTAAGCCAAAAATATTACACCAAAACCAGTGTCATGCATCTTTTCTCCCCCTAGACAGTCTTCACCATTGCTTATCCACACAACATCATGCTCACACTGGACAATCAGAGATAAAGTAAAAAAAAATTGCACAGGCATCCAAATATATATATAATTAACACTGCAGGAACTATTCCCATACCTATGAACACCACAGAGAACATAACACCAACTCTAATGCTATAAAAGGTGCAGGCACACACACACAAAAAAAACACCCCTGATTTTTAAGAACTGTCACAGCTTTAGTGCCTTGGAGATCGAAAAATCCATATTTGGATAATATTTTTAGTGGAACATCTTAAAGGTCACAATGCACAACACGTGCTTGAAAATGTAGATCGCCACTGTAATAAGCAGCTATTAGGACTGCATTTTGCACAAACTCAAAATTAAGTCATTAAGAAACATTGCTGCAAATTAATTGAAAGTTCAAAGACTAGCCATCAGTTTTTAACAAAACAACAACAACAAATGTTTGTTCTTTAGAATACTTAGATTGCATTATTTTCAATAGTGGGCTATTATTATTTTATAGAGCAGAAGTGGAGAAAAACTCTAATTTCCATAAAAAGTAAAAGCAGAAAGGGAGACATCTATTTGGTTTTAAAAGCTAAGCTTTTGATGCTTACTGAATGTTCTTTCAAGCAAGCTTTCTAATTATCTTGAGAAAATAGACATAATGAAAATGATTACTTGTCAGCTTATCATCCATTTGCAGCAAATATCTAGTAAAAAACATAGGACATAGACGAAACTTGTACATTTTTGTGAGAAAGATCTCTTTCTGCGTTCTTTTTTGAAGAAAAAAATGAGAGGGTGTGTGTGTCAAAAGATCAGGCCACCTTGAAGGGATCTTGGGCAAACCACACACTTCCAGAGTGTCAACAGGGGAAAAAAGGCATGATAAATCACTGATCTACCTAAAAAACCTTGGAAAAGGTTGACATAAATAGGCACCAATCTGACAGCATGTATACTTATTATGTACTTTTTATACAGAGCCCTAGTGGTACAGTGGTGAAACTGCTGTTGTTTTTGTTTTTATTGTTGTTCAGTCGGACACTCAATTCCAACCCTTTGCAACCCTATGGACCATTGCCCGCCAGGCACCTCTGTCCTCCACCATCTTCCTCAGCCTGCCCAGCTCTGTGCCCATTGCATCTACAATAACATCTAGCCATCTCATTTTTGGCCGCCCCCTTCTTCTTTTGCCCTCCACCTTTCTCAGCATCAAGGCTTTCTCAAGTGAATCCTCTCTTAACATTTGATGTCCAAAGTACTTCATCTTCATCTTTACTATTTGGCCTTCTAAGGAGCAGTCCGGGTTGATTTCTTCTAAGATCAACCTATTTGTTCTCCTCGCTGTCCAGGGGACTCTCAAAACTCTCCTACAACACCACATTTCAAAGGCGTCTATTCTTCTGCACTCACCTTTCTAATGGTCCAGCTCTCACAACCATACATTACCACCGGGAATACCATTGCTTTGACTATGCGAATTATTGTTTGCAATGTGATGTCTCTACTTTTAACTATGTTCCCCAGGTTTCTCATAGCTTGCCTCCCAAGCATCAGTCGCCTTTTTATTTCATGGCTGCAATCCCCATCTGCAGTGATCTTAGATCCTAAGAACGTAAAATCTGTCACTGCTTCTACTTCTTCCCCATCAATTTTCCAGGGAGTGATAGGACCTGTTGCCATTGTCTTGGTTTTTTTGAAGTTGAGTCTCAAGCCAGATTTGTACTCTTCTTTCAACCTAAGCAGCAGCTTCTTTAGGTCTTCCTCACTTTCTGCCATTAGGGTAGTATCATTTGCATATCTCAAGTTGTTGATGTTTCTCCCAGCAATTTTGATCCCAAATTGTGATTTGTCCAGCCCTGCATTGCGCATTATATGCTCTGTGTATAAGTTGAATAAGCAGGGTGACAAAATGCAGCCTTGTCTTACTCATTTTCCTATTCCAAACCGCTCTGTCATTCCATATTCTGTCCTAACTGTTGCTTCTTGACTCTTGTAGATTTCTCATGAGGCACATAAGGTGTTCTGGAATTCCCATCTCTTTAATTACTTGCCACATTTTGTTGTGGTTCACACAGGCAAAGGCTTGGTGTAATCAATGAAACAGAAGTAGACCTGTTTCTGATATTTCTTTGTTTTCTCCATGATCCAACGTATGTTGGCAATGTGGTCTCTAGTCCTGCCACTTCGGAACCCAGCCTGCACCTCTGGTAGTTCTCTCTCCACGTGCTGCTGCAGTCTATCCTGTATTATCTTGAGCATAATCTTGCTAGCATGTGGGATGAGTGCAGTTGTATGATAATTTGAACATTCTTTGACATTACCTTTTTTTGGGATCGGAACATATACTGATCTTTCCCAATCCTGTGGCCATTGTTATGTTTTACAAATCTGCTGGCATATAGAATGCAATAATTTGATTCCATCATCTTTTAGGGCTTTGAAAAATTCAGCTGGGATACCATCATCTCCACTGGCTTTGTTGTTTGCAGTGCTTTTTAGGGCATTTCTGACTTCACTCTCTCGGATGTCTGGCTCAAGTTCAATGTTCTCATCACTGTGATTATCAGGGGTGTTGAGGTCCTTTTTGTAAAGTTCCTCTGTGTACTCTTGCCATCTTTTCTTAATCTCTTCTGCATCAGCTAAATCCTTGCCGTTTTTGTCCCTTATCATGGTCATTTGTGCTTTAAAAGTTCCCTTGATTTCCCCAATTTTTTAAAAAAGATCTCTAGTCATATCCCTTATGTTGTTTTCCTCTATTTCTTTGTATTGTTCATTTTGGTAGGCTGTACTTCAGCCAAAATATTGTGAGTTTGATCTTTCCAGTGAGCATCTGCCTGCCCCCCCTCCTCCAGGAGTTACAGAGTTCATAATCATTATCATCAACAACACAGAAGTCATTTATATGTATATATTCTGTGTGGGTATGCAGATCCAAAATGTCTGTAAAGTAGAACATGCAAGCATATGATGAACAGTTAATGCAGAAGAATTTGATATGCTGAGAACCTCGGCATATCTATTTTCAGATAAGACAGCAAGATTTAGCTCCCTTTTTGCTACTTTTGCTCGTAAAAAAATCTCAGGCAGATGCAGGAAAACTAAAGAATGAAATTATGGAAAGCAAATTCCACAATAAACTGAAAGTACGAATGTGTGTCTCAATTATTATAAAGCACACATACAATTATCTATATTTTAATTCTTTGCCTCCTTTGTCTTTATTATCAACTAAACTCCCGTAATTTTCTTTACTTTATCCCAACTCAACCATGACCATAAGTTTTTCAAAATGGATAATGCGGGCCAAAGGCCACAGGGAGTGGCTACCTGGGATTCCTTACCTATTATGGAGCTTTAAAAATTGTCAACATTTATCATGCAGTGTAGAGATTGACAGCCTAGGTCACTCACACCATTGTCAATTTTCACACAGCTCTGTCAATAGATGTTAGGTTTGAAAGGTAAACTCATTTTCAAATGTGTCATGCCGCAGTGTTTATTTTGCACCTATCTACTAACCATTTACAACTTCACAGAACCAAACTTCACAAAAATAAATCTGAATATCAGGGATCTTCAGGTGTAAAAAGCCACACTGATTTGCAACCCTATCTGTTATACTAACGGTTTGTTGATTCAATGGTTCATTGAAGTGGTAGCCGTGTTAATCTGTGCTAGCATATCAGAAAGTAAACAAAAAAAAAAAGACAAAAACCGCTTTGGCACCTTAAAGACTAACTCCTATATTTTAATGTTAGCTTTCGTGGATCAAGTCCACTTCGTCAGATATAACAGTGGATATCATTGTATACTTTTGTACATATCTGGACAGTTGACCTCTGGCTGTGCCTCTCCCATAACACTTCCTCAATTAACCCATTAGACAGATGTGTAATGTCAGAATGTTTATTTTGCAAAAACATAACCTAACTCCTCAAAATGACTCCCATCAGAGAACTGATTGCCTGTTATTACTGGTTGTAAATAACTCATTGATCTGCATATCCGTTTCTTGAACCAACCAACTCTGCCCAGTTTCTCTGGGCCTCTGTACCAGAAATGTACAAAAGTATACCATGATATCCACTCTTAGGTCTGACAAAGTAGACTTGATCAATGAAAGCTAACATTAAAATACAGGAGTTAGTCTTTAAGGTGCTACAGCGTTTTTTGTCTTGTTTTGTTTTGTTTACTCTCTGATAACCAACCATTGTGTAACTCTTTATCCCCACTTGATATGTATAAATTAATGTCATGAATGTCTGACAAAGTGAACTTGATCCACAAAAGCTAACATTAAAATACAGTACAGTAAAACCTCACATTAAGGGCGCCTCACTTGGAGACCAACTCGCTTAAAGAGCAGAATTTTCTCTGAATGGTCACCTCGTTTAACAACTAAAACCAACCAAAAACTCGCTTAACAACTAAATCGGGGTTCGCAATCCCACCCTGCCAGAAGTCACAATTGGTCACAATGGTGTTTGCTTAAAGAGCAAACTCGCTTAAAGAGCAATCCTGTGGAACGCATTATGCTCTTTAAGCGAAGTACCACTGTAGTTAGTCTTGGCTGAAGAACCAGAGCGACTGGTGTGGAAATGTCCTCAGAAGAACTGTTCTGATAAGTTAAGAATAGGAAGTGTATCACCATGATGACAGCCAATATCCGGAACAGATACAGCACCTAAAGAAGTAGTAGTTAGTCTTTAAGGTGCCAAACTTTTGTCTTGTCTTGTTTTATTTACTGATTTATCATATACAACAGAACTTTTTAGGTATTGCCTGATTGTGTGGAAAGGCTTTGTTTTGTAAACAGACAAAGGTCTAGTGACTTCCAAATGTGGTGGGGTTGGTCTTGAGTGCATTACCAACCCATGTGGTTCAAGCAATTATCTGAATAGGTTTATTCTCAAATTAGAAATGAACTATTTCAGCGATCACATATCTCTAAGCATGGGAAACAATTGCATTCCCAAATGGCCATAAAGAGAACACTTGCTATATTTAAACATCTTCCGAAATGAGACCACTTACCTTTTTGCCGCTTAATCTGTGGAAAGCTGCTGATAGTGGTTGCTTGAACTATCTCCACTACAATCTGATACCTAGGATACAGGGGGGGGGGGATGGAGTTATGTCATTTTTGTTGTGAGGCTAATAACAGCACTGATCATACACAAAGTAATGACCCAATATTCTTTCTTTTAGAGGTTTAGGTTTCTAATGATACCAAAGACAACAAGTTCTATACTTACTTGAATTATTACAGCAAGAAAGCTACAGATAATGTCCCTCACAAGTTTTCCTACTTGAGTTCAAATACTCAATACAGGGTGTGTCTTGACTGTTAAAAGAACTGGGGTTCCAATTTGGGGAATGTTAAATCAGATGAAGGTCACAAAGTACTTGTCCTGGTTTCCACATCCTTTGAAGAAGCCTTACCCAAATGGGCTTGTTAAACTTTGCAGAAAGAGCCACCTCGAAGTTTGTAGTATTTTTTTAACCACAATCAGACATATCCTAAGCAATGACAACTTTACAGTGCCGGCTAATCTTTCTCACACTAGGTTAGGCGAAAGGAACTGTAGAATGAGCTCACCAAAAGGTGCCTTCATTTTGGCAGTTTCACGTCTGGCCTAGACAAGAAAGAAGAAAACTTTGCAGCTACCTTGAAAAGCAACCTCTTAATTACTCCCATCTCCTCCCGCAAGGTTTTTTCTTTCCTTTTGTTTTTACTTATTCCCTACCAGTGATGGAGTACATTTCAAAGGGGGAGGGGAAATCTACTGCCACTTCCAGTCACCATCTCTGCCTCCACCCTAATATGGTAACTATTTTTAAAATTTGTATTTCACTGTTATAGTGTTACAGTAACTATCATAGGAGTACTCAGAAAGAGCCTCCTTGAAATTTGTGATTTTTTTTTTAACCACAATCGGACGTATCCCATGCAATGGCATCTTTATTGTGCTGGCTAATCTTTCTCACACTAGGTCAGGCGATAGGAACTATGGAATGAATTCACCAAAAAGTGGCTTCATTTTCGCAGTTTCATGTCTGGCCTAGACACGGAAGAAGTAGAAGTAACTGTCGTAGCAGTATAATGGAAAGCATTAGGCAAACATTTTGAGGTATTAGGGAATCCTGCAATCTTTATAGGGCAACAGGCATAATACACAATATGTGCCGACACACGCGCACACACAGAAGAGTACAACAGTTTAAGAATAGGTACAAAATAAACACCCCCTGATGGGTGCTTTAAAATAAACTACATTTTGGCAAAAACATTTAAAACCAACCATCATATAAAATCACCTAAAACTATTCTTGCTACTTGACTCTATCCTTAACTCAATGAATGAATGAATGAATGAATGAATCTATGAATTTTATAACATTTATATCCAACATATCTGGTAATACGTCACTGTAACACAATCTGGGGTTAAACATCCTATGAAAAAAATCAAATACTGTACCTGAGTTGTTTGAGGAACTCAACATCAGAGTTGCTGCTGATGAGCTTGATGAACTCTTCATAAGAAGGAGCGTATGTGTAGGCCCGCTTGTGTTGCTCATTCACCTGTTCTCTGTACTCCATCTGAGCAAGCAACATTTGGTTGATGTAGTTTGGATCACTCAGCAGTTCTACCATTGGTTTTAGCACTAAAGTTTTTTTATTTAAAAAAAACAGACACAATAGGACAAAACTGTATATTTGCACTAAATGGTATCAACCTGTAGCTCTGTACTATATAAAGGTTACTGACTTTAATTTAGAACATTTGTTCCCACCTTTCATTTCTGTTCATTTTTACCCACAACAAATATCTCAGTATTCAGTGGAGCACACTCTGAAGGACCACATATTTGGATTGCAACTAAAATAATGCACACACAATAAAAAAGGGACACTTGAAAACTAAAAGCAGCACTGTGGCACACATTTTCAGAAGTGGCAACCACTTTGACTATTTGATGAGACAGATAGCTTTCAATCTAATAGACTGTATCACACCCATTCTCTTTCTGAGAAGACTTATTTCTGCTGTACATGAGGACATTAAGCTACTTTTTCAGTAGGCCAAAAGGTTCTAAAAGACCTTCAAGGAACAATCAGAACAAGTGCAATGCAAAGAGGTCAGCCCTGCCCTTGTATTATTTTGTAGACAGTGAAAGTATGATACAAAAAGAGCTAATTTTATGAACTTCTGAATTTATTTATTTATTTATTTTGGCATTTTTGTTTATGATTCAAAACACATGCTCCTGACTGAAAGACTGCCAGTGCTTTGCATTGGATTGTTTTTAAAATTAACTGTAAATTCTTTACATTATGACATGTGAGTTAATGCGTTGGATTGTCATGTTTACACAAAGGCCTATTGAAGTAAGACATACGTGTTTAGGCCCTCACAAACTATGTGTGCATTCTGTGATGTACATAATCATGTGATTGGTGTCAGCATACAATGGACTCTCTGTCTGCATGGTATTGCATAAGGATATCACCGGCAGATGCATTCTGACACCCTCCTATGGACCATTTCAGAAGCTTTTGGGTCTAGGTAGTATAACAAAACTGTAATAGAAACTGAATATCTCAAAAAAAAAAAGATAACTAGAAGTAGATATCAGGAATGCTGAAGTGTGACAACAGGGTGGTGAAACAGAATCCCATGAGGGAAAATCAATCACTACTAACATCTTGGGGCAGTTTGGGATAGTTTAAAAAACAAATTAATATACTGTAATTTTTAAGGAAGATGAGGAATGTGGTCCTTCTCTAATTAAATCAGGATAGATAGACTCACAAGGTGATTAAAATGAAGATGTTGCCTATACTATCTATTCTATCGGTAAAATCCTACTGGTTTTCATGCAAGGCTTTTTTTTTTAACTTGCAGCAGTTAATTGAGGATAAGTAATAAGATGTTGAGAGGTATCACAATCAAATATGTTATCAAGTATGTGACATACTGACACCTCATCAGTTACTACAATTAGCTATGGCAACTTATGGAAACCTTATGTAAACACCATTAGGATTCTGGCCTGTGTATGAAGTCACACATTGCACATATATAAGACATTGAATAAAAAAAGGAAATACATACACAACTGTATTATTAACAAACTGTAACACAGAATAGATATATGTTCTATGCTTCAATGAACTGCAGAATCTTGCTTACTGAAAATGCAGTGACGTCAGTATATACTCCACAGCACAGAAAGAGCCTACTCGAAGATTGTGGTATTTTTGAACCACAATCGGGTGTATCTCAGGCAATAGCCACCTTGTGCCAGCTAATCTTTTTCACACTAGGTCAGCCACAGAGGGTGGCTTCATTTTGACAGTGTCTGAGTCTGGCCTATACAAAGATGAAGAAGAAGTTATCTCTGAACAAACCAGTTTTGTGTAATGATTTTAACATGTATTGATCATCTCTACTGTATTCTCATGACTTTCATTATAATACTATAATAACCTTTGGATGCAAGTATTTCTGCAAGGAGTATACGCAAGGTCAGAGATCGGGCATCTTTTAAAGGCAGAAGACAATACACAAGAATTTGAGAACAAGCTTGCAGGAATCTTGTTTCTTCTTCAGAATTCCTCAAACATGGGTGTAGTAAAAAAGGCCGAGGTTGTTCTTCCAATCTACAAAAGAATAGCAGAAATGGGAACATAGTCAATGTTACTTGAAAGTATCAGATTCATAAAAGAAAATCAGCAAAAACATGGCACTTTAGGGCTGATTTCCATTGACTTTTATACTGTGCAATAACTGAAAAATAATTTGAATGAAAAATAATTTGAATCTGTTGGAGTTTTATTACAACCTCACATGCTGCCTGTAGTTTAAGTGACTGAGAGAAACTTTTCTAGGCTGGGATAACAAGTGTATATATCCAGCACTAATCAACAGTCCCTGCCTCTGAATTAAAAGAGACATCTGCCCCTCTCTTCTCTGTCTTCATTCTTTCTCTTTGCTGGTTGGTGTCAATTGTTTGTTGCTTTTGATCTGTTCAGTTGGTTGCTAGCACATACATAGAAAAATAGAGTATGTACACACATGTCTGTAATACCAAGTACAGTAACTAATCAAAACTCTGTCAACACGCAATTCCACTCTGTTCTCAAAATACTCTCTAAAAGACTTGAGGACAGACCACATACTTGCACCGCTGGTGTATCAGGGATTGAACAGAAAATGATTTTGATACTTCTCTGTATTTCTGCAATGGAAAACTACCCAACTCAATGATTGAGTGTAGCCTTCCAAGATTGATTGACATTTAAACCCCTCCTTTTTGATGCAATCACCATTCAAGGCAGCTTATAATAAATAGGGGCTGCGGTGGCTCAGTGGTTAAGAAGTTCAACTTGTTATTGGAAGACCAGCAAGTCGGCAGTTCAAGACCCGGGTACTGCTTGATGTTTTGAGCGCCCGTCTCTGTCCCAACTCTTGGGAAAGGAGCCTCATTTGGGCGTCTCCAGAGTGGAGTTTCTCCAGTAAAAATCCTTTCAACCCAGAATAATTTCTAACATTAAATTATAATTATAATTATAATTATAATTATAATTATAATTATAATTATAATTATAATTATAATTATAATTATATAAAACATATAATGCAACAACATAAAATAAGTATTTAAGAGCAGAATAAACATCCAAAAATAACTAAAAGAGACCAAACGAGATAGCGTCAGATAATCTTAAAACCATAATGATATTCATAAGTAAACTACCAGCAGCAGTAAGAGAAGGTAAAAACAATTTTAAAAATCCAAGGCCAACACACACATTTCTAATGATTTTACAAGCCGTAAAAGGCTTGCTAACACAGGTAAATCTTTAGCGATTCATGAAATGTTAATAATGTAGGAGCAATTCTAATCTCCACCAGCAGTTCATTCCAGAGGGTGGGGACTATGGTGGAGAAAGCTCTTGATGTGGTTATTTTTCTAGACCAAATCTTTGTTTAAAAGTAGGCTACTACACACAGCCATACCTCACCTGTCAACCTTTCCGATTTGGCCGGGAAAACCCCGTAATTTGACATCGATTGACATCATAACCCGGCCCCCGCTGCCAAAAACCCGTAATTTGGCAGCGGGGGAAACGCTTTCCGCGCATGCGCGGAAGTGTTTTACCCCTTCCACGCATGCACGGAAGTGCTACGTCGCTTGCGTAAGGGCTGCACAAGCGGCATAGCGCTCCCGCACATGCGTGGAAGGGGTAAAACCTTTCCATGCATGCGTGGAATGCGACCTGCGTACAAGTGATGTGCGCAGGTCCTGTTTTTCTGGAGCCGTGGGTTGACAGGTATGAGCCATACTCACATATTCAACTATTAACTCCAGTACACCAGTAGTAGTGACCTATTCTCCTGTAATCTGGGATTAAATTCATGGTAGCCTATTTCTGAAATTACATCTTTTCAAAAAAATAATAAACAGAACAATAAAGTCTCCTGAAATTCTAGTTTTTAATCACTTTGGCAATGCAATGGAGATTAAAAGTGTGCATGAGATAAATCTGAAAGATTGTTGTTGTTCACTCGCACAGTTGATTCCGACCCTTTGCGACTCTATGGACCATTGTCCTCCAGGTGCCTCTGTCCTCCACCATCCCCCTCAGCCCTCCCAGTTCTGTGCCCATTGTGTCTACAATATCATCTAGCCATCTCATCTTTGGCCTCCCCCTTCTTCTTTTCCCCTCCACCTTTCCCAGCATCAAGGCTTTCTAAAATGAATCCTCTCTTCTTATTTGATGTCCAAAGTACTTCAGCTTCATCTTTACTATTTGACCTTCTAATGAGCAGCCCGGGTTGATTTCTTCTAAGATTGACCTATTTGTTCTCCGTGATGTCCAGGGGACTCTCAAAACTCTCCTCCAACATCACATTTCAAAGGCGTCTATTCTTCTGCGTTCAGCTTTCCTAATGGTCCAGCTCTCGCAACCATACATTACCACCAGGAATACCATTGCTTTGACTATGCGAATTTTTGTTTGCAACATGATGTCTCTGCTTTTCACTATGTTCCCCAGGTTTCTCATAGCTTGTCTCCCAAGAATCTGTCGCCTTTTTATTTCATGGCTGCAATCCCCATCTGCAGTGATCTTGGATCCTAAGAATGTAAAATATGTCACTACTTCTACTTCTTCCCCATCTATTTTCCAGGGACTGCTGGGCCTGTTGCCATTATCTTGGATTTCTTGATATTGAGTCTCAAGCCAGCTTTTGCACTCTCCTCCTTCAATCCAATCAAGAGGTTCTTTAGGTCTTCCTCACTTTCTGCCATTAGGGTGGCATTGTCTGCATATCTCAAATTGTTGATGTTTCTCCCAGCAATTTTAATCCCATATTGTGATTCCTCCATTCCTGCATTGCGCATTATGTGCTCTGTGTATAAGTTGAATAAGCAGGGTGATAAAATGCAGACTTGTCTTACTCCTTTTCCTATTCCAAACCACTCTATCATTCCATGTTCTGTCCTAACTGTTGCTTCTTGATTCATGTACAGATTTTTCAGGAGGCATATGAGGTGCTCTGGTATTCCCATCTCTTTAATTACTTGCCACATCTTGTTGTGATCCACACAGTCAAATGCCTTAGTGTAGTCAATAAAACAAAAGTAAACTTGTTTCTGGTATTCCTTTGTTTTCTCCATGATCCAACATATGTTGGCAATGTGGTCTCTAGTCCCCCTGCCTCAGCAATAAACTGAAATGAGATTTCTGTATAAAATCATAAAACCTGCTAAGGAATCTGGGGGGATAGATTATTGTATATCTTGAGAGTCTAATGGAATAAAAATATATTTGATAGACACCCTTATGGAATGAAATAATACCCAGCTTAGACAGCTAACATTAAAAAAAAATCTGTAGACAATGAATCTTTCCCTTTGCAAAATCTAATTAGAAAAATAATCAAAGCAAAAAAGAATGATACTTCATTTCTGTTTCCAATAATGTTGAATAATTTTTGACAGGCACTGGGACTGTTATTTCCATATCTACTACATAGAATAAAATGACTAGTGAAAAAAGTATTAAGGAATAGAAAAATGAAACAGGTACAAGCTTGAAAATGGTACCATAGGTATCTTTCAGTCTAGTTCCAAAATTTGTTTTCTTCTCAACAGAGCCAGATTTTCTTACAACACCTTACCAAACCTCTCTGAAATATCAACAGATCAGCAAATATAAAAAGTGATTTTTCCAAAGACTTTCTCCACCTATGCCCCTCCAACGCCCTCACCGATCCTGGAAGCAGAATTAAAATGTGTTCTGCGCATGCGCGGCACACATTTTACTTCTGCTTCCGAGTGGGAGGAACCATGTGACAGGCCCGATCAGCAGTCCAGGAGGCGTGGTCAGGCCCGTGACCCGAAACCTTGAGAAAGCCTGGTTTAGTTCATCAAATCAGCCAGGGAACTTCAGCAGGACTAAAAAACGGCCCTGGGAGTTTCGTAGGCTCTACTTTGAAAAAGAGTGAGCGGATCCAGTGATGCCCTCTGGGAACTCTTATAAGATTACTATACTATTCACAGTAGAGTATTAGATTAGTATCCCAACTAGCCCATTTTATCAGTATAAGTACTAACAGATTATACCAAGAGCATCCAGGATTTCAGCCATTTAGGCAAAAACAAGACGGCCCAAAAGTCTGGCACAAGAATAGTATCGTCCCAACATTCCTCTCCGGCCCCATCATCGCCAGAGAGAAGGACCTGACCTGACCCCAGCTGCAGTGCATCTCTGCGGTTGAAGCTGCCCCTGCCTCCCTTTCCAGGCCCCACCTGCCTGGGAGGGATAATGGTGGTGAGCGCTCCCGCCTGCTTCTCACCGGCCCCGTCACCGCCAGAGAGAGAGGAGGACTGGACCTGACCCCAGCTGCAGTGTGTCTCAGCAGTTGAAGCTGCCCCGCCTCGGAGTGAGAGAGAGGAGGTGGCCACTAGGGCTTGGGGCGGCTGAAGAGGAGAAAGATGTTTCTCGCCACCGTCCTGAGGCTTCGTGCAGCTTCCTCGCTTGACTCGCTCGCCTTTGCGCACCTGACTCCGGCCTTCTCAGGAGGATTGAGGCAGCTGAGGCAGTTTAGCGGTCTGGGGACGCTGCTGCCCACCTAGCCCCAGGCTCCCATCTGCCCAGAGGAGGACTTTGGTGTTCTGTTTGTTGCTGGGCTGGTGATTTGAATATCGCAGTGTTGATTCGAATATTGTATTTTGTATACTGTACTGTTGTATACTTTGTATTTGGAACTTGTATATTGTAACATTGCATATTTATTGCGGATGTTACGTATAAGTTGTTTGATATAGTATTCAGATGGAACCTATTATTAATTGTAACTGTTTACTTTTTGTCTGTTTACCTCATGCTGTAGCCGCCCTGAGTAATGCTTGCGTCAGTAGGGTGGGGTATAAATAAACATTATTATTATTATTATTATTATTATTATTATTATTATTATTATTATTATTATTATTATTATTATTATTATTATTATTATTATTCCTACCTCCCTTCTTCAGCACTCTTTGTTCAATATATTTGTTTTCTAGCTGGGCTATCTAGACACAAACCACCCTCAAATTACAGGTATAGGGACATGTGACATGTCTATTATCTAATATTTTGGGTTTGTCACATCTTTGGTGACTGTGGTCACCCTAGTTTACTCTTCTGTCATCCCTCTTTTAAAGTAGTCTTCACCATCTCAATAGTCTACAAAAACCAGCAGTAGAATCACCAGTAAAGTTAAATGGAATAAGAGTGTGTGGGCAGTGAAGGTTATTACCTAGAATTTGCAGCCTTAAGGTCACAGAAGTGGTTGAGCAGAGCCTTCACTACATCAGTGCATACGACTTTAACTACGTCAATGTGACTGAGTCTGTGCCGCAGCTGCTTGGCAACTTCCCAGAAGTCTTCCAATAGCAGGTGGTACAAGTGTCCCTCATCTCTGCTGAGGTGTCCATACCAAGACAAAATATAATCTCTGTAGCTGTAGTCAAACACTGGAATAAAAACAACACCAAAGATGAAGCTGAGCCTTCCAACATGGTTGACTCCTTAACAGTTAATGCCTGAAAATACTGCCTCTTTCCGCTTAAGTTTTATTTTCTCTCACCTTGCAAATTATAAGGCAAATGATGTCACAGAAGATGAAATCCATTCCTGATTGAATGTACTGGAGTCAACAATGAAAGCTGGTAATATAATTTGGCCAGTTAGCCACCTGAATAGAAATTCCCATTTGACTATGCTATTATTACAAATGAAAACAAATTACTTTGTTATAGATGATTAACTGTTTTAATTACATCTGCTAAATACATAATTTTACAAGCAAAAAAAAATATCTTTGTAAACCTGTCAAGCTCTTCGTAAAGCAATACTTCCAGCCAGTTACTTTAATTTTAAAAATACAATACAATTCAACTTCCAGCAAACAAGGTTACTTACCAGAACACAGGGTCGACTCATAGAAAACACCATTATTTGGCATTACACAAATGAGCCATTCTCCACCTTTTTCTCACTTTTAATCAGCTACTTTCACAAAAACAACACTTGCCGTTTACAATTTTGTATATTAATTTTTTACAACAACAAGCAGCTGATTAACAAGTGATTACGAGAGAATGGGAAAATATAAAAGTAAAATTCTTGTCCATGCAATATCAAAAACTATTTAATATCAGATCTGACACACACCAGCATAAAATACAGGTTCTGTAGATATCTACAACCCAAGGTTTTGCCTATTTAGTGCAGTGGTACTCAAATTACAGCCCATGGGCCACATACGGCCCATGGCATCTAATAATCTGGCCTGCGCTGCCCTCGCCATTCCCAGAAGCGGAAGTAAAATGTGTGTGTGCAATAAACTGCCATAAAGCACCGACAGCCACCGGTGCATTTCCTGCAGCGTTTTGCGCATGCAAGGGCGGTGGGAGGAACCACATGGGAAGAACCACATGACCAGCCCACAGCCTGAAAAGTTTGGGCACCCCTAGTGTCAGTAACAAAACTGTGTCCTTCTTCCCATTCAAGACTTTGCAATTTTTACAGTTGCTTAGTACCAATCCCCTTCAGTTTCTTGTCACATTGAAGCTCCTACTCCTGATACCCAAACATTTGTATTTAATCACAGCATCTGCACCAATTCCCAGCATTTCATGATCAGTTCTCTTCTTCTCTACAGTCAGAATGTCTGTAAACATGGTCAGTGGCTTTCCAGATCATATAAAGAGGAAGAAGCAGCAGCACCAGGGTAAGTATTTTAACAATAAATTTAAAGAACTGTATGTATTTTACATAAACTACTACAACAAACCTTTAAAAAGGCTTGAAGTAGGACCATTTTATTGCACCATAAGCTAGCAATTTATTATCCCACTGTTGTTTGGCAAAGAAGACACGGCTTGTCAGTATGCGATACAACTACTCTGCTCAATCTAAGTGGATCTAAGATCTATTGGTTTGCAGAAAGGCACTCAGTAAAGAACAATACTGGGTTTTATCAACCAATAACTAAATTTCAGCTTTCTCCCAAAACATGTTTTTGACAGAGTTTTGTTGGGATTTTACTCTAAAGTAAGTGAAATCAAGCAAGATGTGGTGGCAAGTTGCAGCTAATTAGATGCCAGTCATGGGCCTGATCCCATGCTAGTCGTATGACCAGGAATGTAACCGGCACCTTGTTAACTCTTTGCAATTCCTTACCATGATTTATGCATCTTTATTCATTCCAGAAAAAAATTCCTCTTGACACTTAGCATGCACATCCTTAATACATTCATTACCATACATTCTCAGTGGAGGAATGCAAGGTTTAAACAACTACAGTAGTTGTTTCAGACTTTGACTAAAATAAGTGATTAATAAATCCAATGTTTCTCACCCCTTGTGCATATTCTATCTTACTGTTCAGCCTGCTCTCCAGCTCCATAAGAAATCTCTCCTAAATTCTGAATTGAGACAATTTTAAAACAATATTTCTGAAAAATAAAAATCCCCAATATGGAAGACACACACACACCTTTATATCCCACTTTTCCATTTCATTTTTAAACTGCTTAAACTGGTAGTCTAACATTAGAAATAACAAGCAAGTAAGAAACACTGCAATTAAAACATATTTCAACAGAATAACATGCCAACTAGCATTTCCCAAACTATGTTCCGCGGACAATTCCCAGAAGCCTCAGTCAGTCCATTGGCTAATCAGTACTTTGGGGAATTGACTTAGGCTTCTGAGAATTAAAGTCAAATATCAAAGTTTGGGAAAATCTCTAAGCCAATAGACTGTTGAAGCAGTAAACTGGCTTGTGGACATCATTAAAGAGGGAACTGACCCCACATGTTGTCCACCTAAACCAGGAGTGGCCAACCTTTTTATGCTGCGGGCCTGACCACGCCCCTAGACAGCTAAGCGGGCTGGACCATACACTCCGGAAGCAGGCGCATTTACAGCTGTCGTAAATGCACCCACTTCTGTGTTTACGACAGCTGCAGGCACATTTACGCATGCATCGGCGTATTTTACATCTGATGTAAATGCGACCACTTCCACTTATGGGTGTGTGGAGACGGACCAGATGGAATGTCATTGCAAGCCAGACTGGTCCATGGGGAATTATACTATGCTAGGAGAGACTTACCCTCTTTCAGAGCTTTATCCATGTTATGCGAAATCATCACTCTCCTTGGCTGAACAGGTTCATGTGCACTTCCAAATAAAAGATTCTGAAAGAAAACATATAGGCATGCCTAAAACATGGATGAATACGACATGGGGTGGGGGGTAGATTTAATTACTACATCCAGCACAGGTCGTACTATCTGCAACACCTAGCCAAGTGTTTATAAATAAATTACTGCCATTAAATTGGATTCCCCCTCCCAGAGCTGAGATTGACAAAACCCCTGACCAATCTTTCAATCCCAAAGCTGCTTGGCTTTAAAAGCAACTCTCACAGGGCATTCAAACATGACAAATTTATAATTATTTATCAAGCACAAGTAAGCCTAGCATGTAATCTCAAAGAGCCAGATCTATAGTTCTATAACTATGTATGGTAATAAAAGTGTGTGTTTGTGCGTGCAGTTTTCTTCATCGTAACTCTTGAGTTCATGAGTCCTAGATACCTGCAATTTGATGTGCATACTAAAGAAGCCTGACAGCATGCATTTCAGGGTTATTTGGGTTTTTTTTAAGCACCTTAATTAATTTTGATAGTGGGTCTTGCGAAAACATTTCCAGTGAGGTTCTTTCTTCTCATGTATGGTACAAAAACAGATGGAGAATGAGCAGTGAAACTATACTCAGCATTTAGCAGTGATGGTGAACCTTGGCACTCCAGCTGTTCCTGAACTTCAATTCCCAGAGGCCCTGATCAGCAGGAGTGCTGACTTGGGCTTCTGGTAACTGACGTCCAAGAACACCTAGAGTGCCAAGGTTCGCCATCATTGTCCTAGAAGAATCTTTGGATTTTGGGCTCTCCTGTAGTAAGGAGAGTTTACACAATTTACACTGCAGAGGCTGACTCCACTCTGGAAACTGGCTGAAGGCTAGAGATGAATCCCAGATGCTAAATGTTTCATCCTCAGAAGAAGATCTAAAGCACAACAGGTCTTCATGTTCTTTTTCTATAGGTTGAGAAGATGATCTAGTTACTGGTGACTGATCTGTAGACTTCTTTGAATCCATGTCTACATCACCTTGAGGAAGGTGACTTTGGTGTGGATGACATTCTCAATGCTGATGTTAACTCATTGGATTCAAGTGGTGGTATCTGTGCTGATTCAACTTCTCTTGACCTTTGGTTTGGGTCTTTGATATGATTATAGGTATTGTCTCTATGAACTTTCACACTAGTAATTAGTATTTCAAAAGTGATGAGTTTGATTTTCTTTCTTTTCTGACCAAACATGCTTACAACACTTCTGTATCTAGGACCCTTAATTTAACTGAACTTGGAAACTTCTACAAATATAGCATGAATTCTACCATTCATGCACACAGTCTTTCCTCCTGAAGTATTACAAACACAGGAAATTGTTTTATACAATTAGACGGCTGATTCATTTAGCCCAGCACTGATATTAGGTCTTTAAAAAATGAATACTGAAAGGAAGACTAGGGAAATTAAAAGATTTTTGTCTGGTGCTAAAATGCCCTTGTCTGGAAGCACATGCCCAAATCTATATATACCACTGAATAGGTCCTCCCCCCCTTTAGCTACCTGTCTACAAATCAATGAATAAAGGCCTCTTACGAATATCTCAATGTATAGCAGGCACATATAAACATAAGCACTACTTTATATATCCCAATCCTTGGCTTTAAGGTCAAAACCAGTTCCTGCATGAGTTCTCAGACATACCGGAAAATAAATCAAAACTAGATGCAGTGGTTCAAGTGGCTAAGACGCTGACTGGGAGGCGGAAGATCAGCAGTTTGATTCCCAAGTACTGCAAGACGGAATGAGCTCCCGTCTTTGTCCCAGCTCCTGCCAACCTAGCAGTTCGAAAGCAAGAAATTGAAAGTAGACAAATAGGGACCACTTCGGTGGGAAGGTAACAGCATTCCGTGCGCTCCGGTGTCTAGTCATGCCTGGCACATGACCACAGAAACATCTGTAGAAGCAGACAGCGCTGGCTCTTCAGCTTTGAAACAGAGATGAGCACTGAACCCTAGAGTCGGATACGACTGACTTTCAAGCAAGGGAAACCTTTACCTTAGATGTATATTTATGTTATCCTTATAATTTTTCTTAAGTAAGGCTGGGAGAAAACAATTATCCAAACACACCAATGATTTCTAGCACATGATGTGAAGCTAGAACTGGCATGGAGCCAGGAATAAAAAGCACTTAATGATCCTGGAGCTTCCACAGACAATATTTTCTACTTCAATATAGCAGCAGAGATTAAAAATGAAATTACACAAGAAGCAACTTCAGATGAGTCACAGATACTTTATGTATCTGAGACAATGAATATTCTTCACAAAGGATTTAACTACCTTGGGAAGATAATTAAAGTCAGGTTTAATTTTGAAAATGAAGATTTACTACTTCTAGTAACATTTACGTATCTTGGCTATCCAACATTTATTTTAAGAACAGGATATACAGTATGATTCCTACTGAAGTACTGTACTATATTCTCAACCATAGAAGAGCCAAGATACAGAAAAATCTTTTGCCCTCTCTGAACCTCTAATCTCGTTGTTCTGTGCAGGACAATGACAATAAATATTTATCTATCTATCTATCTAAAACAATCAGAGCCATTTCCACTGAACTGGAAACTATGGTAAACATCCTCTGAACAAGTAAGTTTATTAAACCACAATCTGAAGTTGGCTTAATATCCTAGTACTGTATGTTGAAAACAACAAGCATGATGTGTGCATGAAAACTGCGATTTTATCCGAATCGGACTTTATCCAAGGTACCACTGTAATACTGTATTGGGTAACTACTAAAATACTCTGTAAATAAAGATGTTTTGATTGACATTATATTTTGTGAACAGTTTTTATTGTTAACAGTGATATAAAAGATACCAATGTTCTCTGGGCAATTTAAATAATAATCATTAATGATTAAAAGGTTAACATTCAACTCAGAAAAATATGATGCAAACATAATAGATTTTCATTCTGTAAACCGGGGTTGTGGTGGCTCAGGGGTTAAGAAGCTCGCCGTGTTAGCTGGAAGACTGGCAAGTCGGCAGTTCAAGACCAGGGTACTGCATGACGGATTAAGCACCCATCTCAGTCCCAGCTCCTGCCAACCTGGCAGTTCGAAAACAAGAAATTGCAAGTAGATTAATAGGAGCCACTTAAGTGGGAAAATATCTTAGGGATATGAAAGCAACCTCATTAGGGCATCCCCTGAATGGAGTTTCTCCAGCAACAATATTTTAAACTCAGAATAATTTCCAACATGATATTATTATTATTATTATTATTATTATTATTATTATTATTATTATTATTATTATTATTATTATTATTATTATTATTATTATTATTATTATTATTATTATTATTATTATTATAAACTAGTCACTATAATTTGTAATTTCCTAATTACAGAAAGAAACCATACTCCCAAAATAACAGTCTAAAGAAGAACAGGTGGCGGCTGTGGCCAGGAGGGCTTTCGCCCAACTTCGGGTGATTCGCCAGTTGCGCCCGCTCCTGGATCGGGACTCTTTGCTCATGGTCACTCACGCTCTGGTGACCTCCAGACTAGACTACTGTAATGCGCTCTACATGGGGCTGCCCTTGATGACCATTCGGAGGCTGCAGCTGCTCCAGAATGCCGCGGCCCGGGTGGTGATGGGGTGTGGACGTTATGCCCATGCCTCACCACTGCTTCGGGGGCTGCACTGGTTACCAGTTTGTCTCTGGGTGCAATTCAAGGTGCTGGTTTTGACCTTTAAAGCCCTACATGGTAGTGGGCCAGGGTATCTCAGAGACCGCATCGCCCTAAGGACATCTGTCCGTCCAACCAGAGTGGACCGGAGGGGCTCTCTAATTGTGCCATCAGCCAAGGGGGCTCACCACTCTGGCACAAGGAGGAGGGCCTTCTCCGTGTCCGCACCGGCCCTTTGGAACCTCCTGCCTGTGGAACTGCGTCTCCAGACGGAGTTGTTGCCCTTTAGGAAGGAACTAAAGACCTGGCTGGCGGGCCAAGTTTGGGGTGCGGGTGGGGGTACCGTTGGGTGGTTGGTATAGAGAAGTGTGCCTTCCCCCAAGGTCCCTTCGGTACTTGCGGACCTTTTAGGGGTGGGTTTTTTAACTTTGTTTTATCATGTGTCTTTTTATGTATTTACTGTCCGCTATGTAAACCGCCCTGAGTTGGGTTGTACCTGAGTGGGCGGTATATAAGCGTGAAAAATAAATAAAGAATACACTGATTCTTTATCAGTACTTTACATTACTTTATTCATTGCAAAATCTGTTTCCCCAACTGCATTGCAAATTTATTATTATCAATAGTAATAATAGTAATAATAGTAATAATAGTAATAATAATAATAATAGGTTAATTATTCTGGGTTGAAAGGATTTTTGCTGAAGAAACTCCACTCTGGGGATACCTGAATGAGGCTCTTTTCATGTCCCCGAGATATTTTTCCTACCGAAGTGGCCCATGTTTATCTACTTGCAATTTCTTGCTTTCAAACTGCTAGTTTGGCAGGAGCTGGGACAGAGACGGGCGCTCAATCCATCATGCAGTACCCATGTCTTGAACTGCTGACTTGCCGGCCTTCCAAGTAACAAGGCTAGCTTCTTAACCACAGAGTCACCACAGCCCCCCATTTTATTTGTAAAGGAAGGCTAAAATAAAATTTGTATATAGTTACCAACTAGGTTGGGGACTGTGGTGGCTCAAGTGGTTAAGACACTGAACTTGACGACTGGAAGGTCTGCAATTTGAGACCCAAGTACTGCACGACGGAAAGAGTTCCCATCTTTGTCTCAGCTCCTGCCAACCTAGAAGTTCGAAAGCAAGAAATTGCAAGTAGATAAATAGGTACTACTTTGGTGAGAAGGTAAAAAGCATTCTGTGCACTCCGGTGTCGAGGCATGCCATCTACATGTCCACAAAAATGTCTGCAGACGCAGACAGTGCTGAGTATGACTATAAACAGAGATGAGCACTGAACCCTAGAGTCAGATACAACTGGCTTTCAAGCAAGAATGAACTTTACCTACCCAACTAGGTTACTTGTGCCAAGCAATAACCACAACCAAAGAGAAAAGGTTGAGCAAGTGTTAGTGCCACTTTCTTTGAAGCTATAATGCTACGCTACGCTAGTCACAGATTAGTGGATTCTAGATCAAATCAAACCTAAATTTTCATTAGAAGCAAAAATGTTTAAACTGAGGCTATCGTACTTTGAGCACTTCACGTGAAGGCAAGACTCAACTGAAGACAACAATGGCAAGAAAAAGTTGCAGGGTAACAGGAAAAAAAGAAAGCCCTAACATGAGACAGACTGACCCAGTAAAATCAAAAAATTCAGGAGGAAGATGATGCCTTTTATGAGGTCACTTAAAGAGTTACACATTGTTGCAAGTTTTTGTAATTCACAGATTACTTCATCAAGCAAAAGAAACTATCGTGGCATGTTGTATAAACCAGGTACAAAATGCTTGGGGACAGTAGCAACAGATTACATCTTTCTGTAAACAGGAAGCCCTGTACTGTATTTGCATGTGCCCTTCCTGAATGGCTCTTGGAAGCTGTAAAACTTTTTTTATGGCCAGGGAAGGAGCAATTCAAACCCTGTGCCCCTCAGAATTGTGCAACACATTTACTTCACCCACTAGGCATGTCAAATTAGTCCAAATTAGTCCAGATTAGAGTCAATTGAGAATATTACCTAGCGGAAGTTGTCCAATTTGCAGTTCCATTGCGCTGGTGTTCAAAGTCCCTGTAGAATTCCTTGAAGTGGCTGTTTGTGACCTCATAAAAGGCATCATGTTCCTCCTGAATTTTTTGATTGTATTCATGGGTCACATGGCTGATTTCTGCTTGTTGACTCAATAAAGGAAGTCATACCCCTCAGTCCGCAAGAACTGAGTATGGCAAGGCCTTTTGAAACTCATTTATTCGTGATCAACATAGGTTGGAAGCAACTTGACAGCATTATCAGACATAATTCTCTCTTTTTAAGTCCCATCTATCAGAGACGTAGGGGGAGGAAAATGCCTCACAAAGGCGACGTTGGGCACCCAGAATATTTCTTCTTGGGAACACCCGGCAGGGCGGACCTTCAATCCAGCGTCTTGCTTTTCCTTAATGAGCACTCCTCCCCCTAGCCCGATTCGCTGGGGTACAGGGACAGAGTAGCCTTCTGCATATGGCAGGTAATATTGATCACTTGGCAGAAGCTAGGCTTCTTAGTGCTGAGGTCTATGACACACAGCTTATGACTTGCTACTCCCCCTCCCCGACTTCTGGAAGGCTTCCGGTGTTGAAGCGATGAGGACAAGTGGAGCCACTTCTGCTCTGCTGGGTTTCCTTCTCCTTCTTTACAAAGGCAGGCAAAACACGACTGGCTTTTAAAGATTTATTGAAGGAAACACAATATTGGATACAGATCTTAAATTAATCTACACTACATAAAACACAAGCTAATAAAACAAATAAGTGAAATAAAATCTTGTTAGCTCCCTAGCAGGTTCAAACTTATTGGTTTGGGGCAGTTCTGCCCCTCATGGCTGAGTGTTAGCCTCAAAGTCATGTTGAGGAGCTGTCGGACAAAAGCTCCCGCTGAAATCAAGCTCATGGTGTTCAGAGACAAGGGTTTCACCCTTGCTCCAGAATTGCTCTCTGAGTGCTCAAATGGGGCTCCTTTTATTGAGAAAAGGTGCTTTGGAATGTGGTGATCTAATGGGAAAGCACTTGTGTTCCCATGAGAATGGGACGTGCTGTCCGTGGACAGTTTGCAGGTGCAAGTGCCATCTGTTTGGCATGTGGCCTCCACCTTTGCATTCCCTGGGAAAATTCTGTTCTGCAGGTGTTCTGGCAATTATAATTTGATTGACATGAGTGGAGACGTCATCTCCCTCGTGGTGTGGTCAGCTGGTCTAGCTGTCAATCAGTTCCCTCGTGGGGACTGCAGGTGTTTCTTGGAATGTGTCCAGTCCTGAACACTCACTTTTCCCTCCTCCCTTTGGGGAGGCAACTATTCTAACTATGCATCACTGTCATGTCAGACTAACAGCCTGGCACTCCAACATGCTTTAAAATGAGAGCTGGCTTTCTAAGCCTAAGAAAACTACAATATGTGTCTTAACACTACATGGATCAAATGTCATCTTAAAATCAAGACAAGGTCGCATGTGGAAACCATAACACCATCTCATAGACATTTAATGATATTAGTTAATCAGAGGTTTTAGTTATTCTGAATCAAAATAAAAAAGCTTAAATTAAAATAACTAGTTTTAACACAGCTAAATTAGCCACTTTATGGTAAAATCTCTCTCTCTCTCTCTCTCTCTCACACACACACACACACACACACACACCAAGGCATAATTTGATTTTCGGTCACATCAAAAAGCCAGCAGAAAGTGTTAAGTGCAACGGAGCAGTGGTTGAGATCTGCTAGGTTGCCCTTGCTCGAAAGCCAGTCATATCCGACCCTAGGGTTGTTATGTATGTTAGCTGTGTTTTTTGACAAGAGCGGAATGTATCTTTTCTCATGTATCTATTCTTATGCAAATAAGTGGATTGAAAATGTGCACATTCTGTTAGCCAATGGGCTTGTTGTATTATTGTTACTGTTACTGTTTATAGTGTATATAAGTCTGAGTTTTGCCCCATCCAATCTGTGTTCAAACCCCACTCATAAAGAGCTGAATTTCACTACTTCGCTCATCTGCTTCTTCATTCCCTGAACACGAAAAGGGTTTAGTGCCCATCTCTGTTTATAGCTAAAGAGTCAGCGCTGTCTGTGTCTGCAGACGTTTGTATGGACATGTGGCAGGCATGCCTCAGCACTGCAGCGCACGAAACATTGTTTACCTTCCCGCCAAAGTGGTCCCTATTTATCTACTTGCAATTTTTTGCTTTCGAACTGCAAGGTTTGCAGGAGCTGGGACAGAGACAGAAGCTCACTCTGTTGTGCAGTACTCAGGTCTCGAACTGACGACCTTCCAGTCATCAAGTTCAGCGTCTTAACCACTAAGACACCACAGTCACCTGCTAATCACATCTAATTCCTAGCAGAGTCTACTTAGTCAGCATTCCTTTCCTTCAAAATCAGGAAGTATGTGCTTTTGGTTGTTAGGTGAATTTAAGCACCCAATCTACCTTTCCATATTTAAGACCTACTATTATGTTTCAGAAGTGACCTCTATTCTGAGTAAGAGCAGAGCAGACAAATTGCAGTTTAACTCCAAATTTTAATACTCAAGATGCTTCATCAAAAATATTTAACACTTTCAATAATGTCTCGTTATTTACAGTAGAGCATTACTAGTTCCTTTCACTGTAACTCTTCTATCATCGTTCAATACCACATCCTGTGACATTAACAATGAGGACTGGCTGCTGGGCAAGTAGTCTCCCTACTTTCCTCAGTAGTCTGCAAGCTGTTGCCTTTTTGCCCCTCAATGGCCCAAACCTTCTTTGTCCTTTCTCACTCACCCCATTATGGTGGCATCTTTGTCGCCTTCTCCCAAGCTTGTCTCTCCACCTTGGCTAAGGGGTACGCCTCACTACACCCCTTCCCTTGTTAGAGATCTTCCTTGAATAAGTACTGTATATACTTGAGTATAAGTCTAGTTTTTAGCCCCCAAAATTAGGTCCAAAAAGGGGATTCGACTTATACTTGGGTCAATGACCCTGAGGAACCCATAACCGCAGTGGTGCAAATTCAAACATAGTTTTTTAAAAACCCACTAACACTACAGTAAAAACTCAAAAATATACCCACACAAATGCCTAAATTAATTAATTTAACCATATTTTCATGTATTTTAATTATTGAAACTCACTAGCAGCTGCTGAATTTTCCACCCCCAACTTATACTCAGGTCAATCTATTCTCCTAGTTTTAAAGGTCTAAATTAGGTGCCTCGACTTATATTCGGGACGACTTATAGTCGAGTATATACAGTAAGTCAATCAACGAGGTAGAACCTCAAGTTTCTTGAATAAATAGGTCCATACTAATGATAGTTTTGTGTCAGAGATTACTCTGGGTTGAAAGAATTTTTGCTGGAGAAACTCCAATCAGGGGCCGCTCGAATGGCTCCTTTCATTTCTCCAAGTCCAGCCCTTGGGTATTGAAACCCAACCTTCCAGTCTCCAGTTCAGCATCTTAACCACTAAGCCACAGGGGGTGCTTAGGTCCATCAATGGTAGACCCTCTAGTTTCTTGAATAAATAAGTCCATCAACGAGGTAGATGCTCAAATTTCTTGAATAAATAGGTCCATCAGGGAGGTAGACCCTCACATTTTTCTTCTGGGCATCTTTATTCAGACTCCTCTCCTCCCTCCTTCCCTATTTTAACCTGTCTCTTCCCACATTTTTTCACCCAATCCCAGTTGTCCCATTTTTCCCTCTACATCTTTTAACTCCTTCTTTCGCTGTTCCTTCAATTCTATCACTGGTACCTCCTTCTCTTCTCATTCCTCCTCTACTACCACAAACACTCCATCTCCCTACGAGTTATCTGCTCCCTAGTCAACTGGAGAACTGGAAGTCTGAAACTCTTGGCCAAAGTCTGTAGGAGGTGATGGACAGCCTATTTCCTCAGGGTCCTGTTCTCATTTAATAGTTTTATTTCAGTACGAGGGTCTTTGAGGAAGTGGATTTTGATCTGTGAACGTTCACACTGAAATAAAGCTGTCAGTCTTCAGTGCTAATCTTTTTAATTTTATTTTTTGCCTTTTCCATTCCTTTCTTTTCCTTTTGACAATATGCAGAAACAAGATGGCTACTCCATTTAAAAATGTTATCTTAAGACAGACCCTAAACTACAAGGACAAGGAAGTGTCACTCTGGAAGGCAAAAGGTATGTTGGGTCATTATGAAAAGATAGCAGTTATGAGGAAATACATGTTACCGGTAGGTCTCACTTCAGAATGAAACTGATCCCATTACTAAAGGCCAGTTAACACCTTAAGCACACACTCAGTAAGGTCATAAAACTAAGCAATAGTTACAAATGTTGGAAATATTGTTAAATCAAAATGGTCTAGTAAATATTTCATGGGTTAGTAAATCCAGGCACTTTATCTCCAACATTGTAACATCCAAATTAGCTTTAAAAACTGACTTGATTGTCTGTGTCACAGACTGAAGCAGGGATTCTCAACCTGTGGCCCGGATGCGGTCCCCAGCACCATTTCATGTAGGAAGTGCCATGTGGTGGAGGAAGGGCAAAATGGCCGTCCTGCCCCCAAAGCTGTCTGAGGGAGCGTGACTCAGCCCCCGGCTTTAAAAGTTTGAGAACTCCTGGACTGAGGTGAATACCATAACTTCAGCATCAATTCAGTTTTCTCTGTTTCTTTGCTCATTTTCTAGCAGCTTGTCTGATATCAAAAATTGAAAGGTCTGAACACATGTTTATATCCCATACGTTTGCCTAATAAATGAATTATACAACTATGGTTTTGGATATTCTTTCTTATGCCACAAATGACCAACTTAACTTTATTTGGAAAGTTTTCCTACTCTTCTAGCAACGGATCATTTAAAAAATCATGAAGATTTATTAAACAATATATTTTCAATTATAAAGTATCAACAGAAAGGAATACCATCCCAATAATTGCTAACAGTGAATTACAGTTAAAGGTTGATCTTTCAGAGGTAAAGGCTGTATACAGCCTGGTTACCAAGTCCAATAGAGAGCACTTGGTAGCAGATGTTCTGGTCTTAAACTGTAAAACAAGCTGTTTGTCATTCATTCCATGCTCTTCATGGGGCTAAAAATAACTTAAGATCAAATAAAATCCTCAGGATCTTAATTACTTTGGAAACCATGAGTTAAATCTACTTGTGTATGGCAGCATAATAAACTAAGAAGAGTCTAGAGATAAACAGCATTCCATGCACTCCAGTATCTAAGCATGCCTGCCACATGTCCACGGAAACGTCTGCATATGGAGACAAGTGCTGGCTCTTCAGCAATGAAACAGAGATGAGCACTGAACCCTAGAGTTGAATACAACTAGCTTTCGAGCAAGGGTGACCTTTACCTTTAGAGAAGCCACTATTGGAATGATTTATTAATTGCCCATATCACTGATTCTGCCTACAGGTAACATGGTGGTTATTGAAAGACATTTCAATTGCTGCAGAAAAATGCTGGCTTTACACTGGAATTATTCAGGAAATGTGTTTGAAGAAATCAACCCCTCTGCCTAGTACAGATGCTAGTGTGACAAACATTCAATTTGTCAACACTGAGTGTATATTGTCTGCATCTGATTGTCACGGCCATGTTTTTCCACACATATGGCATTTGGTTGGTTGCAGTCCACATTTGATAAGCCAGTCACAAAGAGCAACCTTTACATCGGGGGGGGGGGGCTGTGTTTACAATAGCCGCGGGTCATTAATGCCAGCATTCTCCGCATGTGCATTTTACTTCCGCTTCTGGGTGGGTGAAATCATGTGACTGGCCCGTAGCCAGAAAAGGTTGCGAACCCCTGCTTTAGGTATCTAAAATAGTCACATAATTAAGCAATGGATAATGTCCACTGTCTCTTAATCATTATTGCTTATAGTGAGCCAGCAATTGGAGTTACTAAACTGCCGCTTGCATATGGAACATAATCTCACAAAAGAGAAGTTTTGCATACAAGAAATTAAATAGCGCCTGAACTCAAGGGGCTTTTTCTAACTTAAATGAGGAAGAGACTTCACAGCAAACCTGCATTCATAAATTTCAAAGTATCATCTCTCACCTAATTACAGAAGAAAAATCAGCTCTTGTTTGTGAAACAGCTGAATGCATAGTTTTCAAAGAAAGTACTGTATCATGCTTCACTCTGATAGATCTCCTACAGAAAAATTCTACATAACATTGCCTAAGTTATTATCAGCAATAAACATGTGCAGCACAGAATCAGTAATCCATGAATGCCAACTGTACAAGGAAGTCGAAATGCATTCTATTTATGTCATTCATCTGTCTATAACAGGGTTCCTCAAACTTGGCTCTCCAGATGTTCTTGAACTTCAATTCCCAGAAGCCCTGATCAGCAGGTGTGCTGACTTGGGCTTCTGGTAACTGAAGTCCAATAACACCTGGAGAGCCAAGTTTGAAGAATCCTGTCTAGTGTAATGGACCTTGAGGGAGTGTGTTGTCCATATTCCAAAGGACAGTAGCATTTACATCTATTTCAAGTTCAAGCAAGTAGTTCTCCTAGCAAAGGTTGCAACAGGGCTTAAAACATGGCTCTGCACATTTTAGTGCATCAGGATCAGTGAAAACTCTCCTAAAAGATGCCATTCTCAGAGGAAGAAGAAAACAAAAGGGCAAGAGATGGGGCTAGCAGATCAAGATACAGGATGGGATCTTCTTCTTCCGTGCATACCTGTCAACCGCGGCTCCGGACAATCCGGGACCTGCGCACAACGGTTCTGTGCAAGTCACATTCTATGCATGCGTAGAAGGCTTTTATGCTTGCGTAGAAGGCTTTTATGCTTGCGTAGAACCCTTTTACACTTGCGTAGCTACTACGCAAGGGTTCTATGCAAGCGTAAAAGGGTTCTACACAAGCGTAAAAGCCTTCTACGCATGCGTAGAACGCAACTTGTGCAGAAGGGATACGCAGTACCTTTCCCCCCGCTGCCAATTCTGGGGTTTTGGAAGCTGCGGGCAGGAAATGGCGCAAATTGGCGCCAAAAATCGGGAAGTCCCGGCCAATCCGGGAAGGTTGACAGGTATGCTTCCGTGTCAAGGCCAGATGTGAAACTGTCAAAATGAAGCCACCTTTGGATGAGTTTTCTGCAGTAGAGGATGAGGTGCATCAGGATATTGTACATTGTGCACCAATGGACCTACTATAGTTTAAACTGATGCCAAGGTTTTCCTATGACAAGTGTTTTTTTTGGAACCCAGAGGATGGGTCACCACACTGTACTCTGCAGAACCCTTAAGAAGATACACCATGGGAGGAATTTAACAACCAATCTAGGGAGATACAGGAATGCAAAGGCGTGTAAGTACTCTGGACTGCAAGAGTCAGCCACGGTTATACTGTACTGGTGGCACAGTGGTTAAACTGCTGTACTGCAGCCAAAACATTGTGAGTTCAATCCTGATAAGGATCAAGGTAGACTCAGCCTTCCATCCTTCCGAGGTAAAATGTGTACCCAGCATGATGAAAGCAAAATTCTAATTACCTTGTGAACAGCCCAGAGTGTGTTCTAAGCACTATGGGATGGTATATAAGTATAATTGTTATTGCTGTTGCTATACTGGAATATCATCTTAAGAAATAGGTTGCTTTTCTGGGGCATGTATTTACAATCAAAAGAAAAGGCTATCAATCAAACCAAATGATCTCTACCCATTTCTCTCAATCCAGGGGGAAAATTATATACAGAGGAAATGGTGAATATACCTCCAAAGCCTACTCTGGGTTAAAAAAAAAAGTTAAGAATTTGGAAGCTGAAGCAGTGATTTCAACAGTGCTTTCTCCTGAGTGTCAGCATGCTGGTGGGAAATGATATTGAAAATTAACAGCTAGCCAGGTAAAGGATATCATCATAAAAAGTTTGATTTCAAGCATCGTGACCTAAGACACCGAGACAAATGTATGCTCCAAGTTATGGGGTACAACTCAGAGGGACTGGGAAAAATATTTTGAGAGAAACCTTACCAGCCTGGCCAAGGTGGCTTTAATCTGGCTCGTGGGGAGCAAAAGCACAGAGGTAACTCTTGAGTCAAATTTTAGAAACAAAGACTAGGAGAACAAGAACATACAGGTATATATGCAAGAAAAACATATACTGCATACAGAAAACATATTAAAACAGGAAGGTTCCCCACACTGAGTTGAGAGTTGGACTAGTAAAGGTAAAGGTTTCCCTTGCTCGAAGGCCAGTCGTATCCAACTCTAGGGTGCAGTGCTCATCTCTGTTTCTAAGCCGAAGAGCCAGCGCTGTCTGCTTCTGCAGACGTTTCCGTGGTCATGTGGCAGGCATGACTAGACACCGGAGCGCACGGAACGCTGTTACCTTTCCACCGAAGTGGTTCTTATTTATCTACTTGCAATTTCTTGCTTTCAAACTGCTAGGTTGGCAGGAGCTGGGATGAAGACGGGAGCTCATTTCCGTCCTGCAGTACTCGGGAATCGAACTGCTGACCTTCCGCTTCCCAGTCAGCATCTTAGCGACTTGAGCCACTGCAGTACCCTTGAGAGTTGGACTACATGGCCTAAAAATACATGCCATCTACCATTTGGGGTGCCTTCCGCACTTGAAGTAACAGGCTAATGGTTTATTTTGAAATGGTAGCCATGTTAGTCCATGCAAACATATTAGAGAGTAAACAAAACACCTTGTGGCACCTTAAAGACTAACTGCAAAATTCTGATGTTAACTTTTGTGGATCAAGTCTGAGTAAGTAGACTTGATCCACGAAAGCTAACATCAAAATACAGCAGTTAGTCTTTAAGGTGCCACAATGATTTTTTTTTGTCTTTTTGTTTTGACTACTCTCTGATAAGCCAATGGATGTTATTCTTATCTAAATATATTCCTGGACAACTGCAGTTTCTTCCAAATAAATACATTAGCAGGGTGAGAGTGGCAGATAATATATCTGTATCATTAAAATAAATATTTCCCATGCTAGAGGTTGCAGTGTGGGATCAAACCATAAAGCATCAGGGTTCCAATGTTGGAATTTGCCAAGGCCCAATGTACTCACTGATTGCATCCAGCCCCTGCAAGCTAAATTTTAATTGTGGTAATTCAAGTGTTGATTCCCACTTGTCCTCCCACAAATGAAAGTTTTATAGTTCTTTAATATGTCTTCTGTATCCTAGTTCCTATCTGAAGTGGTAAATCTGTACTTGAGCTTTACCATTTCAGATTGTAGAGGGGATTCACATGATGAAATGCTCCATTAAGGTGAAAAAGCATTTATATAAAAAGTAGATGTCAGAGTTGAAGATGGCAAATGCCCCAGATAACAGTTTATCACTTCAGAAAGAACAAAGCCATAATGGTGGGAATACCAAGATCCTGTGGTATTTTAGGATTTTCCCTCACCTGATGCGTTTCACGTTTGTTTTCAAGCAGAGGAAAGCATGTGAAAATAAATGCAAAACAGACAGCACCCATTTTGGTGGCTGAAGCAGAAAATTCAAATAGGATTTCCCCCCCTTCCCATGATGAAAGTGTGATAAAAATTTCTGCCCTTTTCTGATATCCTTTAGTGGACCACTTCAGCCTTCCTATGTTTGCAGGTGTCAACTTCAATATAAAAGACACTAATGTGTTCTAAAACTAAGCAACTGGTTAGGATAACGGAGGATGCTGTGGCTACGGCCCTACCTGCTGTTCTGACCCATTTGGGGACTTATGCGAGACTGTTATTTGTAGATTTTAGTTCTGCTTTTAATACTATTCTTCCGCATAGACTGGTGCCCAAATTATTAGATCTGGGGCTTCCACCGTGCTTATGCAGGTGGATACTAGATTTTCTATCAGATCGTTCCCAACGGGGTCAGGATGGGCTCTCACATCTCTGCGGATCTCAGTATAAGTACGGGGACACCGCAGGGGTGTGTGCTGAGCCTCTTCTGTACACGCTTTACACATGATTGTGTTCCCAGTTATCCCAGCAATAAGATCATCAAGTTTGCAGACGACACAACGGTGGTGGGTCTGATTACTGCTGGGGAGGGGGAGTCGGCTTACAGGAAGGAGGTTGAGATGCTGACGGAGTGGTGTAGGGAAAACAATTTATTCCTCAATGTAAAAAAGACAAAAGAGATCATTGTGGACTTTAGAAAATGCAAATTGAACATCCAGCCACTTATTATTGAAGGGAATTGTGTGGAACAGGTCTCGGTGTTTCGATTTCTGGGAATGGAGCTGAGAGATGATCTGACATGGGGAGCAAACACCAAAGCTCTGATGAAGAGAGCACAGCAGAGGTTATACTTCTTGAGAATCCTCAGGAAGAACAATCTTTCAAAGGACCTGCTGTTGGCATTCTACCATTGTACCATAGAGAGTGTGTTAACCTATGGTCTGTGTGTATGGTTTGGGAGTTGTATAGCTAGGGAAAGAACAATGCTGTCCAGGGTCATAAAGACTGCGGAGGGGATAATCGGGCGTACTCTTCCCACTCTAGATCAAATCTATGCTGCCAGGTGTTATAAGAAAGCCATATGGATTGCGCAGGATAGTACGCACCCTGGAAATGATCTCTCTCAGCTTCTGCCTTCTAGAAGAAGGTATAGGGTCATAAAGACCAGGACCAGCCGCTTGAGAAATAGTTTCTACCCAAAAGCGGTTCTGGCTTTGAATGCAGTGAAATACAGTTTATGAAGGAACTTCTGTATATAGTTTTTAGAGTTTTAGTGTCTTAGAGCTTTTAGGGGTTAAATATGTATATGTGGGATGGGAGTATGTTGATAGTTTTGTATAGTTGTTTTTTGTTTAGGTTTTGTTGGGTCGATAAGTGGTTTTTCAATCTCATTGTTCTGTGCAGGACAATGACAATAAAGATGTATCTATCTATCTAGAATGAGAAAACCATAAGGGTAGTTTGGTCTATTGTTCAACTCTCTCTAGAAACACACGCGAGCGTCAGGCGGCGGTTAACTAACCTGACAACCCTGAGTACTAGCGGCCTTCCACAAGGAAGGGTGATGGTCCCCAAGTGGATTAAAGCAGCAGCTTCATCAATACTGGCCTGGGCTGAGGAGGACTTTGCATACCAAAAGGGCTCAAGACCAGAAAGTGACTCATAGAGCTGGACCAGTGGTACGGGCGTCACGCTGCAATTCGGAAGGCAGATGAAAGGCCACTGCATGATATTCCCAGGACAGTCTTCATGGCTGAATGCCATGATGATCGCCAATATTCGGAATCAGATATGGCACAAGAAGAAGAAACACACCGGGAGGAATCACCCAAGTTAGTCCACTGAAGGAAACCACCACCACCACTAGTATTGCCAGTCCTACTCCGAACTACTAAAAAGCATTGAGTTTTGCAGCCTGAAGCAATCCTTTGAGAGTTTGGCCTCTGCAGCCCAAATAATTGGAGCAACTGCTCTGTCAGTGCAAGGAAATCTCCATCATTTAAACAGGAAAATGGGGGCGGGGAGAGGAATGAAATAAAGTGTTAAGATGCCAAACACCAACACACTTGGCACAGTCTCTCCATGGAAACACTTCTTGCCTCCTGCCCTCTTTTTTCAGTGGATGTAAGAGAAATCTAGCCTGAATTATAATTATAATAATTTACTAAAAGGAAAGATGTAGCAATAGCAATTACAGTAAAACCCTGACTTACGCATGCCACAAATTACATAAAATTCGACTTACATAATGATTTTGTGCTAAAACCATGTTCCGATTTACACAATTTCCTATGAGTTTGCTTCGAGTTACATAAAGATTCTTTTTCCTATGGGTTTGCTTCGAGTTATGTAAAAATTCATTTCCCTATGAGTTCATACCTGTCAACCTTCCCGGATTGGCCCGGATTTCCCGATTTTTGGCACCGATTTGCGCCATTTCCCGCCCGCAGCTGCCAAAACCCCGGAATTGGCAGTGGGGGAAAAGAGGTACTGCACATCCTTTCTGCACAAGTCGCGTTCTACGCATGCGTAGAAGGCTTTTACGCTTGCATAGGCTACGCAAGCGTAAAAGGGTTCTACGCAAGAGTAAAAGCCTTCTACGCATGTGTAGAACACGACTTGCGCAGAACCGTTGTGCGCAGGTCCTGGATTGTGTGGAGCCGCGGTTGACAGGTATGTATGAGTTTGCTTCGATTTACATAAAAATTTCATTTTTCCAATGGGTTTGCTTCGAGTTATGTAAAACAATAATTTTTCCTATGGGTTTGCTTTTGAGTTACTGTACATAAAAAAACGTTTTAAGCAAAAGCCTACAGAACGGACTTTCCCCCCCGTAAGTAGGGGTTTCGCTGTACACTTATATACATCCCCACAGCCTTTAGTGCACTCTCTGGGTGGTTCACAACTTAATTAGCATTGTATTAAATATGCTGATTAAAGTTTATTTGGGAACAGTGCCCACAGCACTATGCCCTTTAACCTCACATTTATGAGGAAAGCAGGAGCTAATAACCATTTCTCAGTTGTGAGAAAGCTCTCTGCACCAGCTTAGAGTCACCCCGTCCTACAAAGCCGAGTCCCACAGACTCCAACCAGAGCTAAAACCCTTAAAATTTGGTATTGTTTTTAAAGGTGAAATAATCTCCTCCAGAGTTCAACATTTTAGGGGGCAGGGAAAGAGGTTAGGGCAGGGACGGTGGTGGCTTAGTGGTTAAGATGCTGAATTGGATGACTGGAAGGTCAGCAGTTCCGAGACCCGAGTGCTGCACAACGGAGTGAGCTCCCGTCATCTCGTGCCAGCTTGTCCTGCTAAACTAGCTGTTCGAAAGGAAGACATTGCAAGTAGATAAATACAGGTGAAACTCGGAAAATTAGAACATTGTGCAAATGTTCATTCAGTTCAGTAATGCAACTTAAAAGGTGGACCAAATTTGTGAGATAGACCCATTACACACAAAGCGAGATAGTTGTTATAACATTGATGCTTATGGCTTACAGCTTATGAAAACCCCAACCCCCCAATCTCATGTACCCCATAATCATCGCATAACTTCACGTACGCTGTGCGCCATGATCATCGCAATGATAACGCATGTCGTGAGTCTATCCCATATATTTGTTTCACCTTTTCAAGTGAAATGAATGAACATTGGCACCATATTCTAATTTTCCGAGTTTCACCTGTAGGCACCACTTCGTGGCAAGCAGTGTTCTATGCCTGCCACATGACCACACGAAAGCGTCTGCAGACACAGGGCGGCGCTGGCCCTTTGGTTTCTAAACAGAGATGAGCACCGCCCCCTAGAGTCGGATACGACTGGCTTTTTGGAGCAAAGAGGTCAGAGTAGAGGAGGAGGAGGAAGAGGCGCCCTGACGGGAGGCCAAGCCCGGGAAGGGCCCGGCGGCGCTTGAGGACACACTTACCTCAGGCGCTCGCAATAGTGGAGCGGCGCCGTTTTCTCGTCCCAGGCAGCAGCGGCGGTTCCAGGCGACTCGGAAATCCGGTGCAGGTCGAAGGCGGAGGCCGGCGCGGCTTTGGTAGAGCAAAGCCAGCAACGTGCCGAGGAGGAAGGCGCTGGCGGCGCAGGCCAGGTAAAGGACGAGCCGGAGCAGGAGGAGGGCCAGGCCCCACTGCGGCCGCCCACCCGCCTCCTCGTCGTCGGCCTCCTCCTTCTCCCTTTCCTGCTGCTGCTGCTGCTGCTGGCCCCAATGGACGAGGAGCAGGGCCAGAAGCAGCAGCAGCAGCAGCAGCAGCGCCCCCGGCCCGACGGCCAGCATGGAGCAGCAGGGCAAGCCGCGAGCCCTGGGCGCCGCCGCCTCCGCCTCCTCTTCGTCGTCCTCGCCGTCGCCCTCGGCCGCTGCTGCGGCGGGGACGCTGCTGCTGCTGCTGCTGCTGCTCTTCTTCTGGGCGGCCCCAGCAGGGCTTTGCGCGCCTCCAGGCGAGCCAGCGCCCAGGGCGGCCCCCGCCATGCTGCAATCCAGTGGCCCGCTGCTGCTATAATTCTTCCCGCCGGGGCTACTAGTCGAGGTGGGGTTAGTAGCGGTCTCGGCGAACATGCTGGAGCCGCCGGGAAGCAGCACATCTCCCGCCCCGCCGCTTCGCAAGGTCTCCTAGTCCTCCTCCTCCTCCTCTCCCCCCGAGGAGGCCACCCACCACCAGGCAAGGCCGCTGGCGGGGCTCATGCCCCCGGGGCTCCGTCCGCGGAGAAGGGGGAATAGGCGTGGTAGTTGTGTTGCAGCCCTTTCCCTCTCTTGGGGTCAAGGGGAGAGCAGCAGTGGTTTGCCGAGGAGGATCAAGGCGGCCCCGGCTCTCGCGCCCATCGCAGATCCCGCCCCGGGAGCCAGTCTCCAGCGAGGCCCCGCCCCCGCCTGTCTAGAGGAGGAGGAGGAGGAGGGGGCGGCGCCTGAGTGACAGCAGCTGCGGGAAGCCCCGCCATGTGCGCTCAGGCAGGCAAGGCGGAGCCAGCGACGTCGACTCAAGGCAATAGCCGTCGGCCGGCCCGACCCCTGGCAGGGCCCTTTCCATCTCTTCTCTTGGCTGCTTCACGGTGTCCATCTTCGTGTGCTTAGCCTCTCAGTCTCGCTAGGATCGCTTGGAGGATAAAGTTCCCTCCAAAGAAGCAATACTGTTATGAATATTATTATTTTTTGGAATAGTAGCCGGTGTTATTTATTTATTTTTCAGATTTCTATGCCTGCCTTTTTCGCCTAGGCGACTCAAGGCGGCCCACATTAGTTAAAAGCCATACCTGTCAAGTTTCGGGGAATTTCTGTCAAACCCCCATATTTTACACTCTTACCTGCCGTCATCCCGTATTAGACTGGAGTTAGACTGGAGGCCTGTAGGAATGGCTGGCCGCAAGGAAGACACACGGAGGCAATCGTGCGGTGAAGTCCAGCCCCGATCAGAGTCGGGGATATGTATTTATTACCCTGCCTTGAAGTTCGTGACACGTTCCTATGACGCTCGTGACTCCGCTATACAAAAGGCTTGCATAAGTGGCATTTTCCGGTGGTCAGCTACATACCTGTCAACCGTAGCTCCGGACAATACGGGACCTGCGCAGAATGGTTCTGCACAAGTCGCCTTCTACGCATGCGTGGAAGGCTTTTACCATTGCGTATAACCCTTCTACGCATGCTTAGCCTTCTATGCATGCGTAGAAGGGTTCTACGCAAGCGTAAAAGTCTTCTACGCAAGCGTAAAAGCCTTCTACGCATGCGTAGAAGGTGACTTGCGCAGAAGGGATGTGCAGCACCTCTTTTCCCCTGCTGCCAATTCCGGGAAATGGCGCAAATCGGCGCCGAAAAATGGGAAATCTCGGCCAATCCGGAAGGTTCACAGGTATGGTCAGCTATAATGTCCTCTCTTGGCTGTTGCCCTGTGGTTAATGGACAGCCTGCAATTAATTACATCGGTCTGGCGAAACCCATTGTTCCTGCCCTAATCTCGGGGTCTATGTGTATTGACTCTGGGCATCTAACTTTGTCCCCTGTCTGCCCTGGTTTGTTTGCCTTACTCTACTGTTGCCATCAGCCTAGGTTTATGATTCATTTCTAACTAGCTCGCTTTCCAATTACCTTCCCCGCAGAGCTCGGATGGTCCCCGGATCTGTCGAAAGCCGAGCAAACCCCTGGGGAGAGGTTTAATTGCCAATTATTCCCGCGGGCAACCCACAGAGGCCAGCACAGGATAAGCATAGCTGTCCAGTTTCCTGTTTTGGATGGGAAATTTCCCTTATTTGACAGGAATTTCCCCAAACTTGACAGGTATGGTTAAAACCTGTCCCTCATATTAATTAAAACCAAACACTAAAGCATCCATAAAACATCGGTACCTATAAAGGGCGGGGCACCCAGGCAGGAGGAAAAAAGCCCCGGGCAGGGCTAAATAAGGCAGCAGGGATGAGTTATGGTACTAGATACACCCCACACCTGCTGGCAAAACCACGTTTTTAAGGCCTTCCTGAGGGGGGGGGGAACTACGCCTGGAAGCGCAATTCAGGTGGCAGGAGGTTCCATAGGGCCGGAGCGGTTACCGAGAAGGCTCTCCTCCTGGTCCAAGTGGAACATCCTGGCTAGATGTGAAAATGCCAAAATGAAGCCACCATGTGGTGATTTCATTCTGTATGATTACCTGGCACAAGATTGCCATTGCCCGAGTTATGCCCGATTGTGGTTCAAAAATACCATAATCTTCTAGGATGCTCTTTCTGTGTACCCATCATTTATGGTTAAGATTTAGACTTAGATACTCCCATGCTATGTAGCATATCAGGCAGCAAGGGATCTCCAATGGTTTCGGTATTGGGTAAGTACTTCAGCATCCTCTCATATCATTTTCAGGGTCTTTAAATTTGGCATGAAAGTTCTTCAACGTGTGTTTCAAGGGCATCTTTGTTGTTTTTGGCATTAGGCGGGGTCCAACTTATTGCCACCTTAGGGATCCTGTTTTTCTCCATATGGAAAATATGGCCTGCCATTTGGATTCTTCTTCGTGCAACTATGGTATGTTATGTTGGGTGAGCAACCCGTCCCTCCCTGTAAAAACTAAAACCACTACAGAAACAGCAAGAAGAATCTCAAGTATGGTTAACAGAGAGTAAACAAAACAACAAAATACAAAAACGTTGTGGTCTCTTAAAGACTAACTCCTGTATTTAAATGTGAGCTTTTGTGGATCAAGTCCACTTTGTCAGGCACAAAAGTTCACATTTAAATACAGTAGTCTTTAAGGGGATACAATTTTTTTGTCTTTTTTGTTTGTTTGTTTGTTTGCTCTCTGATATGCCTGCACACTCTAACACATCTACTACTTCAAAAATTTCAAGTATGGTTAAGAGATAATAACATAAAAAGGAAGCTTGAGATCCCTGTTTAATCTGGAGGATTGTTGTTGTTGTTCAGTCACAGTCGATTCTGACTCTTTGCGACCCCATGGACCACTGCCCTCCAGGCACCCATGTCCTCCACCATCCTCCTCAGCCCGCCCAGCCATGTGCCTACAGCATCTACAACACCATCTAGCCATCTCATCTTTGGCTGTCCACTTCTTCTTTTGCCCTCCACCTTCCCCAGCATCAAGGTTTTCTCAAGTGAATCCTCTCTTCTCATTTGATGTCCAAAGTACTTCAGCTTCATCTGTACTATTTGTCCTTCCAGAGAGCAGTCAGGGCTGATCTCTTCTAAGATTGACCTATTTGTTCTCTGTGCTGTGCAGGGGACTCTCAAAACTCTCCTCCAACACCACATTTCAAAGGCATCTATTCTTCTGCGCTCAGCTTTCCTAAAGGTCCAACTCTCACAACCATACATTACCACCTGGTATACCATTGTTTTGCCTATGTGGACCTTTGTTTGTAGTGAGATGTCTCTGCTTTTCACTATGTTCCCCAGGTTTCTCATAGATTGTCTCCCAAGAATCATTCCCTTTTTTATTTCATGACTGCAATCCCCGTCAGCAGTGATCTTTGATCCTAAGAAAGTAAAATCTGTCACTGCTTCTACTTCTTCCCCATCTATTTTCCAGGGACTGACAGGGCCTGTTGCCATTATCTTGGTTTTCTTGATGTTGAGTCTTAGGCCAGCTTTTGCACTCACTTCTTTCAACCTAATCAGGAGCTTCTTTAGGTCTTCCTCACATTCTGCCATTAGGGTGGTATCGTCTGCATATCTCAAATTGTTGATGTTTCTCCCAGGAGTGTCATTCACTGCCCCTTAACTGAGAAAGAGACGGCTCTCCCAAGCAAGCTATTGGTGCAACTGGTTACCCTGTGGTTACTAGTTAGCCCATGATGGCGAAGCTTGGCACTCCAGATGTTCTTGGACTTCAATTCCCAGAAGCTCAAGCACCCTGTGAATAGGAATGGGTTTACTGCGATTCATCCGTCCCGCGCTGCCCTTGTCGCTCCCGGAAGTGGAAGTAAAACGCGCGCGTTTTACTTCCGCTTCCGGGAGCGACAAGGGCAGCGCAGGGCGGATGAATCGCAGTAAACCCATTACTGTGGTTTAACAGGGGGCTTGGGCTTCTGGGAATTGAAGTCCAAGAACATCTGGAGTGCCAAGGTTCGCCATCACGGCTAGTTAGCTTATGTATAAAGCCGGAACGCCTTCGGGTAAGATGCTTGCAGGCATCTCTCCAGACAGGAACTACCACCAGGCAGGTCTCGGCCGCTAAGATCCTGGAGACAAACGGGACTCGAGGCTTCCCCCTACTGCACATAAAAGGCACCTTTAGGCACTCACACAGCCACAGCAACTGTGGCTAACCTCCCCCTCAGTGCTCAATCCCTCCCTTTCCTGGTTACGCAAACAAGGAGCAGGCGGGGAAAAGCTGAGGTGGACGTGGGTTGTCAGGAGGGAGCTTCCGCGCACCGAGCAGCGCCTGCTCGGGTCTTTTGGCTGGCGGTGAGTATCCGGCCCACCTGCCGGGCCTCCCCTCGGCTTCCTTGCGGGGTGGGGTGGGTCGAGGGTGCCGCGGTGCCCCCTGCTCTCCTGCCCCTGAAGGCGGGGAAGACGGTCGCTCCTTCGGAAGTGGCGCCAGCAACCCGTCTTCCCGCCACGGCTGCTGCGCGCCTAGCCTCGGGCTGCGTAGCCACAACACTGTGGGCAAGTCTCTGCTGCGTGTCGGTGTCTTTGGGGCTTTGTCTAAAGTAGGGGTGCCCAAACTTTTCGAGCCATGGGCCGGTCACTATGGCCCGTGGGCCGGATCTGGCACCCCGACGCCTAGCCTCGGGCTGCGTAGCCACAACACTGTGGGCAAGTCTCTGCTGCGTGTCGGTGTCTTTGGGGCTTTGTCTAAAGTAGGGGTGCCCAAACTTTTCGAGCCATGGGCCGGTCACTATGGCCCGTGGGCCGGATCTGGCACCCCGACGCCTAGCCTCGGGCTGCGTAGCCACAACACTGTGGGCAAGTCTCTGCTGCGTGTCGGTGTCTTTGGGGCTTTGTCTAAAGTAGGGGTGCCCAAACTTTTCGAGCCATGGGCCAGTCACTATGGCCCGTGGGCCGGATCTGGCACCCCGACGCCAATTCATCCAGCCTGCAAAGCCATACCCGTCAAGCGCTGCTCCATAAAATACGGGAAATTACTGCGCATGCGTGGATGCGTATGCTCGGTAACCCGTTTGCGCATGCGCGCCGTGGCCGCACATGCGCAGTAGCCCATTTGCACATGCGTGCTGTGGCCGCACATGCGCAGTAGCCCTTTTGCGCATGCGCACCATGGCCACGTATGCACAAGCCCTTTCCCTGCCGTTCAAATGTGCGATGGCAGCGGGAAAGGGGAGAAACGAGCGCTGAAAAATGGGAAATCCCGGCCAATACAGGATACTTGACAGGTATGTGTGAAGCTGGCACAAGATTGCCATTGCCCAGGTTATGCCCAATTGTGGTTCAAAAATACCATAATCTTCTAGGAGGCTCTTTCTGTGTACCCCTCATTTATGGTTAAGATTTAGACTTAGATACTCCCATGCTATGTAGTATATCAGGCAGCGGGCCAGATGAATTGGTGTCAGGGGTCGGATCTGGCCCACAGGCTGTAGTTTTGGCACCCCCTGTCTAAAGCAAGGGAGAGAAGTCTATGGAAGGGCTTGTGTGGCCTTTTTCCAAAGCAAAAGGACAACAACACGGTGTGTGAATGTGGAGAGATACAAAATCCAGCTCATTTACCGGTCTGCCGATCTTCTTTCGTGTCCTGATCAAACCCTTGACTGCCAAAATGAAGCCACTTTCTTCGATTTGTCCTTGCTCAACAGGCACCGATGAGGACTTGAGTTTGGCCAACCACAAAGCCAAGGAAGTGGCTTCCTTTTGGCAGTCCAGGGTTTGATCTGGACACGAATGAAGAAGAATTAGCCCACCCTTTGTATACAACCGTACTATTGCCTATGGATTGCCAAGATGAAGCCACTTTCTTGCCTTTGTCATTGACCAAAATTAAATCTTCATCAGTACATTTTTCTGGTAGTAATCGGCAGAACAGCAAATGAACTGGATGCTGTATCTCCACATTCACACAATACTGTATGTTGTTATTCTCCAGCAGCCCCCACTTGAGCATGTTGGTCTTGCATTTAGGGACGGGCCCTCAGCCTATTCAGGGTCCTCCAAGTGACAAGGGGAGGTTGAGTTCCTCAGGTATATTCTCCTTTAATGTTCCTTGACCAGTGAGCTCCTTCTTCCTCCATCTTCTAATTTGATTTTGCTCTTGCATACATACCCTCAAGAATGTATGTTCTTGCCATAAAGTTCTTCCTGGATCTGAGTTGGCAGACTTGAGGCAGAAATTGCCTATAGCAGACCCTGTAATTTACTCCCACCACTCCTAGAAAGACTGAGCCTCTTCGATGATGTTTGTCGGTTTACTGTCTCCCATGCACTTTCCTGATGGGCACGCACCTTATGGAAGCATAAACTGTGGGTGTCATGATGTATCTCCGTTTGAAAGAATAAAGGCTGATAAACCCACTGTGAGGTTTCGGGTTGCTAAGGGTGTTATGTGGGTTTTCACTGTTTATTCCTGTTCACGCTGACGCATCGTAAGGAGATTCATCTTCTATGGGAGCAAGCTGTGCTCCTGCCATGTGTCTGGAAAAAAGTCAGAAAAAACCGATACAACTGTTTGTCAAGTGCACATGTTGAATAACTCCTCTCTACTTTACAGGTGTAAGTCAGATTGGTGGCCAACTGGCCCTCCAGTTTTCTTTGTGCCTATAACTCCCAAATATAGTATGGCCAATGGTGATGGGTTCTAGAGGTTTAGTCTAAAAATATTTGGAGAGCTAGAAATACAAAAAATAACTCTGATCTCTACATAGAAACAGAATTTGGGGATAAGCTTGGATCCACTTGATTGAAGACCATCTTTCTCTGGTATCCAAAATGCTGTCCTCAGCGCTATATTTCAAATACTGTTATTTTTACTGGTCAGCATTTTCACTTTCTACCTTTAGTGTCCTTGCATAGCGATCGGGAATACAATAATGTGGTTGTTTTGATCTCCAGTGAAAAGCCCTTACACTTAATGAACTTCTCTAGTCCTTTCATTGCTGCTTTTTTGTGTCCCAGTTTTCTTCTGATTTCGTGGCCATAGTCTCAATTTGGTTGAATCAGTGATTGAATCCAATGTATGCAGAATATTTAACTGTTTCAATTATTTTATTTTCAACATTAGTAAAGGTAAAGGTTTCCCTTGCTTGAAAGCCAGTCGTATCCAACTAGGGTTCAGTGCTCATCTCTGTTTCAAAGCCTAAGAGCCAGCGCTGTCTGCTTCTGCAGACGTTTCCGTGGTCATGTGGCAGGCATGACTAGACACCAGAGTGCATGGAACGCTGTTTCCTTCCCACCAAAGTGGTCCCTATTTATCTACTTGCAATTTCTTGCTTTCAAACTGCTAGGTTGGCAGGAGCTGGGACAAAGACAGGAGCTCATTCTGTCCTGCAGTACTCGGTAATCGAACTGCTGATCTTCTGCCTCCCAGTCAGCGTCTTAGCCACTTGAGCCACTGCAGCATTAATTTCAACATTAAGGTTATGTAATTGTTCTATAGTCATGATATTATTATCTTAACCTATAAAATCGAGGGTTAACCGTTGAAACTTCGCATAGGCTCCTTAGCCAGGCCCTACTAGCCTACACTCACCATTCGTGCACACGCCCAAACTGGGTACGCAGGTAAACGCAGGATTGAGAAATGTGCCAGTGAGGCAAGAGCCCCACAAACGCAAAAAAAGGGAAACAACTTCATTTCCCAATCAGGCTAAGAGGTGGGAGCACAAAGAACGTGTGGAAACGCGCCGCGGCCTATCAAAAACCACCTGCACCAAAAAAAAGAGCACAAATGAAAAAAACTACAATCCCCAGTGTCCTGCGCGCTCTGAGCGCGCAGAATGGGGAGAAATGAGCCGCGTGAAAAATTAAAATAAAAAACGCACTGCCTCAGAGAAACACAGCCCGCATTAAGGAAATCGCCATCCCGCAGATGGCCTTCCTTAACGCGGACCGGCAACAGAGGCCATGCTGCGTTAAAGAAATCCCCCACCCCACCGATGGCCTTCCTTAACGCATTCCGGTAACAGAGGCCACGCCGCGTTAAGCAACTCCCCCCCCTGCCGCCGCTGCCCTTCCTTCCCACGGGCCAGGCATCGAGCCTGGCACGTGAGAAGGAAAGAACCCACCGCCGCTGCCCACCGACACATGGTATTGCCACAGGCCAGCCACCGAGGCCGGCCCACGGAAATACCCCCACCCCCAACACAAACAAGAACATTAAAAACAAAAAAAATAAAATAAACATAAAATGGAAACAAAAACAACCAACAATAAACAAGAAGAAACACACAGAAACCCCCCCCCCAAAACAGAAAGACCCCTCCACCACCGCTGCCCACCGCCACATGGTATTTCCATGGGCCAGCCACCGACGCCAGCCCACGGAAATACCCCCACCCCCAACACAAACAAGAACATTAAAAAATAATTAAAAACAAAAACTAATAAACATAAAAAGAAAACACAAAAACATCCAAAAACAACCAAAAATAAACAAGGAGAAACACACAGAACCCCCCCTAAAAAAAACAACTAACAAAAATAAACCAGAGAATTTACCAGGAGATGTCATCACTCATCGACGATCGGAACTGAAATGAGAAAAGGAGGACACTACTAACAAGAAGAAGATGCGACATCCACAGGCCAGTAGAGAAAAATCACTCAAAATTAAAAATTACGCAACAGCACCACCCAGTGGCCACAGGAGAAATAACAGTCAAAATATTAAAATTAATCTCAAAGATTAAAAAAAAGAAATAAGTTTTAAAAACATTCAAAAATATCCACAATAATCAAAACTAATTCAAACATAAATAAATAAGTTCTCACAAAAAAACAACTAAACAGTAAAAAACATTGAATTTTTTAAAAAATACACTTACACATTTTTAAAATTGTTATCCAAGGTACACCTATTAACAAAAATTCAGATAGTAACACATTATTTTTTAAAATACAATAATTGAAAAAAATTATATCAACCTTTCCTCTTTTTAATATCCCCAAAAAAATGATCACAGTTTAAAACAGTCCATTTGCATAAACATAAAACAAAAACCTTACAACATCATTTAAAACAGCCCGGCAATGCCGGGCAACCTCTGCTAGTTCTTAATGTTCTTCTGATGTTCTGCTTTTGCATTTTTTTTATGTCAACTTCAGAAGTCGTTTCCAGTCAATACTGCTTTCTGCCAGTAATATGGGGTTATCTGCATACTTTAAATTATTGATGTTACACCAGTTTTCACCCCACCTTCACAATATATTCTGCATACAGTATAAGAGGGAGATTATAAACACTCTGATCAGACATCTTTGCCCATGGGAAACCATTCTGATTTTCCCTATACAGTACTGTACTGTCCTAGCAGTAGCTTCTTGTCCACAATATTCATTATGCATCAGGACATATTTGTTTCCATATATGTGAAGTTTTTATGCAGCCTCCCTTAGTTTTGTGGCATATTGTATTAACAGGGCTCCGCTATGCCTATAAAGTGAGACAGAACTTTCTGTGATTGCCACAGATGGCGCCAAGAAGGCGGCGCTGCGACTGAGAGCTCCTTGCTTTTGAGAAAGGGTCAGTTAAGTAGGGTTATTTATAGCCGTCAGGAATTGTTGTTTTATAGAAGCAGAAGTGGAGACCGTGTTATGTGTGGAAAACTGTGTGAAAAACTGTGGGCTTGCAAGATCCCAGAAATCATAAATCATCGAACCTGGAGGAAGACGAGGAGGAGGAGAGAGCAAAGGCAAAAAAGAGGCTGTAGAGGTAATGGCCATGTGAGCACGAGGGCAAAGATAAGAAAACAACGCTATAAATTACCTCTCCCAATGTGAGGTCTTTGGTGAACAAACTTGACGAGTGAAGGCTGCGTGTTGGAGCTGAGGGAGACTTTCGGGATTGCTGTGCATTGCTACTCACAGAGACATGGGTTAACTCTTTCATTCCCAACACAGCTATTGAATTGCAAGGCTATACTACACACCGGTTGGACAGGACAAAGGATTCTGGCAAGAAACAAGGTGGGGGAGTGTGTATCTTCGTAAATCACAACTGGTGCAAAGACTCGCTCAGGTTGGATAGCCACTGTTCCCCGGAGGTAGAGTTTTTAATGATTAAATGTAGACCTTTTTATCTCCCCCGGGAATTTACAGCAGTAGTATTACTGGTGGTGTATGTGGCACCAACTGCAAATACATGCATGGCCATGGATATTTTGTATGAAAACATCAATACTAAACTGAGCAAATACCCAGAGGCCATGCTGATCATCGCAGGAGACTTCAATCATACAGACTTGAAGGCAGTATTCCCAAAATTTCATCAGCACATTAAATGTGCAACTAGGGGGGAGAATACTCTTGACAAGGTATATGCGAACATTAAACGGGCATATGAGGTTAAGCCCCTGGCACACCTTGGTAGGTCAGATCATGTTCCCTGCTTTTAACACCAGCATACACACCCCTTAGGAAACAAGCCCCGATACAAACACGGACTGTTACTGTGTGGCCTGATGGAGCCTCTCAACAGCTGCAGGACTGTTTCCAGGAGATGGATTGGAATGTGTTTCACCATCAAGATCTGGAGACCTACACATCAACGGTCCTGGATTATATTAGATTCTGCACCGCCAACGTCATCGGGGAAAAGCATGTAAACATGTATCCAAACAGGAAGCCCTGGATGACGAGTGAAGTTCAGAGACTGTTGAAGGCCAGAAACTTTGCTTTTAGAACTGGAGACTGGGTATTGTATAGTATAGAAAGGGCGAACCTGAAGAGGGGTATAAAGAAGGCAAAAGCTGTGTATAGAGGGAAAATTGAAGATCACCTGAGTAGTCACGACACCAGGCAAGTGTGGCAGGGGATCCAGCACCTTACTGACTACAAACCCAGTAATTCATCGCCTGTAGAGAGCAGTGCTTCTCTGGTGGAGGAGCTGAATACCTTCTTCGCCTGATTTGAGGTGACACCAGCAGTGGATCCAGCAGTGTTACCAGAGTCATCGTCATTACTCCCCTTAGGGAATGAAGCCAGGGTGGAAGAGGGAGAAGTGAGGTGAATATTAAAAGGGATAAATGCGAACAAGTCTATGGGTCCTGATGGAGTGGCTGGTAGGGCACTGAGAGACTGCTCAGAACATCTGGCAGAAACTTTTATGAAGATTTTTAATCGGTCTTTGGCTCAAGCCATTGTCCCACCTTGTCTGAAATCCTCTACTATTATACCTCTGCCTAAAAAGCCTAACGTAGATAGTCTGAATGACTTCCGCCCTGTGGCGCTTACACCTGTCATAATGAAATGCTTTGAAAAATTGGTGCGGAACCATATTATGGCTTGTTTACCAGTTGGACTTGACCCTTGTCAATTTGCATATAAGAGAAAGAGATCCACGGAGGATGCTGTGGCTACGGCCCTACATGCTGTACTAACCTATTTGGAGAAACAAGGGACTTATGCGAGACTGTTATTTGTAGATTTTAGTTCTGCTTTTAATACTATTCTTCCGCATAGACTGGTGCCCAAATTATTAGATCTGGGGCTTCTGCCATGCTTATGCAGGTGGATACTAGATTTTCTATCAGATCGTTCCCAACGGGTCAGGATGGGCTCTCATGTCTCTGCAGATCTCAGTATAAGTACAGGGATGCCGCAGGGGTGTGTGCTGAGCCCGCTTCTGTACACGCTTTACACATATGATTGTGTTCCCAGTTATCCCAGCAATAAGATCATCAAGTTTGCAGACGACACAACGGTGGTGGGTCTGATTACTGCTGGGGAGGGGGAGTCGGCTTACAGGAAGGAGGTTGAGATGCTGACGGAGTGGTATAGGGAAAACAATTTATTCCTCAATGTAAAAAAGACAAAAGAGATCATTGTGGACTTTAGAAAATGCAAATTGAACATCCAGCCACTTATTATTGAAGGGAATTGTGTGGAACAGGTCTCGGTGTTTCGATTTCTGGGAATGGAGCCGAGGGATGATCTAACATGGGGAGCAAACACCAAAGCTCTGATGAAGAGAGCACAGCAGAGATTATACTTCTTGAGAATCCTCAGGAAGAACAATCTTTCAAAGGTCCTGCTGTTGGCATTCTACCACTGTACCATAGAGAGTGTGTTAACCTATGGTCTGTGCGTATGGTTTGGGAGTTGTATAGCTAGGGAAAGAGCAATGCTGTCCAGGGTCATAAAGACTGTGGAGCGGATAATCGGGCGTACTCTTCCCACTCTAGATCAAATCTATGCCACCAGGTGTTATAAGAAAGCTGTAGAGATTGCACAAGATATTACGCACCCCGAGAATGATCTCTTTCAGCTTTTGCCTTCTAGAAGAAGACCAGGACCAGCCGCTTGAGAAAGACCAGGACCAGCCGCTTGAGAAATAGTTTCTACCCAAAAGCGGTTCTGGCTTTGAATACAGTGCAATGCAGTCTATGAGGGAGCTTCTGTATATACCAGTAGTTTTTAGAGTTTTTAGGGTTTTAGAGCTTTTAGAGTTTTAGAGCTTTTAGTGGTTAAATGTGTATATGTGGGGTGGGAGTATGTTGATAATTTTGTATAGTTGTATTTTGTTTAGGTTTTGTTGGGTTGTTAAGTCCCCCCCCCCCCAATCTCGTTCTGTGCAGGACAATGACAATAAAGATTTATCTATCTATCTATCTATCTAGTTGCTCAGAACTGTATAAAAATCCTCCTGATATGCTTGCATTCTACATAGCAATAAAAGTTACCTTTATATATTGCCCCATAGCACTTAGAGCACTTTCTGGGCAGTTCACAGTGTAATTAGCCTTTTTGCCCACAACACACTGGGAAGGCTGAGTCAACCTTAAGCTTGTCAGTTGAATAGTGTTTGGCTACAGTACTACAGCTTAACTCAGGGGTTCTCAACCCACGACCCATGGGCCATTCAATCCGGCCCATCACCGCCTCCGCCGCACCCAGAAGTGGAAGCAGGCGCATTTACATCAGCCATGAAACACACATGTGCAAATGCACCCACGGCTGTCATAAACATGGAAGTGGGCACATTTACAACAGCCGTAAATGCATCCACTTCTGGGGGCGTGGTCTGGCCTGCTCAGCTGTCCGGGGGCATGGTCAGGCCCACAACAGAAAAAGGTTGACCACCCCTGGCTTAACCAATCTTCCAAAAGGGCTCTTGTCTTCTGTGTGCATATGATTCATAGCGTATGCAGCCCATAAAATGTGCTGTTCTACCTCCCTTGCTTTTAAAAATTCCACATAAAGAGGATTTTAGGATATTATCAATATTAGAGTATACCTGTCTGTTTGTCTTTCCATTGAAGGGATTTAAATGGGTTTCTGTGTCCCTTGCCCATACCTGCCAGACCAGTAGAAACTATAGGCTCCATTTAGCAAGCATCCAGCATACTGGTTGGGGAAAAATCTGGAAAGAGATGAGAAAAAATTTCTTCCTACCTGATCATCTGAAATTAACTCAGCTACTTTATGTGCTGTGACTCTACGTAATTATTATGGTCAAACAATGAGGAAGCGTTAGATAGATAAATAAGATTCAGTAGATGGAAAGTAGCATGTTAGAAAATAACCTAGTCTTATATATTTACTTAAAGTTCCAGTAATCTGTATGGAGTTTACTATTCAAATAAACACACCTAGGATTGCAGCCTTAATATGCTACAGTTGTAAATATTACAATTTGCTCATTCCCTTGGCAGGCTGCCTTTCCAATTTACCTGAAGTGGGTGGTACATGCAACACATACATTCTGCAGAATGGGAGACACAAGAACTTTTTAGATCTCAAGTCAGTGTCCTACTTTATTCCAAAACTCAAATGGCTTGCATAGAGAATGAGTGAAAGCTTCTCCTCAGACACGTAAAAAATGGAAGGACATGTTGGAGGTAGTTTTCCCCACACTACAAAAATTTTAAAGGACATCTTGATTTTATATCATCTAGCTACGTAGATTTTCTATTTTCTTCTCGGCTTACTTCTAGTATAGAGGGTAGAGATAGCTTATTTAAAACAAGTTGAAAGTCAAAGACCTCACTCTTCTTATGGAGATCTATATTAGAAATTAGTTTAAAATAATGATTTTTATTTATTTATTTATTTGTCCCAGCTCCTGCCAACCTAGCAGTTCGAAAGCAAGAAATTACAAGTAGATAAATAGGGACCACTTTCGTGGGAATGAAACAGCGTTCCATGCGCTCCGGTATCTAGTCATGCCTGTCACATGACCACGGAAACGTCTGCAGAAGCAGACAGCGCTGGTTCTTCAGCTTTGAAACAGAGATGAGCACTGCACCCTAGAGTCGGATACGACTGGCTTTCGAGCAAGGGAAACCTTTACCTTTACTTATTTATTTACCACATTTCTATACCGCTTTCCTCACCCAAAGGCGACCCAAAGCAGTTTACATAAGTCAACAATGTAAATAGCAGGTACAATATATAGCAGGTACTGTACAATATATAGCAATACAACACACAACATTCAATCCAAGAACGAAACACAATATCAAATCGGATTTCACTGTCAAGTTACAGTTCAGAATATCACAATATCAAGACAATACATCTTTTTTGTTTAATTCTATATTCATATTATCTATTTCTGTCAACAAGGTGGCACCTGACTCCAGCTTCAGATCAAAATCCAAAATTTTAATTAATTTTAATTAATACAGTATTACTGCATTACTTCATTAAATTCGTATGAGAAAAATAATTGTTGCATATCAATTTCCATAATTATTATTGCAAATTAAGAATATACAGTGCTTAGATCTTGATGGTTAAAACTATCAAGTAAACATTTCACTACTGTTCTGCGGTGAGGTGCATTTCAGGCAAGGAAGCTGTGCAAACTATAGACAAATAAATGACATGAATAAAATGCCTTTGGATGTCCTTACAAAGTTGACATTCATGGATAACTGATTCTTTGCTGCAAAAATAGCTAGTTCTGTTTTATTTTGTTTTTCAGTGTTTTATTTTAAAAATGTAAGTATTACCAGACTTTAGGTTGGTGAGATCTACTTTATTTCTTAACCTATCTTTGAAGACAGCCACCATACAGAACTGTATTTACAAAACTACCAGTAGGTTAAAGGCAGAACCAGTTACCTACTTACTCGGATGATCTGCATCAGTGTAAATCTTTCTCAGAGTCATTATAGAGCAAGGATTTTCATAACCTAATATAGCCAGGAAAGGAAGGGATTAATACTGATGAAAAGCTAGGAGCCAGGAATCTTTACCAGCATACTCTGTCATGCAGAGTTCAGTCTTTTGCTTATCCTTGTTGAAAAGTACAATTTTTCCACAGTCTTATGGCTAGCATCCCATTTCAAAGAAAAAGTATGAGTGTAACTAGTTGCAGTACCATTGCAGTGTCATATCAACAGAGCTTTAGAACCATAATTTATTTTATCCTGTGCATTTAAACAATTAATACAAAATCCATTTTTGGAAGCAATTCCTTTCATGTGAAACTGTGGGACTTCCCATGAGGGACCTATAATGTGCAAAATTGACATCGATTGAAGGATAGAGACACCTAAGGAATCTGCTAGTTCGGATTTCAGGAGGATAAAAACACTGCAGTTAAAAAGTCATCCTAAAACTTCTTTGTGATTGCATTCTGCTATGAATATTTCATCAGTGAAACCATGTGTGATGTGATGTAAGCAATAAATGTATTTACTGTTTAAGAGCATTCATATATTCATACATAAGTATGCAAATTTATTCTGTTATTGTAGATTGTAGAATAGTTCATTTGCCACCAAATAGAAACTGGTAATTTTGTACTGTACCACAGAAAGGCAGTTTACTCAGCACAGTATTGAAACTATGCAAAAGCTATAGCAAAATGCAAATTGGAGTCAGTATGGTATTTTTAAAAATAAAAACCGATAGTTAATATGATGTATAGTCTTACAGCTGGGCCGGTGTATAGGGATGCAAACTTAAACACATGTATAAGGCTTGATGTATTAAAATTATAGAGGGGGGGGTTCACAATGATGTTTTCATATGTTGGTATAATTCAGTTTTTAATTTACAGGCACTTCAACAACTTTGTTCTGTTCATGGACCACCGGTATGAAGACGTGTCAGACTGTGAAGTGGATCACTCCTTTTTTGATAGCGATTTTGAGGAAGAGGTGAATAAAGTTGGATCCACAGCAAAAATAGATGATAGTTATGAGCTTGCACAATTAGAAGATACCATTGAAGGTAATCCTGGTTTGAAACTGGAAACCAAGGTGTTGGAGGAAGACTGTGATGAGGAAGAAAAACACAAAGAAGAATCGGGATTCCAGGATGAGCAAACCTTAGATCGTGACGCTGAAAATGGTGCATCTCTAATGCATCCTGTGAATTCAGAAAGTGCAAATACATCTAGCAGTAATTCAGCACAAAGTAAAGAAATGTATGAAAAGAACATTACATCGCGAGTTCCCCAAATTGTTACGGATTATGAAGAAAATTACTATACAGATGAGGAAGACAGCAGTGATGATGACAGAAGCCAGCTAGTTAGACATAAATTGTCCAAACAATCAAATAGTGCAAAAGTTAGTAAGAATATAGCAGTTCATTCATCCTCATCCTCCTCTAGTTCTGATGCGGACTCTTTAGACATGGATTCTGATAACTGTTTATCAGACTCATCATGCTCTTCTTCGAAAAAGAAAAGCATGGGTAGCTTAGTTACTTTTACTCCAAAGCAAAAATCTAGCCCTGGGACAAAGTTGGTAGATGTAAAACCAAAGCTGAGTGACTACGCAGAAGAATCGGAAGACACAGTAACTGATGTAACCCCTCTGTCAACCCCCGACATCAGTCCCATCCAATCCTTTGACCTTATGACATCCCAAGATAAGAAATCGCAGGTTAAAAGACAAGAAAATGTGAGCCAAGACATCTTTGGTAAGCATGATGGATCTTAATACAGCTTACAGCAGAGGTGCCCAAACTATGGCCCATACAGGCGCATTTTACTTCTGCTTCCATGAGCAACGAGGGCTTTGGGGCCATTCAACAATTACGTGATCCTCGAAGTGGGGGAGAGGGTCTGCCGTCTGAATTATGGAAAATTACGTGGGGGTGGGGGGATCAGGTCAAAGATTACATAATCCATTTGGAGCTGTTGTGGTTTTTTAGGTTTAAAAATAATTTCTGGGAATTTTGATCCAATTTGAGATTATTGAATTTCTTGTGCAGTCTATTTCTATTTCACCAGTAGTGAAAAGTTCTAAAAATTAGAGTTTCGATACATAAACTCTGGATTACGTAATTTTAAAAGGAGGGGAGGGGTTCGAAGTGAAAATTATGGTCGGATTACATGGGGGGAGTGGGTCAATTTCCCCCCAAAGGTGGATCACGTAATTGTTGAATGGCCCCTTTGTGGGCTGGATGAATTGCCATTGGGGGTAGATTGGCCCACAGGCCATAGTGACCGGCCCCCTGAACTATGTGACTGGGCCACAGCCCAAAAAGTTTGGGTACCCCTGGTTTACAGGTTGTGAAACTGAAAAAAAGTAAATCTCTTTCTTGAATTTCTCTTTCTTATTAGAACCTGACTTGGACCACAGATGTCAACAAAAGGCTCTGCATGAAGCTATGGATTTGAATCAGCTTTTGAAAGGTGACCTTTCTCTTAAAATATCTTCTTAAGTATTGTGCTGATGGGTTCCTTGCTTTCTCTGAGCAGATCTGTATTGATTGTGTGTGAGTGTGTTTTTAAACCACAATTGGTAACAACAACATTGTGTTGCCAGCTAATCTTTCTCACACTAGGTCAGGCGAAAGGAACTGTACAATGAATTCACTAAAAGGTGCTTTCATTTGAGCAGTTTCATGTCTGACCTAGACACAGAGAAGAAGTAAAAATCTTTTACAGTCTAGAGTGAATTGCTTATCTCTTTATTTTCTGTACTGTTAAATACACCTGTGTCGGGAAAATCTATCATACATAGTAAATATGATCATCTGGATAAGAACCTGAACTTGATGACAAGCATCTCTTTGATTCGCTCTCACAACAGAGCAAGTCAGAGCCTTAAATGTAAGAGGCAATTTTGCCAAGTAAAATATTTAAGCCCCAGCTCTGTGTTATTTGTAAAAGTTAAGTGGATGCAACTTCTGTCTGTACAACTCTGGAAAATGCCATATTGATTCCTGAACCTATTACATTGGTACCTCGCTTAAAGAACATAATGTGTTAAACCTTGCTCTTTAAGTGATTTTGCTCTTTAAGCGAAACACCATTGTAAGTGACCAATTGTGACATCTGGCGGGGTGGGTGGGGGTGGATTGCGAACCCCGATTTAGTTGTTAAGCGAGTTTTTGGTTGTTTTTAGTTGTTTAGCGAGGGCAACCATTTAGAGAAAATTCTGCCCTTTAAGCGAGTTAGTCTCTAAGCGAGGAGCTCTTTATGCGAGCTTTTACTGTATTTGTGTACCAAATTGACAGCTCAACCTGACAGCTCTTGTCTGTGGGCATGTTAGAACCTAGATGTGTTGTGGCACAGCTTCAGAAATTGTGGAAAGGTTATTGACTTGACCTGGGCATGTAGAATTTGGCACATTCACTACTTTGCCATTTAATTGCACTTTGACTGATACAAGATGCCGGTGGCAGTCTATTATGATGCATTGCTGATGTCACAGCAGATTCTCTATTATGGCGTGCTGACAGTAACTTAACCAGTGTCAGAAATATTTCAAGAGGGAAATAGCTGGGGAAAGGCTTTCTCCATAAAAGAATAGATACAAATCATTGTGACAATGCATCCCAGTTTTTAGGAATCTATTGAAAAACAGGTGAGAATGCTGAACAGAATGTTTATCATAAAAGGAGGAAAAGAAAGAGGTGGAATATTAATGGGAGCCATATAAAAGAGGGTTATACTGTAAGGTAACATTTAAAAGTTGGTTTTCAGTCTGTAATTAAAAGCATCTAGATTTGTTTTGTATCACACCTAGTTCTATGTGCATCCTAATCCTAAAAATAATATATTGAGTGCTGTCATAGCATACCTTTCTAGTATCATGAATATTTATGTTTGTATACATCTGTCTATTCTAACACATATCCTACATAGTTTACAATGTACATCACAGTTTCTTAAAAATAAAATGTATGGGTGATCCTTATAGTTTGCATACCACAGCCTGTTGTCTTCCTAGTACAGTAAAATGTTGGATAATGCTAAAACTTGGTTCCACAAGTCTTAGTGTTATCCGGTTTTTAATGTTATCCGATGCATGCATCGGATAATGTTAAAATCCTATGGGATGCATTGGATAACGTTAAAACTCCATAGAGAACATTGTAATTGGCACAGGCTTTAGTGAACGTTATCCGATGCATCCCATAGGATTTTAACGTAATGCGATGCAAAAAAAATTCCAGATTGCTTAACATTATGCAGTTTTAGCGTTATCTGATGCAAACGTTATCCGAGGTATTACTGTAATTGACATTGGTGGCAGTGTAGGATAAAGGTAACAACCAGAAGAAACAACCTTTCTGGTACTTTCCTATAGTGCCTATCGGTGTCTTTATCATCCTCTTCAGCCTTGAAGAGGACAGAAAATCTGCAGCGTCAGTTATTTCATAGGCAGTACAACTTTCCAATATTAATTTGTTTTTAGCTTTATAAGAAAGTACTGTATTTGGCTGCTTATAAAACACATTGTAGTTTTTTATACACATTTTTAAGGTGGGAAAATAATTTTCATTTTTTCATGAATTTCTAAAATTAACTCCAGGAGCCAGGAAGGGGCAGGGGATGGGGAGGAGAGAAGGATCCTTTAAACCCATTCCCCCCCCATTCCGCCACCAGCCAGAGAGTGGGATGGAGGGGGAGGAGAAGGATCCTTTAAGCCTGGTCCCCCATTCCGCCACCAGCTGAAGAGTGGTATGGAGAGGAAAAAGAAGGGTCCTTTAAACCTGTTTCACACACACCCATCTCACCACAAGCAGGGGAGAGTGGGTGGAGAGGGGGGAGAAGAATCCTTTAAGCCCATTTCCCCTATCCCACCACCACCCGGGGAGAGTGAGGTGGAGGAGGAAAGAAGGATCCTTTAAGCCCATTTCCCTCCTCCATCCCACCACCAGTTGGAGAGTGGGATGAAGGGAAGGGGAGAAGAATCCTTTGCCCAGGCTCATGAAAGATACGGCTAGACTCAAATCATCTGTTTTTAGTGGTTTAGTAAAGGTGGTTTACCATTTATTGGCATTTGTTAAATGAGACATTGTCACCAGAATCTTATTCGTATGTCCACTGTCATAACGTAACTCATGTAAATATCTACCGAATTCCCATAAGTTAAGATTAGTTTAGGCCAGGGGTGCCCAAACGTTTCGGACCGTGGGCCGGTCACATGGTTCAGTGAGCCAGTCACTATGGCCTGGGGGCCAGATGCGGCCCTCGATGCTAATTCATCCGGCCCGCAAAGCCCTCGTTGCTCCTGGAAGTGGAAGTAAAACATGCCCGTATGGGTCCGTTCCATCAGTCTCCGTTGTAACCCGAAAATATTGTAAACTGAAACATCCATAGGGATGCATTAATTTTTTTTAAAAATGGTCCTGAATTGATTGTTGTAAACCAAAAGAAATACATTAAAATTTTGTAAATTGGGACGCCATTTCCATAGAATTTGCCATTGTAAACTGCAGCAAACTTAAACCGAGGCGGTTGTAACCCGGGGTCTTACTATAAGGTGCCACAACATGTTTTGTCTTTTTTTTTGCCATTCTGTTTTGTTTACTCTCAGATATGCTTGCACAGATCAAAACGGCTACCACTTCAAACATTATAAGCAGAAGGTGTGCCTTCTGAATATGATGGGGAGGTACAAAATTCTGTCTCTGAGTCATGAGAAATAACTGCTACAATCTTCAAAATAAAAATACATGATATATTGAGTACCATCCACTTAAATATACAGTGGAACTCCGGGTAACAAAAATCTCGCAATATGAAAGGAAATCCCGAGAAAATAATGCTTTGAGATACGAAACTTTTTCGAGATATGAAAAAAGTTTTCCTATTACATGGTATACAGTGGCCTCTAGTGGCCACTTCTGGTAATTTATTGTGTTTTGCATTGTGTTTCGAGTTACGAATTTTTCATAATACAAAACGTCCCGAGCAACAAATTAATTTTGTAACTCGAGGTACCACTGTACTGTGCAGTTCTTTCTATTAGGATTAGACCATTTTATCAGTCATTTTGGGGTGCTTAACAACCTCTCCATAACTAGTTGCTTGACATCAATGGACACAGAAGATAGAATAAAATCCCAAGTGCTGGAATTCTAGAATTTTGAATAGACTAAAATTCTCACATTCCTTTCAGTATCATCTGTACAGTAAAACCCCTACTTACGAAAAACTCCGTTCCATAGGCTTTTGCTTAAACCAATTTTTTTGTAACTCGAAACAAACCCATAGGAAAAATGAAATTTTTATGTAAATCAAAGAAAACCCATAGGGAAAAGAATTTTTACATAACTCGAAGCAAACTCATAGGAAAAATAATATTTATGTAACTCAAAGAAAACTCATAGGAAATCGTGTAAATCGGGACATGGTTTTAGCACAAAATCATTATGTAAGTCAAATTTTATGTAACTCAGGGCATTTGTAAGTCAGGGTTTTACTGTATTGCCAGAAATTATACAAATCTACACTGATTTCACCCTCCATGAAATTGTATTAAATCTAAAAATGATGACTGTTAACTGTGCGTACTTTCAAAATCAGCTCTACTATCAAATAGCAGTGTATTTTGCAGTGTATTTGTCAAACCTAGCTTTTGTGTTGCATTGCCATGTCAAACTTGGGGATGATAATAGACACTAGGCCTACATTCACCAGTTTCATCGATAGATTCTTTGTAGAGCTAGGGTGGGCAAGATGTAATTCACTGAGTACCTATCGCCTCTCAGCTTTTTAAAAGAACCTTTGGGGAAACTTTCCTTGTGCCCTTCTGGAGCATGGGTCACAACTTGGCTGTGTTTTGGCTCCACCAGTATCCTGGTGCACCATATTTTCCCTCAAAACGTGTAATAAAAATACTTCTTAGCTATTAGATGGCACGAGGGAGCTTTTTAAAAGACATTTTGAGAAAAATATTTTGGCTCTGGGTAGGTAACAGTGGGTGCTGTCCTGCAAAGTCCCTTGGACTCTTGGAAGTTACCTTTTTCAGTTCTAAAATACATGTATTTCCATTGTAAGAACTTGTGAATGAAATGCTTAAGACCAGTGGTGGGCATCAGCAGGTTCGCACCAGTTCGCCAGAACCGGTAGCAGAAATTCTGGCTGGCCCCACCCATCCAAGTTTTGAAATAAAGTAGTCCTAATTCGGGTGCAACGCAGGGCTTTCCCCCTGGACACACCCACCATACCACACCCACAGTGTGGTAGTAAAAATTTTTGGAGCCCACCACTGCTTAAGACTGATGTATACTCTGTGTCTTAGAAGCAGAAGTGATCCAATTCAACCCTTGCACTTGCCGCTCTCAGCAGTACAATCTTATGCACATTTATTTAAAAGCAGGAACTGTTAAACATACTGAGACTTGTATTTCAGTAAATATATACAAGTTGGAAATGCTTTAGAGCAGGGGTCTCCAACCACCAGGCTGTGGACCGGTACTAGACCACGGGCTGTCCCGAACTAGGCTGTGGGGATAGGTGGTGCTCGGAACCCTGACGGCAGCCTTCTGCCCTCAGTGTGCTCCGCTGGGTGTGCCTGGCAAATGGAGCGAGAGCACAGGCTTCAGGTACAGCAAATAGGCAGGTGGCCAGGCCCTTCCTCCACATTGCTTAACTATGGCAGGGCTCCACCCCCCACCTGTGTGTAGTGTGATACCTCACTGCCCGAGTCGGATGATGTGGCTGGCCTGCACCGTCCAAACCCACCACCCCCACTTACTTGTCCATGGAAAAATTGTTTAGCATGAAACCGGTCCATGATGCAAATAAAGGTTGGGGACCCCTGTTTTAGAGCGTTTAGAGTCACAGTTGTAGAAATACTGACTGCCCTTGACTTTTTCAGAGCGGGGGTATGCATATACAGTATTATCAGTTAACAGTATTATCAGTTAAAAGCAAAACTTTGTGAATTCACTTTTTTGGGACTACAGTTTTTTGAAACTCCTTTGAATTTATCTGTTAAGTGCTAAAAATGAGGACATTTAAACTGAACTTGTGTTTTACAGCTTTTCTGCAGCTGGAGAAAAAGGAACAGCAGAAGATGGTCTTGGATCAGTCCCCGATAGCCCCAAGGAAAAACTATTCTTTCACAAATGAGGAAGTGCGAAAGATTGATCGGGAGAACCAAAGGCTATTAAAAGAATTGACAAAACACTCTACAAAGCCTAGAAGCAAAAGTGCCTCACTGAAGAAACCTCCAGGGCCAACACCTAAAGTGTACCATAGTGCCATCAACAGGCAGAAGGAACAGCAAAGGATTGACCGAGAAAATCTGGTGAGTCAAGGTGTTGAAGTGGTAGCTATGTAAGAAACAAAATAGACATCTTAAGTCATTATAAGTATAACATGTCACGTTGACTCACACAATTTGCAACTTTTGTCTTACTCTACTAACCCAAATATCATCCTTCTATATCCCCACCTGGTCATGAGGCCATTTAAAAATTATTATGTCTGAAGAAGTGGGCTTGATCCACAAAAGCTCTCATTACAGGGACATCATGTCTTTTTCCCCCTCTGTTTTCTTGTCTGATAGGATTCACTGAAGTTCTCGGTGCTTTGTATTACTACCTGTTGGGAAACCAGCATTGCTCTGAGCCATTAAAAATATAAAACTGCAGTAGCAATGACTAGAGCAGGAGTTCTCAACCTTTTAAAGCTGGGGGCCAGGTCAGACCATTTTGCTCTTCTTCCACCATATGGCACCATTTCACTTCCTGGTGTCGCATCTGGCTCATGGGCCATAGGTTGAGAATCCCTGTACTAGAGAGAACAGAATATAAAACCCGGACAAAACTAGCAGCAAAGAATAAAACATTACATCATGTACACCATCTTTCCCAGGGGCTGCGGTGACTCAGTGGTTAAGAAGCTCACCTTGTTAGCTGGAAGGCTGCCAAGTCGCCAGTTCAAGACCTGGGTACTGCATGATGGTTTGAGTGTCCGTCTCTAATCAACTTCTGCTAACCTAGCAGTTTGAAAGCCAGAATTTGCAAGTAGATAAATATGGACTACTTTAGTGGGAGAAGATCTTGGGGACATAAAAGGAGCCTCATTTGGGCGTCCCCTGAGTGGAGTTTCTCCAGCAAAAATCCTTTCAACCCAGAATAATTTCTGACATGAAATTATTATACCATCTTGATCCCTGGAAGAAAGAACAGTGAGAGAAAGCTTCCCTCCTAGTAAAAAAAAAAAAGAATAATTATTGCAGTATATGCTCATGCATGGATTTCCCTTTGTGTTAGCGTCCTATGCAACAGAAAAGGTCATACATCTGCACTTCTTCAGTGTGTAGATCTCAAGTGTAGGATTTTCCTAAAAAAAACCAAAAGCTTCTTTTTGTATGTGTAAAATGTGCACAGGCAATTCTTAATTTTCAGCATTGTTTTAGGTGAGCTAAATAAAATTGGCACTAGTAAAAAAAAGGTTATTTCAAGCCATCCAGAATATTCTCATTGAGTTTGTTGTATTGCCACTCTAATGTATGAAATTAAATTTCAGTGATTTTAATTGAATTGATGCCCAACCACTTCTCTCTAACTTGTGTACAATATATGGGTAGATGCCATATATTACTATCGGAATATCCGATTGGCTCAGAAATGTTTTGTCAAACAGATGAAGGTATATCAAAACAATGTATGTAAGGAACTGAGTGTCCTGTTTCCCATATTTTAGCATATATATTTTTTTGCAATGTAGATACTGTACATACATTTATTTTAGAATGGCATTCTGTTAGTGGTGGTTGAGAAAACTGATGTACAATCAGGAAAGCACGCATGTAGAACACAAACAACAAAATCCTACTACTTAAACCAGGTGTGCCCAAACTTTTCAGGCTGCAGGCCGGTTACGTGGTTCAGCGGGCCAGTCACGTGGTTCAGCGGGCTGGTCACGTGGTTCCTCCCACTGGAAGCCGAAGCAAAACGCATCATGCAATCTGTTTTGCAACAGGAAGAGATAAACTTTAAGCTGCCATTTTGTCTGCTTAAAGCAGGGGTGCCCAAACTATAGCCCATGGGCCAGATCTGGCCCTTGGTACCAGTTCATCCAGCCCGCACTGCCTTCGTTGCTCCCGAGAGGGAAGCGGAAGTAAAAGCGCACATATACAGGCACATTTTACTTCCGCTTCTGGGAGTGACAAGGGTGGTGCGGGCTGAATGAATTGGCATCAGGGGCCAGATCTGGCCCACGGGGCTGTGGATTTGGCACCCCTGACTTAAACAGAAATGGAAATGGTTCAGGTTATAGCCAGCAGACAGTTTCATGATCTCTATCTTTGCTTGTTCTGTTACTGTTGGACCATTATGGTAACCATAGTAACTCATCATGATTGAAATAGAAATGTTTAATAAGGCCTTTGCCTACAGGTGGTTAAATAGTAATGTAACAGTATTGTTATCTGCAACAAAACAAGAGTTTATGGTCCATCTTACATAAGAACTCTTGATAAATTTGCAGTTAGTTATATAACGGCATAGAAGTAAGCCAGAAGCATGTGCTGTTTTTCCCTTTTCATCTTCCCACACAGTACAACCTTTTGTATGCATAGTTCACTCACAGCCTTTCTTTTCGCAACAGCCCTCCCACAAACAGTCAGTCTTGTTATTCTCCATCTCTTTGTGTTCTTCTGACATGGAAAAATATGGAATTCATGAAAAATAAGACATATATGGACTTACTGTAGACTGATGCCATGACTCTATCCCAGTTTAAGCTGTCAAATCCTGGCTTTCTATACCCGCATGTATTTCTTGTGTGGTTAATGTTTTTAAAAAACGTAACAGCATGACCAGCTCCTGGTTCATCATTTATTCAGTTTCACATTACTTGGGGGACTCATTAACCTTTGATTTTGCAAACACGTTTCATTTGGCTCACAGAGTTTGGACAAATTATTTTTCACTAGCCAAGTTACTTGGGGAGCTAAAAAATATTTGCCAAGCTATTTTCTCATTTTTTAAAAATTTACAATAGATTTATATACAGCCCCAATCAATAGACTCTGGGCGGTGTACACAGTCCAGCAAGTACCTCAGTGGCCGCTCAGCAACAATTAAAAATAATATAAATAATATAAAAAACAGTTAAAAGCCCTTTCAACATAACAATGCTGCCCCCCTGCTGTGCCTTTATTGATCTCTTAAAACAGGTATAAAAACAGCATGACATTAAAAAAACGATATAATCATTAAATCATTAAAAATCATTATCAACCAATTATGAGAGGGGGGAAACCTCAGACGAGCCAAAAAGGGGAGCTTGTTGACAATCCTGGCCCCCAGACCCGCTTCTCTAACCACGTTTTCAGTTCTCTCCTAAACTGTAGCAACTGGGCCTGGAGGCATAATTCTACCGGGAGGAGGTTCCATAGTGTGGGGACTATGACCGAGAAGGCCCTTTTCCCCGTGCTGGAGAGGCATGCCTCCCCAATGGATGGTATATGGAGGGTGCCCTCTCGGTTTGCTCTCGTGCATTGTTAAGGTCACCCTTGCTCAAAAGCCAGTTGCATCTAACTTTAGGGTTCAGTGCTCATCTCTGTTACAGCCAGTGCAAGGGCGACCTTGACAATGCACGAGAGCAAATCAAGAGGGCACCCTCCATATACCATCCATTGGGGAGGCATGCCTCTCCAGCACGCAGAAAAGGGCCTTCTCAGTCGTAGCCCCCACATTATGGAACCTCCTCCCAGTAGAATTACGCCTCCAGGCCTAGTTGCTACCATTTAGGAGAGAACTGAAAACAGCCAGTGCTGTCTGTGTTTGCAGACGTTTCCATGGACATGTGGCAGGCATGCCTCAACACATGAGTGCACAGAATGCTGCTTACCTTCCCAATGAAGTGGTACCTATTTATCTACTTGCAATTTCTTGCTTTCGAACTGCTAGGTTGGCAGGAGCTAGGACAAAAACAGCAGCTCACTCTGCCATGCAGTACTCGAGTCTCGAACTCCGATCTTCCAGTCGTCAAGTTCAGCGTCTCAACCACTTGAGCCACCGCAGTCCCACATGCATTGTTACGTGTCATTATTTTAGGGAATACAATATGCTTTATGCCCATAAATATTTCCTGGTGATAATAAGCTGTCTTCCTGTCATCATTTCTTAAGCTGTTTTTTATCTTGTTAATTAAAATGATTTTTTTTTAAAATTAAATCCAGGCTTTTTTGAAGAGACTTGAAGCTGTGAAACCATCAGCTGGTATGAGGCGGTCAGAACAGCTCATGGACTATCAGCGGCAGATGAGCTATCTTAATGCTTCTCCAACTCCAAGGCGAGGAAAGTCTGCTATAAGCCACCACAGCCCTTCTCGTAAGTAACTCTAAGATGCTGGCTGTATTTTTTGTGCTGCATACTAGCAAATCATGCTTACAAAGTCAGGTATACAGAAAGTCTTTTTCTCCTAGTCTCAACATAATTCATGTGATGGATGGGTTTATTAGATTCCAACAACCCAATGTATATACCAGGGGTGCCCAAACTATGGCCCAGGGGCCAGATCCGGCCCCCGAAGCCAATTCATCCAGCCCACAAAGCCCTCATCGCTCCTAGAAGCGGAAGTAAAACGCGCCTGTCGGGCTCATTTTAATTCCGCTTCCAGGAGTGACAAGGGCTTCACGGGCCTGATGAATTGGCTTCGGGGGCTGGATCCGGACCCCAGGCCATAGTGGTCGGCTCCCTGAACCACATGACTGGCCCATGGCCTGAAAATTTGGGCACTCCTGGTTTAGACTCATATGCAACTTCTGTTGACAATCCTGCTCTTAGCAATCGCAGTTACCGCTCAATAGCGCTTAGTGCACTCTCTGGGCAGTTCACAAGGTAATTAGCATTTTGTCCCGAACATGCTGGGTACTCATTTTACCAACCTTGGAAGGCTGAGTCAGCCTTGATCCTGTCAGGATTGAACTCACAACGTTTTGACTGCAGTGCAACAATGTGCCACTAGGGTTCTTCAAAGAAGAAAAACCTCATGTCGGGATAAACCTCAAAAATGTTTATAAACAATCCTGCTAGAGATGTATCATTTGGGAGCGCTGAGGGCTTCATTGGAGTAACAAGAGGAGTACCAAAAGGCCCAGGCCTCTTCAACATTTTCACAAATGACATGGATGAGGGAGTGTAGGAATACTTATCAAATTTGCAGATGAAACAAAACCAGGTGCAATAGTTAATACCTTGGAAGACAGGGGCAGAATTGAAAAAGATCTTGATAGGCTTGAACACTAGGCCAAAACAAACAATGGAATTTAACAGGGATAAGTGCAAGGTTTTACATCTAGGGGGGAAACATGCACAATTATAAGATGGAGAATACTTGGTTCAGTAATATTACAAGCGTGAAGGATCTTGGAATTGTTGTAGGTCATAGACCAGTGATGGCGAACCTTGGGCCTCCAGGTGTTATTGTAATTCAATTATTAGAAGGCCAAGTCAGCACTCCTGCTGATCAGGGCTTCTGGGAATTAAAATTCAAGAACAGCTGGAGTGCCAAGGTTCGCCATCACTGTCATAGACTAAGTATGAGTCAACAGTGTGATATGGCTGCAAAAGAAGGCCAACATTGTTTTATGCTGCGTTAACAGCAGCATACTGTATAGTCTCAAAAAACTGTAAAGTACTTGTTCCCCTCTATTCAGCACTAGTTAGAACACATCTAGAATGCTGTGTCCAATTCTGGACCCCATACTTAAAGAAAGATGCAAACAAACTACAGCATGGACAGAAAAGGGCAACAAGGATGATCAGAGGCCTGGAAACCAAGTTGTATGAGGAAAGATTGAATGAAGTGGGCAGGTTTAGCATGGAGAAAAAGAGATTGAGAGGTGATTTGATAGCATTCTTTAAATACCTGAAAGATAATCATAAAGAGGAAGGGTAGGACCTGATCTTGATCATCCCCGAATGCAGGTTGCATAATAATGGGCTCAAACTACAGGAAGCCAGATAGAGGCTATCAGGAAAAATGTCTTAATCGTTAGAACAGTATGATAGTGAAACCAACTGCCTCGAGAGGTGGTGAGCGTTTCAACACTGGAAGCATTCAACAGAGAATTGGACAACCATCTGTCAGATTGGCTTTGATTTGGATTCCTGCACTGAGCAGGGGGTTGGACTCGATGGCTTAAAAGGCCCCTTTCCAATTCAGTAGGTCTATGATTCTATGAGTAAAACTCAAGCTATAAGCAGGAGCGCCCAAACTACGGCCTGGGGGCTGGATCCAGCCCCCAACACCAATTCATCCGGCCCACAAAGCCCTCGTCACTCCTGGAAGCAGAAGTAAAACGCACCCGTACAGGCATGTTTTACTTCTGCTTCCAGGAGCGACGAGGGATTTGGGCCAGATGAATTGGCATTGGGGGCTGGATCTGGCTCCCAGGCCATAGTGACCGGTTCCCTGAACCACGTGACTAGCCCACGGCAAGAAATGTTTGGGCACCCCTGCTTTAAAACCAAATCCAGTATTCCATTTGATCATAAAAAGATGGTGTTCCTGATAAAGAATTTAGATCTTAATCTATAAGGAAGAGATGTAAAGTACGTGTCCGGGAAAGGCTCCCACACCCCTGGAGCCTATCCTGTAATGCTTCGTACAGACCTACCTAACGCCACTGAGATCAGCCCCGCGAGGGTCCAGAGGCTGAGAGTGGGGCCCACACCACACAAAATGGGAAAAGAATTGGTAACTACAACTCCCAAGGTGCCTTGGGAGAAAAAACGGCAGTTTAACAACAAGGCCTGGAAATAGAATGTTGGAAAGAGCTGATTTGCATGTTGGACTGTGATTGATTGAGAGTGAATGACTGATAGGGAAAGGTCCTGGAATTCCAGATATAATCTTCTTAACCTATAAGGAAGGCGTGTGGATGTATGTGTCCGGCAGACCTTCAAACACCCCTGGAGCCGATCCTGTAAGTCCCACTCCCCCCCCCCCTCTCTGTGTGTGTGTCTGTGACTGACACACACAGAGAAACACAGATAGAGTGAGACAGAAAGAAAGAGACAGACAGAGACACAGAGAGGAAGGGATCCGTGAGCCGCCCCAGCTCCAGCCCAAACCACACTGGCCACAACCATGTTCAGGCCTGTGGGGAAACCACCCACACCTGGCCACAGCGGCGGTGAAAGGCACACAGGACACCAGGAGCTTAGCGGGGGGGGAGACAAACACCCCTGTAGCTCACCCAACAACACCCCCCAGACCGCCTGGGACGAAGTCCGGGTACCCTTGCTAGTAGTTCATAATTCAGAACTCCTCCTTACTATCACCACCAGCAGTTGTATAACATTCTCTCTTTCATGTGTCTTTCCAGGAGGTGCTTCACGAACATCTACCCACAGTGCGTCCAGTTCAATGAGTCGGAGGAGTGAAAGACCTGTTTTTGAATCATCCAGTGGTCCGCTCCAGCGGATGAACCCAAGTAATATTCGTGGTGCCTGGCTATAAATTGCACTGAACCACCAGATTTCTAATTCTCATCTTTTTGCAAATTGTTGTAATTTCGTGCAAAAATTATTGTAATACTATAAGTGATTAAAGGACACTGGAAAGTGGTAATAACTGCAAATGAATACAACATCAGTTTTTTTCTTTTTGAGGGAGCGGTCAACTTGCAGAATTTCTGTTAAATGTAATGGATAGTATCTTCCAGATCAGTATTTTGTCTTTAATATCTTTGTATAAGAAAACTGGCAAAACTGCAAATCATAGTTATATTTCATTAAAACCCAAATTAAGTTGATACATGATAGAGGGTTGATTTGCTAAACTTTGGGTTCAGAAGGGAAAATACTGGCTTTTCATGTTAAGCTTTGCAATAAACTTGTACCTGATTTAATTCCTCATTTTTTGCTTTCTTGCAATGTCACTGCGATATTTTAAAATTAGCATATTATATTTATATAGTTCTTCAACATGCCAAAGTCTTGTGGAAATGAGCAAGAGAACATATGCTGTGCAGTTCATCTGTTCCTTAGTCACAAATCTTGAAATTAGTACGTGGTCGTCTGCGGGATAGAGAGCATGAACCAAGTTTTTGCACATGAACTCATGCTGTGCTTGTTCTGCCTATGCAGTGCAGGAATGAATTTTGATCAGTTTTCCATAATTTAACACTGGGAAGTGTGTAAATGTTAAATATGTCATGCCACTTATTAACATAACCTATACAATGCATTTTATCATTTCATCAAATAATTTGGCATCCTATTCTGATTTCAAAGAGCATTACCAGTTATGGTTTAAATTTGAATCCTTGGTACAAGTTTCAATGTATTAAGCAGTAAACATTTACATGGGTAATGTAGAGAAGAGTGGTCTCTGTCAGCTAGAGCCTTTTTTTTTTGAACCTGTGATGACCTTTGCTTAGCTCTGCCTGTATGTAATGTACAGTATTTGCACAGTTATGCTGAGTGAATTGCTCTTTACAGTCATTTTGTTTCTTGAATGAAATACAAGTGAACAGTGGTCTTTTAGATGCACGTTTTAATTATAAGCTTTGAAATTTTCACATGGCAGCTCCCCCCGCCTTTTTTTAGCAACCACCATGTGCTAATTTTAGATAACTTCATTGTAACATATTTGCTTGGTTATGGAAGATACAATTTTTATGTCATTCTTTTAAATTTAAATAAAACCGTTGAATTATATTTGTTTTCAGCAGTACATTTCCTTTTCCTAAGTACAGTAAAACCCCTACTTACGAAAAAAAGTCCGTTCCGTAGGCTTTTGCTTAAATCAAACTTTTTTTTGTAACTCGAAACACACCCATAGGAAAAATATTTTTTATATAACTCGAAGCAAACCCATAGGAAAAAATCTTTATGTAACTCAAAGTAAACCCATAGGAAATCGTGTAAATCGGGACATGGTTTTAGCATAAAATCATTATATAAGTCGAATTTTATGTAACTCTCGAGGCATTTGTAAGTCGGAGTTTTACTGTAGTTCTGTCAGAGTATTGGAAGCAAATGAGTTTGAGTGGAAACGAGTAGTGGAGGAAGTAAAAAGCCCAGTGTCAAGAAAGCCTTGGCTTGCGCAAGGACAAGAGTGAGAGTTGGAAAATATGCAACTAATGTCCAAATAATGAGTTGCTGAATACAGAGACAGTCAAAATACAGAGAAGCAATCAAAACATGAGGGAGTCATCTCTTCTTGCTCGCCAGAAGGGTGGTTTATTTTGCTCTGAATTGAGTAGCACCCCTTTCCTCCACTTTCTAATTGAATGCAAAGGGGTGGTTGTGAAGATGTCAGTGGGCACGCTGTTACAACTTCACTTCAACCAAGTGCGCTTGTCTCACGTCTTTCAAACATTTTTTCCATCCTATTTTTTATTATGTTTGCCAAAAGTAGCATTGTACCTTAGGGGCCATTCAACAATTATGTGATCTTCAAGGGGGGGGGAGGGGGTCTGCCATCTGAATTGCGGAAAATTATGTGTGTGTGTGTGTGTATGGGGGGGGGGTGTTCAGGTCAAAGATTACGTAATCCATTTGGAGCTGTTGTGGTTTCAAAACATGGCACTTTTTTAGGTTTAAAAATGTTCTCTGGGAATTTTGATCCGATTTGAGATTATTGAATCTTCACCGATATGTTCTGCATTAGGCACCAATAGTGAAAAGCTCTAAAAATTAGAGTTTTGATACAAAATTAGTTTTGATACAAAATTAGTTTTGATACAAAATAATTAGAGTTTTGATACAAAAGCTTTGGATTATGTAATTGTAAAGGAAGGGGGATTTCGAAGTGAAAATTAGGGTCGGATTACATGGGGGAGGGGGTCAATTTCCCCCCCAAAATGGATCACATAATTGTTGAATGGCCCCTTATAAGAACCATATCCCTTAAGAAAAATAATGAAATAACCATACAAAGGGAGACAAAGGAAATGACTCAGCAAAGATGTCCCTTTTTCACAGCTGTCTGCCTGTGTTCTTGTGAACTCTTGAACATGGTAATTGGTGTGGATGGCTACAGTGATTTCACCTGGGAAACCAGCAAGGACCTGCAAACTGGGGTGCCCCCCCCATGTAATCACATCCTGACTTAAATCTCATACTGATTTCAATAAGCATGTGACTAAGGGTTCAACTATACTGGATTTAATTTGCAGCTGCCATTATTGCAGCTAGTGGCTGCAGATTGATTCAAGAATTCACCATTCATACTGGATGCAATTCCAGTCCACAGCCCTCTCTTCTTTCTTTCCTTCCTTTGCTTAGCCTTTTTTGGTTCACTGTTTTGCTGGTTTTGTATGTGGCGTTAAATAAAACTCTCTTAGAGTCAATCTAATTAAAACCACAAAAGAGAACCGCAATGTTATTTATGCCCAGCCAAAAATGTTAGAAAATGCTCTAGTAAGGGAAAACATTCAGCACCTTGAAATGCACGTGCATATGTGCGCGTGCACACACCACACTAAACTGGGATCAGGCGGAGCATCTTAGATCTCTCTCAGGATAAGATGATCTTTCCATCTGAACTTCTGCCAAAGGTACTGCAAAACATTCAGCCTCCTTCATTCTGGTTATAATGAGCTCAGCAGAACTGATTTTCCTTTCCTTGATACTTGATCTGCCTGGAAATTTTTGGCAAGTACAATTTTTCATTAATTATTCAGCCCCACTTTCTTACTGCAATATGCAGTATCTGTACAACACAGGGGCATACATATGGAAAAGAATAATAACAATGACCCAATAATAAGGTGATAGGTGTAAGAATGAATGAATGGGTGAAAGAAAATAATGAATGAGTGAAAGAAAATCCAGGGGCATATTTTCCCTGTCGCCTACATACTGAAATACCACCTATGGACTTGAGTTAAAAGTTTTTATATCTTCATTCTTACTAATATCAAAGAGCAAATGGGAATATCTGGAGCTTTTTGCCCTTAAGTCATCATTGTCGTTGGCTGCCACTCATATATGCACATACTTTTTCCTGGAAATCATTTTCACAGTAACGACAAACAGGAAAAGTGTCACTGGCATGACTTTGTTTAAGGTGGATTCCAGCTTGCCACGAAGTGACCAACAAACTGATCACAGAGTCATCAGTGGCACGTATGAAATAAGACATGCAGGATTTAACACTGGGACTGCAATGGACTGCCACAGTCTTGAGGATATAACAAGGTGCACCTTCGCAGCCAGTCCATCTGGCATGGCCTCTTCTGGCTCCATGACCGTTGGGAATCAATACTGAAGTGGGGCTGTTGGGCCCAATATGATTGTTTCTAGTGGCATTTCCTCCACTGAGGGGCCATTACCCCGCCTAAAGGGACTCATCTGCCCATAGCCATTGGCACCTTTGAGGAGTCAGGTTATTTACCGCTGCCCAATTGAGTCATTGGCTGTACAGTCTACTCCATTACCATAGCGGGATATCCGGCCAGATGAAGTGCCCTTAGATATACAGTAGCTAATACAATAGCTACTTATAAATTGTCTCTGCCTTAAGGTCAAATGGCACAAGCAATATGCTATCACTAAATCCTACATTATTTGTACTAAAACATACAAGAATGTACAGAGAAGGCAACTACAAAAGAGCTTTGTGCCATTCTCGAAGCAGGATTGTTTTAGAATGGATGGTGATCAGCATGTCTTTACACTTCAAGTTAATTGCAGAGGAATATAGTGTTCCACTGTTTGCTCATGTGTCAGTGTTTTTAATTTAGTGTCTTTTTGGTATTATTAATGACCAAGATCCTGCTTGTTCTAACAAAAGTAGACCCAATGAATCAACTGCTGGATTCTAAGCAACTCGTGGGAATCACAGCGAGTCAATGAGTCTACTTTGGACTAGTGATCGCATATAATTCTCTATATGCAATTGCTTTTCATATTGTAACATACTATGTTTTACTTGTACTGTACCAGTCCTTTAAGTAATTTGTGAGTCATCTCAGGTTCCTACATGAAAGAAAAGTGGCACAGAAATGAAATGAATAGATAATTGTGTTGCTCCCAGATGGAATATGTAGCACCTGTTTGGCAGATTCATGTCATTTACTGGCAAAAGATAGTTGTAGGCATCACTAATATGGTGTCCATAAACAAAAAAAAAGTGGAGAGATTTTACATATACAGTAGTTTTTATTGCATTCACGTTTATATATTTTAAATACTGTGTAAGAAGCTATCTTCCAGAAATGCATATATAATATAGGAATATATTATTGATATTTGTCATACGTTTCTATATACACAAAGGCCTCTTCAATTTTCCATAAAAAAATATTGTGATTGTGATCTAATGGACAACCTTTGGCCCATTTTACATTATAGCAACCTGATTTCTCAGTTGGATTTGCCCCACATGTAGCCATCTCTGTTTCCCTAGGAAATATTTAGATGCCTCTTAAAACTTCACGGAGATATCTTACAAAAGCAGAACATTTGTTAGTGGTTTGATTCTCTTAAACATATTTCTTGATCTCGTCATACAAGACTAATACAAACGCACCGCCCATTCCTCTCAAGACGTTGGACCAGGCGCCTTTGAAGAAAGCTTTTCCTCCTTCATCTTTTGCTATCTTCTTCCAGCAGTCAATTGTGCCCTTGTACATGATATCAGCTGTGGAAGACAAGATGTGCTAATAAATTATGTTGTAAACAAAGGTGCAACACTGGAAAGCAATGCAAAAATGTTCCCCTCCAGTATCCCTTCTCAAAAATAAAAATAAAGTTCTCTGATCTTTACTTAATATTTACTTCACAGGCTAACTATGAAACTGCATTTCCCGCTCTCTCTTTCAAACGCATTCACATGTATTGTCATGCTCTTAGACTAAGCAAAGATGGGAAAAGTCACTTTTTTGGGACTACAACATCTGGAATCACAGAGTCAGAATGGCCAGTTGGCATGCTGGGTGCAGTCTTTTGGCAGCTATCATCTTACACACTAGATCCTAAAACTGAATGGCTTTGCTCAAGGAAAACTTCTTAGTATTATTAGGGCTGCAGCCCTTTGCAACAAAGTTTCCCAACGTGGGTGTCATGCCCCACAGGGGTAATTCAATTCCGAGAAGTCTAAGTACATTGGTTGATCAGTGCTTTGGAGAATTGACTTAGGCTTCTGGGAATTGAAGTCCAAAAACCAAAAGTTGGGAAACACTGCTCTACATGCTGACCTATGACAAAATCAATATGTATCTTGAGATCAATGGGGCTTACTTCTGAATGGATACTATAGAATTGCTCTAATTGCATCAGCTTCCATTTTACTTCTTTAAGATTGGAAGGTGCTTATTCATCTGCTCAAGCTATGGAGTGCGCTCTTTGAGAGTGCACAAAAGAAAAGCAGCCCTATCGATATTCTAGGAAAGAGCACATAGCAAGGTAAACAAAGAGGAAGTGGAGCTGTCCAGAGGGGACATTTCCCTTGATCCTTTCAAGAATGAAAAATGAAAGAAAAAGTGCTGAGTTGAGACACTATTTAAAAATACAGTAAGTGCTTATTTTCTCACCTCCTTTCCTGCCAGACTGCATCATCATCCTACGTCGGACAGTGTCTAAAGGATAGGATGCAAGCCCTGCGACAGCGGTAACACTCTGGGCTATCATCCAGCTCACTACAATGTGCACGTTCTTCGGATCAGGCATCATCCCTGCCATCAAGAGCAGATTGCCCAGAGAGAAAGGGCAGAGGAAAAGAAATCTGTTAGTGACATCCCACCTCTTCTGCGTCACTCACAGACAGGATCACAGCGCCAGAGAAGCTCTGTGTCACATCCTATTAACACAAAGCTACATGACAGACAAACACAGTGACAGCAGAACTGCTAGGGAAGTGATTTTACATGATTGTCTGAAGGAATTTTTTAAAAAACCAGATTTCAATAGCTGTTTTGGTTAGGATGTCTAGAATTTGTAGTAGAAATCAGTGTGTTGCCTGGTATCTCTAAGGAAGAGTTAGCAGTGTGTTAATGACGTTCCTCCACTTTCCCTGACAATCCAGTAAATTTAGTCCTCCCCTCAGAGAAAGGATAAGAGATGGAAAGACACAAGACAGAACTTTGACTTAATGGGGCTTCATTTGGAGCAACCATGTACAGAATTGGGCTGGTGAACTTTATGATGCAACAGATTTATGAATTTAGATCTCCACAGTCCCAATCCAACACTGCAATGGTTTACACTATCTTTCTCTCCCCACCCCCCTTCTTTCTTTCATGGCTACTACTGCTGTCAAATTGAACCCAATTTACAATTCCTAGTAGGGCTTTCTTGGTATGTAAGATATTTAAAGAAAGGTTTTTAGCAGTGCCACCCTCTCAATGAGTTTTAATGGCCAAGCAAGGACTTGAATCCTTGTTTCCGGAGACCTAGTACATCTTTCTACCTAATACGCCACGCTGGCTCACATAATACAACTACAGGTACTTTCTTTTCTTTTTTAAAAAATTGCTGCTTCTGCCAGAATTCTACAGTCAAGTGAACACTGAAAGCGTCCTTTGGCTACGAAGGAATCCTTAGGCTCAGTAGGATATTCAATAGTGTTTCCCTCTTTAAAAGACCTCTTGGCCTAAGAGATGGAGAGAATTTGTTAAAGTGTAAGAAGAAACTTTTCTGATCCTAGTACAAGAGCACAATAATGTCAAGGTGGAGACCAGAGCTGCATAAAGGTATGTTTGCATAATTTATATGCATATTGCTTGTCACTAAAACATAGATTATCTGTCTGCATGCAATAAAATAATAAATTTATCACAGGGGGAAACTGTCCACCTTGATACTCCCCAACACCGACTAAAGTACTTAAATAATGGAAAATAGAAAATATTCGAATTCCAAACAGCTCCATAGCCTAAAATTATTACAATGGCATTTCCACTTAAAATAACCATCACTACTCTGCAATGGAGCCCTTTTGATTTTGATTTCTATTGATCTCCAGCTATTATGTAAATCAACTCATTACCCACAGGCCAAATGATTAGTCCTCATCATAAACGAAGGGTGTGTCAAGACTGAGGAATTGTGCGTGCTCTGAAATGATTATCTCCAGTGTGATCCAATTTTATCTCCCTCTGACAATCATTAGAATGATCCTACCATTCAGACTTCAGAGGTTTATTTTCTTCTGCCAAAGATCCAGATCTTCAGCTTGCTCCACCTTTTCCCTATTTGGTTCCCTTCCTTGTTTCCGGTTTGCTTCTTTCCCTCCGCACCCTGTTCAATTTCTACTTTCTTCCCTGCCTTCTTTCAGTTGTCATTCCTGTGCCTGCATCCTTCCATTTTTCTTTTATGCAGGTAGCATAGCGAATAAGCGATGCGCAAATACTACGCTGCATTGCTTGGGGAATTTTTTTTAAAAAAATGTTTAAGTAGAAGGGATTTCTCCATTGTCTCTTTCACAACCCACTACAGACATCGTGGTGTTGTCAGCCCAACACTGGTCACAGATCCACTTGGAAGCATACAATTCATCTGCTCAAGCTATGGAGTGTGCTCGAGAGTGCACACTAGAAAAGAAAAGTAGCTCTGTCGATACTCTAGGAAAGAGCATGGCAAGGCAAACAAAGAGGAAGTGGAGTTGTCCAGGGGTGGGGAAATATGGATGCTGGAACTTTGAGTGATCCATGAGAAGTCCAAGTAATAAGCTATATGCCTTGTCTGGACATGATCGAAGAAAGACTGGATTTTTGAGACTTTTTTGGGGGGTGGGGTGGGGGTGGGGCTGTTAATTTTTTACCTAGAGGAAAAAGAAAGAGGTAGCCAACTCCAGTTTGAGTTAAAGATGAGAGATTGGCATCATCCTCCGCAATTAAGAAGGAAGCACTGGAAAATCTTTCATGATCAATCAGCCAAATCCAAGTCTAGACTGTGTTCTGCCAACTTTCAAGACATCTGTTGATATTACCAGATATCCTTTCCTTACCCTTAGCTGTATCGTAGATGCCAAAGTAAGCTGCTCTGTAGATGATGATGCCCTGGACGGACACATTGAATCCTAAATAGAGACCCCTGAGGCCATCTGATTTGTAGATCTTGGCAATACAGTTGCCCAGCCCAGTGAACTGCCTCTCTTTCAGCCCTTTCCCCACGTCGGCAGCTAGCCTGGTCCTTGCAAAATCCAGAGGATAGACGAAGCAGAGGGAAGTGGCTCCGGCAGCACCCCCAGAGGCCAGGTTGCCTGCAAAGTAGCGCCAGAACTGCTTGTGTTTGTCTACACCTCCAAGGAAGATCTGCTTGTATTTGTCTTTGAAGGCAAAGTTGAGGGCCTGGGTGGGGAAGTATCGGATGACATTGGCCAGGTTGCCTCTCCAGAAGGAAATGATGCCTTGCTCCTGGGGTATCCTTTTCACACAGTCCATGATCCCCTTGTATTGGTTTGCAGCTGTGATTTGTTGGCTGGCATGCTGGACCTGGTAAAGAAGATGGGTGGGGCAGAGAGAGGGTGGGAGGAAAAGATGATAGTGTGACCCAGAGTGTGCAAGATCTCCCCTCAAAGAGACAGCCATTCTTGGCTTTGAACCAGAAGCCTTATCTTTCAGTGCCAAATCTGGCCATTTTGAAGATCCCACAAAACCCTTTCTTTTTGCTATGACAGATTGCAGCTCCTTTTCAAAAAATAAAATAAAATCGAGATTCATAGAGCTTGAGCGTTCAACTATCATGAGTGCTCAACTGTTACACAGAACTTACACCTAAAATAACTGGTACCAGAATGGGCTAATTTCTCTTAGTAAAGGTCACCCTTGCTTGAAAGCCAGTCATATCTGTCTCTAGTGTGCCACAAAGCCAGTGCTGTCTATCTGCAGATATTTCCGTGGTCATGTGGCAGACATGACTAGACACTGGAGTGCCTGGAACGCTGTTACCTTCCCACCAAAGCAGTATCTCTTTATCTGCTTGCAATGTCTCGCTTTAGAACTGTTGCTTGGCAGGAGCTGTGACAGAGACGGGGGCTCATTCCATCGTACAGTACTCAGGTCTCGAACTTCTGACCTGCTGACCTTCCAGTCGTCAAGTTCAGTGTCTTAACCGCTAAGACACCACAGTCCCTTAATTTGTCTTACATCATCCCTAATCAAATATTTTCACCCATATAAAGTTCTTGCGAAAAGATACATGCCAGCTCCATTTCCTCTTAATTAACTTGATAGGAAGAAAAAAGAGCACACACAGTATAAAATCGGCATTATATATGCTGCTTTCCCCCCCATTTCTGTAGCCCTCTTAAGAAACGTCCTTCAGCTGACCGCTGCTTCAACATGCAGCCATTGATCTTTCAGCAAAACACATATCCTGGATTAGTTAAATGTTGAAGTAGGACTTTTTCCAGTTGAGATTCAGGCTCAAGTCCGTGCTGCCATGAAGCTCCAAGGGTGACCTTGAGACAATTACTTTCGCTCAGTCTGAAACACCTCAAAGGGTCATTGAGGATAAAGACGGGAAGATGAGACATGTGTACACTGCTCTCAAGGTTAATGGAGGAAGGGCAGGACAGAAATGCAACCAGTAATACATACAATAAAAATACAAGTGCAAGTGCCAGATCTGTAGCTCCATTCGCAATGGACTTTGCATATGAAGACGTGGGCTACAGTCCTTGAAAATGTATGCCAAGTCCATCATTTTAGCCTGTAATCAAACTATTTGATTTTAGTGAGCTACAGTTCTGGCATATTGGTCTATGGTACATTGACAATATTTATTCACATAACATGTTATGTGATTTTAGTTAGTTGATAATTTATTGCATTATATAATTTGTTTCTAACTATGTTACATTTATTTAATGTTGTGAGCCGCCCAGAGTGGTGCTTGCACCAAATAATAATAATAATAATAATAATAATAATAATAATAATAATAATAATAATAATAATAATAATAATAATAATAATAATAATAATAATAATAATAATAATAATAATAATAATAATAATAATAATAATAATAATAATAATAATAATAATAATAATAATAATAATAATAATAATAATAATAATAATAATAATAATACTTTATTTGTATGCCGCCCACTCAGCATACGCCGACTCAAGGTGGCTTACAAAGTAACACATAAGCATCAGATACAATGAATACAATAAAGTCCACAAACCACATAGAAAAATTCATAAGAAATGGCCAGCAAGAAGTCCAAAGCCCAAGGTGGCCATGAGGAAATGTACACACACACACACACACACACACACACACACACACACACACACACACACACAATTGGGCAGGATACAAATCAAACAAACAAACAAACAAATAAAGACTAATGTCAGGATTATTAGCATGATCTTTAGATCACTGAGTTCTACTTTTCATAATGCGTACTCTTGTTTTAATGGCAACGGCCAACATTTACGTGCGCCATGCTCCAGATGTGGAAGCTGTGCTGATCTGACAAAGTACTGGTTATATGTGACCAGCCATAGTACAAGCACTTCATGAGATTATAGAGACAACCTCTGCAGCTGAAGTTCCATACATGTAAATACTGAACAGATGCTGGTCTGTACTGATACTGTATCTATAAGGGCTGGATGGCTCAATGGTTATGGTATCTGGATTGGGAGTTCAATTCACCTTTTTGCCTCTAAGGAGATGAGCTAGCCTACGTAGCCATGGGCAAGCTGCAAAGCCACAGGTTGCACTCCACCCTCCAAGAAAGAAGTGGTGAACCAACTCTGTGACCCCTGGTGGAACAAGAGCCCTAGAGGCACAGTGGTAAACATTGCAGCCAAAACATTATGAGTTCGATACTGACGGGAGTCAAGGTGGACTCTGCCTTCCATTCTTCCGAGGTCGGTTAAATGAGTACCCAGCATGTAGGGACTAAAATACTAATTGCCTGTAAACTGCCCAGAGAGTGTACTAAGCACTATGGGGAAGTATACAAGTGTAATTGCTATCACTAAGATGCTGAACTTTATGACTACAGTACATGCGCTGTCTTGAGCAGGGAGACCTTGCGGGTACTGCAAGATTTCAGTCCTTCACGGCGTAGTGTGTTACCAATTGTTTTCTTGGTGACTATGGTTCCAGCTGTCCTGAGATCATTGACAAGTTTCCCCTGTGTAGTTCTGGGCTGCTTCGTCACTGTTCTCGTGATCATTGCAACTCTATGAGGTGAGATCTCCCACACCGAGGGAGATTGAGTTATTGTGTTTCTTCCATTTGTGAATTATCATTCCAACTGTTGTCACCTTCTCACCAAACTACTTGGCGATAGTCTTGTAGCCCAGTCTAGCCATGTGCAGGTCTACAACCTTGTCCCTAACATCCTTTGACAGCTCTTTGGCCTTCGGCACGGTGGTGAGGTGAGAATCTGATTGCTTGTTTGCTTGCTTCTATAGTCAGGTGTCATTTACACAGGTACTGTTACAAGCTGGGATTAGGAGCACTCTCTTACAGAGGGTGTTCCTCATCTCAGCCCATTACCTGGGAGCCTGAAATCTTGCTGGCTCACTATAATGCAAATCCATCTCTGACTTTTGGGGATTGGGTTTCTGAGGGTTTGTTTATTGTTAATCTGTCTCTCACAACTACAATACATCTATCATTACAATTATGGCCTGGTCATTTCTTTGTCAGAGAGCACACGGACAAAATCATCAGGGGATCAAATACAGTAATACCTCATACAAAGTCTGCTTCATACAACATCGAATTCATACAACATCGCCTAATTTCTTGAAAAAAGTTACCCCATACAAAGTCGCTCGACTTTGTATGAGGCATTCATTTTTCCCCAGGTTGCATTGTGCCAGGGCAGTATAAAAGACAGGACACATGCGTGCATTGCTCTTGTGGGTTTTGCACAAGGCAAAGAGTGTTTAGGAGTGATTTTGAGCGTGATTTTGGATTTTTTTGAATTTTGCATCAGAATTTTTAGAAGCATTCCTGGGATTTTTGCAGCATTCTTCAGGTTCTTGGACAATAAGGGTTGTTTGACATGTTTTTGCAATGTTTTTAGCCTTTAGACAATGTTTTCTTAAAGTTCTGTCAGTTTCCTGTCTGTTTCCTTGACTTTGCTCTGAAGTCTGTGCTGTTACAGTACAATGTATCTCTATGGAAACGACGTTGTACGAGGCATCGCAGCAAGGATTTGAACATTGTATGAGGCATCGCGGCTAGGATTCAGTTCGAGACCTGAGTGCTGCATGACCGAGTGAGCCCCCATTTCTGTCCCAGCTCTTGTCAACCTAGCCGTTCAAAAGCAAGAAATTGCAAGTAGATAAATAGAGACCACTTCAGGGGAAAGGTAAACAGAGTTCCATGCACTCTGGCATCTAGTCATGCCTGTCATGTGACTATGGAAACGTTTGCAGACACAAACAGTATTGGCTCTTTGGCTATAAACCCTAGAGTCAGATACTACTGGCTTTCAAGGAAGCGTAACCTTTACCATTTTTTAAATGTACTGCTGTGCATTTTCTACCTAGAAAACCTTGTAAAGTGTCATCCAGTGTCAGACTCAACTTGACGGCACATTATTATTATATGGGGATACACACAGAGGGAGAAAAAAGAAACTTCAATTCTTTCTCCCAACAGTCAGTGCACTTGCAGGTCTCTGCTATAGAGAGTCAAAGGGGGGGGGGGGGGGGGGGAGAGCTGGGTTAGTTTGTGTAACCAGAACTGTGCAAGTGAAGTTTCCATATTTAGTCACCCATCTGGCACGAGGACTTCTCCTTCACTCTTAATTCTACAAATTGAGTTCCACTGGAGAAAACTGGTTCCTTAGATATATAAGGACTACTACTTTTGAAGACGGAATAGTTGACGTCCCTAAGTCGGCTCCTGGAAAAGAATTCATGAGTGGCAGAGCCAACGAGTATGTCAACTGCAATGTACAAGAACGAGCCCCAGTGCAGGGGTGCCCAAACTATGGCCCCTAATGCCAACTCATCCTGCCCGTGAAGCCCTCGTCGCTCCCGGAAGCAGAAGTAAAATATTTTACTCCCGCTTCCAGGAGCGACAAGGGCTTTGTGGCCCAGATGAATTGGCAACGGGCCCCGGATCTGGCCCACAGGCCGTAATGACCGGCCCCCTGAACCACGTGCCTGGCCCACGGTCTAAATAGTTTGGGCATCTCTGCCCTAGTGGCTCAGTGGTTAAATTGCTGTACTGCAGCCAGAATGTTGTGAGTTCGATCATGAGGACTCAAGGTTGACTCAAAGCCTTCCATCCTTCCCAGGTCAGTCGAATGAGCACCCAGCATGTTGGGGGACACAATGCTAATTAACTTGTGAACACCCCCCCCCTCCACAGTGCACTAACCACTATGGGGTGATAGGTTGCCCTTGTTCAAAAGCCATTCATATCCGACTTTAGGGTTCAGTGCCCATCTCCCTTTACAGCCAAAGAGCCGGCGCCGACATTCCCGTGGTCATGTGGCAGGCATGACGAGCACACGGAATGTTGTTACCTTTTCCCACCGAAGTGGTACCTCTTTATCCACTTGCAACTTTTTTTTTTTTTGCTTTTGAACTGCCAGGTGGTTGGCAGGAGCTGGGAGAGACGCTGCCGCCGTGCAGGACTCTCGGGTCTCGAACTGCTGACCTTCTAGCCGTCAAGTTCAGCGTCTTAGCCCCCAAAAGCCGCAGCAGCTATAGTGGCTATTACATGCTTCCAGAACCGGGGTCCCGGTCTCTCTCTCTCTCTCCTTCCCTGGCCAGACGAAAGCAACAGGTGGGGGAGTGAGAAACAACTCGGGACTTCTTCGCTTCCCCCCCCGTGAGTCCTCGGGGATCTCCTTACGGCGCTCCAGAAACGCCGTCGAGGCGCCTTACCTGCAGCAGCAACTTCACCCTCTCGATGGGCGCCACGGCGGTTTTGGAAATGGCAGCCGCGACGCCCCCGGCCAAGAAGTCCTTCAGGAAACTGAGCGCTTGGTCACCCATGGCGGGGCTCAAAACCCAGAGCCAAAACACCCCAAAAACCCTTCCTTTAGCTCGGGGTGGGGGGAGAGAATTTGTCGCTGTCCAGGCGCCTCCCCACGCACCCACCTAGCCGCCACCTCCCCTTTCCAAAGCCAATTTCCCCTAATCCCCCACCTTTTTATAGCCCCCCTGGGTCTCGCGATAAGAGGAAGACCCCCCCTGGGGGTGTGCGGGACCGCGCGCGCATTGGCTGGGACCCCCTCAAAGAGCCATGGCGTCCCCGGCGACGCCCCCCTCCGGCGGGCAGTGAAGTCCCTGGACTCAAGGGACGTCGCCAAGGGCAAATTAAAGTTATCAGGTCCCCCCCCCCTCCGCTTGGAGAGCGCTCTGGCACGGCATGTGCTGGCCCGGGGGGGGGGGGGGTTATTAATAGAGCTAGCGGGGAGGGGAAGCCGAGGACCCAGGCAGAGAGAGAGGCATGACGCTGACCCTTCTTTGGGCAGCCCCCCCACCCCGGGAGAGACGAGTCCTGTCCGGGGGCCACTAGCCACGCGAGTCACCCTGGCGTGGGCAGGTGGCGAAGAGCCCCCCCCCCCACTAAGTTGCAGCTCCTCAGGGCAAGCCAACAGGCGCCACCGCTGAGGATGATTTCTCCCCCAGGTGGGGGGCTGGGAGTGGTTCTGTTCTGGTCTTATTCTCACAAGACACCCCCACACACACACACACACGGTGTTCGCTCATCCACACGTGCACACGAGATTCTTCTTCCGTGTCTAGGTCAGACTCTACACCAGGGATTCTCAATCTGCGGCCCGTGAGCCAAATACGGCCCATGGCACCATTTCATGTGCCCCCCCCTACTCAGGAATATGCTGGTATATCAGGAAAATGGGTTTTTTCCCCATGCCACCCTCGAGTCTGGTGCCCTGGGGCAGGGCATTTGATGTTTGCAGATTGATACGCAGTAGGCAGCAGTCAGGGGGCCAAACACATCTTTATTGCAATGTAGTCAATCTGAACATGAGGTAATGGCGGAGACGCAGCTCCTTTTATATGGCACAGTACATTTGAATTTCGCCCGAAGGCGCCCCATTGGTTACTGTATCAGTGACGTCATTCTGACGTACTGCATACCTGCCGTGGCTCACCTGTGGCGGGAAGGTTTCCCGCGCTAATCACTGATTGGGTGATTGGAGCCACGAGAGCTGAGCTCTTTCAGCTGCGCTATCACTAGCAGCTGAACTCTATGTGAGTGGCAGACGACTTACATGCATACACTGTATCTACACAATAGGAGTATTTTGGTGTCTTGCAAGGAAGACAATAGAAGGAATGTATTCATTTAATACATAACAGGTATTCACAAGGGAGCGGAAAGGGAGGGGGGAAACATGGAGTATCGCTAGGTCCGATTCAATCACATTACACTTGGATACATGGGGGATCACTAGATCCGAATCATTCACATTATCTTGTTACATACACAACAGGGCAGTACAACCAGTACTGCATACCTGTCAAGTTTCGGGAAATTTCTGTCAAACCCTCGTATTTTACATTCTTTCCCGCCATCATCCCATATTAGTTAGACTGGAGTTAGACTGGAGGCCAGCACCGGATAAACATAGCTGTCCAGTTTCCTGTTTTGGCCGGGAAATTTCCCTTATTTGACAGAAATTTCCCAAAACTTGACAGGTATGGTACTGCCGTAGAGGGCCTCGGAGCTGACGGGGCCCTGCCGCCGCTGGCCATAACTGTGACAAATACTGTGAGACATTACTGTGGGGGGCCCAATAGGATTGCTCAGTATGAGGCTCAGAAATTTCTGATGGCGGCCCTGCCCTGGGACGCCAATGGCAATGTACGGGATTTCCCCCGCCCCAAATCAGCACCCCTACCACTCCCTGTCCAACGCCTTCCCATGGTGCCCTGCACTCCACTGCCCCCACTGCCTCCACCACACCAGGAAGTGCCATGTGGTAGAGGAAGGGCAAAATGGCCGTCTGGCCCCCGAAGCTGTCTGAGGGAGTGTGACCCGGCCCCGACTTTAAAAGGTTGAGAACCCCGGGGACCTCTGTGGCGGGAACACCAGACACAACGCCGATCCCAAATCTGGCCGACCAATTACAGATGGTGGCCTCAGATTCAAATCATCTGGTGGGGAACCCCATCGGGCCAATGATACCCAGGGACAACCCAAGCGGGCCGGCAATGCATAAAAAGGAAGGGATCCTGGGACCCGGGAGCCTGGATGCACATACCCCAGAAACGTGGGCCATGCCAATCCTCAGCCCCCAGACAATAGAAGGGGAGTGGGAAATCCCCAAGAGGAAGACAAGCGCCTAAAAGGGACACCACCAGCAGCATGGCTGAGTCTCAAGGGGGGGCAGAGGCCTCCCCCATGACAAAGGGCCAAAGCGGACGCGAGGGGCATGGGGAACTGAGAACACAAGCAAGGGAAATGAGAAAAGCAGAAGCCTACCGAGACCTTTTGCCCATCCCATCCGACCGCGGGAGAGGCTCCGAGGATGATGCAGACCCCCACGCCAGGCCACGATCTGAGGAGGCGGAGTCCTGGCGCTACGGAACTCCCCCAGCCCAACAAAGAAGGCGACATCCCTCCTACGACTCCGCCTGGCCTCCCAACCAGGAAAGCAGCCCCAGCGACGGAGCTGCACTTCCAGCAAGGCTCCAGCCAAGGCAAGCAGGACCTCCGGAACAGAGATCCGCCCACCTCGAAGACCAACGAGAAATGAGCTCTGCGCAGACGCAGATAAGGCAGCAGAGCTCCTCCCCAACAGACCAGCCAAGCACCGAGTGGAGAACGGGCTCCCCCTACTGGCAACCAAATGGGGAACAGGCGGGACTTTCAAAACCAACAATATGCGTCCCCACACCCTTCTGCCAGTTTAAAGGCAGACCAGGACACCAGAACTATTCAAGCAACCAAGCCCAACAGAGCCAACTGCCAAATAACTTCCCAACCCTCGGCATGACTGGGAAGAACTTTATGGACTGGAACCAACAATTTCAGGTACTGTTAATGAGGGAGGGGGCTTTACACCTAATTCAAGACCCACCAGAGAAGCCATGGTCCATGGAGGTGGACAGACTGCATCACAGGGCATTTTGCCTGCTTTTGGGTACCATAGATGCAACTATGTATGGGTGTATTCCAAGTGAGTCAACTGTCTATGATGTTTGGGGGAAATTGTATAACATGTTTTATTGCAAGAACAGGAGCACAACGTGCTTACTGCTGAGGGAGCTGTACGCATACAAGATTAAAGAGGGAGATAGCATGGGTGAGCATCTGATGAGATTAAGCAACATGAGGTCTGATCTCATAAGAAGGGGCGAAACCGTTACTGAACAGCACCTAATCAGCATCATCTACAATTCTTTTGACCCAAGTTGGGATGACTTCCTGACCCAATTAGACAACACCAGCGGTGACAATGTCACACTGGACTATGTCACCAGGAAACTTATAGCCGAAGACAACCTCAGGAGAAACAGGGCCACCATACGCAGGGAGAATAGGCCACACAAAAGGGTAGTTTTCACAGAACCCACAACACGTAGGGAAGACAGGCCACACAGGAGGACAGTACTCACAGAGCAAACCAGTCCAACACGGGAATGCTACACATGTGGTTCCAGAAGACATATAAAAAGGGACTGCCCAAGATATGCCAAAGACAGGAGGGATGCGAGATACAGCCCTTCACATGACCGAACACGCCATGATGACACGCCGAGGCCGAGACGCGAGTCACGAGACGAGTACTCAAGCAAACTAAGAGACAACGAGGATAGAGATAATAGACGGTGGAGATCACCCAGTCCAGGCAGGCGCCCTAGGCCCCAAAGAGACCAAGAGAGACACGAGCCTGATTCTATAAATGCAGTGAAACACGGCAAGGGAAGTAGACGCCATGAGACAACCAGGCCCACGGGCACCCGCCCGCAACGCTGGCTGATCGATTCCGGGGCCAATACACACACATCATGCCACAGAGAAATATTTGATTCTTTTGAAGAAGACTCTTTTAGCATCAAGGTTGCCAATCAGGCACACGCTAAGGTAGAAGGCAGAGGCGACATACACATCCCTGAAATTGGACTGGTCCAAAACGTCCTTTATGCCCCACGCATTCCATATAATGTTTTAGCTACTACTAAACTCACAGAGGACCCAGACCTGAGAATAATCTTCGGAAACAAGAAAGCATCCATTGAAAGAAGGGGAAAGGAAATTGGAAGAGTGGAAATCATAGGCGGACTACCATACTTCATTGCAGGGGAAGACGAAGAGGAACAAGTCACCATAGGATCGCTCGACAGTAATGAAGAAGAAGAAGCACAGGAAGGCACATCAGATGAACCCGAGGAACAACAAAATGAAGGACCAGAAGCGGAAGCGGATGACCTCCACAACTCCACCAGGGATGGAGAGGTCAACAAAATGAAGAAAAAAACACCAAGGATAACCATAGGGAAACCAGACCATGATGAGTGTGCACACTTACTACACAGAAAGTTAGGACACATAGGTTTTCCCACCGTCAAGAAAATGTTGGAATGCTCAGAGGGACTGAAGGTCAAAGGCTGCAAGAACTACCTGGACTGTTCTGTATGCAAGAGCTCGAAGTCCAAAACTGAGCCACGACCAAAAACTTCGGCCAGGAAGTCAGATCAGCCACATTCCACGAGCACGCGAACTGGGGCAAGATACACGCGAATGAAGTATTGATGAGCGACCCAGAGCATGAAGGGGTCAAGGCAGCACTGCCCGTGGCAAGGCCTGACCAACCAGGAGATACAATATGTGGCAAGTCTGAAACACAAGGAGCACGCACAAGCACCACAGACGCAGGAGACGTCGAATCCCCAAGTCCCACAAAGGAAGCGCCTAGAAGGTCAACCAGGTCGACCAAGAACCAAACCCCGAGAAGACTGGAGGATTATGTTCTGAGCATGGAGACCTACCCCGAAACACCAGCGAGCTACGAAGACATAGCAGAGCTACCACCTGAAGAACAGGACAAGTGGAGGGCGGCCATGGAGAAGGAAATGAAAAGTCTCAAGGACCTCGACGTATATACACCTGCAAGGGTACCTGAAGGACAAAAGACGGTGGGAACAAAGTGGGTATTCAAGGTCAAACAGCTAGAGGACAAACAGATCCTGTACAAGGCCAGACTAGTGGCCCAAGGTTTCACTCAACGATACCCAGATGACTACGAGGACACATATTCTCCAACGGTGAAACCAGAAAGTGTTAAGGCCGCATTAGTAATGGCAACAGTACTTGGAGAACAAGTATATCAATTCGACGTACAGACAGCATACTTACACGCACAACTGGATAAGGAGATATACGTCAGGGCTCCACCCGGTTTTGGACGCAGCAGTGGAGAAACATGGCTGCTAAACAAGAGCCTTTACGGACTCAAGCAATCTGGCAGAAGATGGTACGAGTGCCTAGCTGAAACCATGAAGAAATTGAACTTCTCTCCAGTTAGAGAAGACAAATGTGTCTTCTTAAGAAAATCTCCAGAAGGGGTAGAAAAGGTTCTGGTTTACGTCGACGACCTGTTATACTTTGGGAAAAGCAAGTCTAGATGCGATGAGTTCGCCAAAGGCCTACAAAACGAGTTCTCACTGAAGAGTCTAGGAAAGGTGAACAAATACCTAGGGGTACATGTGTCAAGGATAACGGACGGCTTTGCCATATCTCAGAAGGAGAAGATAATCGAGCTCCTCAACAAGTGTAATATGACCGACGCCCACCCATGTGGGACCCCCATGCAGACGGATTTCGTAAAAAACTCCCACGAGGAGGGAGAACCATTCGAGGACATCACACTCTATAGATCCATCATCGGATCACTCTTGCACATCGCCAACTGGACCAGACCGGACATCTCGTTGGCAGTGAACCTTCTCTCACGTCACTCCGGCAACCCAAGGGCACACCATTGGGTGGCCGTCAAAAGGCTGTTGAGGTACTTGAAGGGTACCATGGACAGAAAGTTACTGCTAACCCCTCAAATAAATGACAGGATAAACATTTCATGCTATGCTGATGCCGACTGGGCCGGGTGTACAAAGACCAGAAGGAGTACATCCGGCTACATAGTGATGCTGAATGGCAGCCCCATATATTGGCGCACTGAAAAACAAAAACTGGTCTCCTCCTCCACCGCTGAAGCAGAGTACGTCTGTCTGTCTAACGCAGTAGATGACCTGATCTGGATAAACGAGCTGATCTCCCTCATCTGGGAAAAACCCAGCCTTCCCATTATCATTCACGAGGACAACAAAGCAGCCATAGACATGGCAAGGGCCGAATGTTTAGCCAGGCGATCCCGACACATCGATATCAAGTACAAAAAAGTAAGGGAGCTCATAGGGGGAGGCTTCATAGACCTGATACATTGTGAAACTCAAGAACAGGTAGCGGATATCCTGACCAAACCACTCCCATTAGCCCAACACAGTTATTTGCTAAATGGCCTACGCCTTAGTGAGTAGGAGAACAACAAATCCAAAATCACATCACGTTCTGTCCGTATGATCTCAGAAGGGGTTTTGTCAGGGATGATATCATACTGCCATGAACTACATGTACCGTAATGCACTGCTCGTGTAACCCTACCCCCTCTGACCTCCTCTGACCTCACCTAACCCTATTAAAGGACCCTCACCTACCCAACGACCCTCTCTCCTATCCTGACCACTGATCCTCACTGACCGCCATGCGGCCAGTGGAAATAAAGAACTATAAAGGCAATGAATGACTACTGGGGTCTTTGGGCCGAACCTTCGAAAACCCTCTAACAATGTCCCCGGGGTGGAGCTTACCGCGCTGTCGTTGGAGCGTTCGCCTCCGTCGTTTATCAGGGCCAGTAGCTCTGCCATGGAGATTGTCTCTTTCCCAGCGATTATTTTCTGGAGCTCGGTTACCTGGATCGTGTGCGGGTCATCTCCGGTTTTGGATCCATCTTTGAGCCCCTTGGGTTTGGCCTGCATCTTGGCCCCCCCTTTGTTCGTCTGGGTCTTCCGTTTGGTCATTTTTGCTTTCTGGGGTTAATTATGGGCAAAAACCAAAAACTCTGCTACCAATTGTTAGAGGGTTTTCGAAGGTTCGGCCCAAAGACCCCAGTAGTCATTCATTGCCTTTATAGTTCTTTATTTCCACTGGCCGCATGGCGGTCAGTGAGGATCAGTGGTCAGGATAGGAGAGAGGGTCGTTGGGTAGGTGAGGGTCCTTTAATAGGGTTAGGTGAGGTCAGAGGAGGTCAGAGGGGGTAGGGTTACACGAGCAGTGCATTACGGTACATGTAGTTCATGGCAGTATGATATCATCCCTGACAGATTTCTCCCCCAGGTGGGGGGCTGGGAGTGGTTCTGTTCTGGTCTTATTCTCACAAGACACCCCCCCCCCACACACACACACACACACGGTGTTCGCTCATCCACACGTGCACACGAGATTCTTCTTCCGTGTCTAGGTCAGACTCTACACCAGGGATTCTCAATCTGCGGCCCGTGAGCCAAATACGGCCCATGGCACCATTTCATGTGCCCCCCCCCTACTCAGGAATATGCTGGTATATCAGGAAAATGGGTTTTTTCCCCATGCCACCCTCGAGTCTGGTGCCCTGGGGCAGGGCATTTGATGTTTGCAGATTGATATGCAGTAGGCAGCAGTCAAGGGGCCAAACACATCTTTATTGCAATGTAGTCAATCTGAACATGAGGTAATGACGGAGACGCAGCTCCTTTTATATGGCACAGTACATTTGAATTTCGCCCGAAGGCGCCCCATTGGTTACTGTATCAGTGACGTCATTCTGACGTACTGCATACCTGCCGTGGCTCACCTGTGGCGGGAAGGTTTCCCGCGCTAATCACTGATTGGGTGATTGGAGCCACGAGAGCTGAGCTCTTTCAGCTGCGCTATCACTAGCAGCTGAACTCTATGTGAGTGGCAGACGACTTACATGCATACACTGTATCTACACAATAGGAGTATTTTGGTGTCTTGCAAGGAAGACAATAGAAGGAATGTATTCATTTAATACATAACAGGTATTCACAAGGGAGCGGAAAGGGAGGGGGGAAACATGGAGTATCGCTAGGTCCGATTCAATCACATTACACTTGGATACATGGGGGATCACTAGATCCGAATCATTCACATTATCTTGTTACATACACAACAGGGCAGTACAACCAGTACTGCATACCTGTCAAGTTTCGGGAAATTTCTGTCAAACCCTCGTATTTTACATTCTTTCCCGCCATCATCCCATATTAGTTAGACTGGAGTTAGACTGGAGGCCAGCACCGGATAAACATAGCTGTCCAGTTTCCTGTTTTGGCCGGGAAATTTCCCTTATTTGACAGAAATTTCCCAAAACTTGACAGGTATGGTACTGCCGTAGAGGGCCTCGGAGCTGACGGGGCCCTGCCGCCGCTGGCCATAACTGTGACAAATACTGTGAGACATTACTGTGGGGGGCCCAATAGGATTGCTCAGTATGAGGCTCAGAAATTTCTGATGGCGGCCCTGCCCTGGGACGCCAATGGCAATGTACGGGATTTCCCCCGCCCCAAATCAGCACCCCTACCACTCCCTGTCCAACGCCTTCCCATGGTGCCCTGCACTCCACTGCCCCCACTGCCTCCACCACACCAGGAAGTGCCATGTGGTAGAGGAAGGGCAAAATGGCCGTCTGGCCCCCGAAGCTGTCTGAGGGAGTGTGACCCGGCCCCGACTTTAAAAGGTTGAGAACTGCTCTAAACTGCCCAGACAAAGCCGTTTTTCATTCCGTGGTTCCTTTTGCCTGATCTAGAGTGAGAAAGATTAGCTGGCACAACAAGGTTGTCGTTGCCCGGGGCACGCCCAATTGTGGTGTAAAATTACAAGAATCTTCAAGGAGGCTCTTCCTGTGTACCCCCATGAAAGGTAGTATGTTGTGCATATAGCTGCATACATATACATGCACCTTCTTGTTACGTGCCGTCAAATCACGCCCAACCTATGGCGACCATAGGAAAGAGCGATCTCCAAACTTTCCTCAACAGCTCTGCTTAGTTCTTATAAACTCGAGGCTGTGTCTTCCTTTAGAGAAATAATCCATCTGGTATTTGGTCTTCCTCTTTTACCCATAGCAATTACACTTCTGTACTGCCCATAGTGCTTAGTGCACTCTATCCGTGGTTCACAAGTTAATTAGCATCCCCCCCCAACATGCTGGGTACTCAATTTACCGACCTTGGAAGAATGGAAGGCTTTGAGTCAACCTTTGAGTCAACCATCAGGATTGAACTCACAATGTTTTGGCTGCAGTACAACAATTTAACCACTGCACGACCAGAGCACTTTTCCTGCTGCCTTCTACCTTTCCCTGTATTATTGTATTTCCCAGCGAACCTTGCTTCCTCACGATATTCCTGAAGTTTAACAACCTCAAGTTTCATTATTTTTGCCTCCAGACTTGATTAGTTCTAGAACCCATTAGTTTGTCTTTTTGGCAGTCCTGGGTAAATGCAAAGTTTTCCTCCCGCACCATATTGCAAACCAATCATTCTCCCCCCCCCCGTCAGCTTTCTTTATTGTTTGGCTTTCACATAAGAACATAGCGATCAGAAATACAATAATGTATTTCTTGGTCTCCAGTGAGACATCCTTACACTTGGTGTTCATTTGTAATTCCTTCGTTGCTGCCCTTCCAAGTCTCACGGTTTTTCAGATTTCTTGGCTGCAGTCTCTATTTGCACCGATGACTGAACCAAGTTATAAACATTCTTTCACTATTTCAGTTTCTTCATTGTCAACATTAAAGTTGTGTAGTTCTTCTGCAGTCATGTGCCTTCTTAACATTCAGCTGCAGTCTTGCTTTGGCAATTTCTTCTTTCATATTCACTAAAAGTCATTTCAAGTCATACCTGTCAACCTTCCCGGATTGGCCGGGATTTCACGGTTTTCGGCGCCAATTTGCGCCATTTCCCGCCTCGTGCTGCTGAAACCCCGGAATTTGGCAGTGGGGGAAAGGTTCTATGCATGCATAGAAGGCAACGCCGCTTGCGTAGAAGGGTTTTACGCTTGCGTAGAACCCTTCTACGCATGCATAGAAGGCTACGCATGTGTAGAACGGGGCTACACAAGCGTAAAACCCTTCTACGCATGCATAGAAGTCAACCTGCGCAGAACCATTCTGCGCAGGTCCCGGATTGGCCGGAGCCGTGGTTGACAGGTATGTTTCAAGTCATTGCTGCTTTCTACCAGTAAATGTGATATAATGTTTACATTTACCTAGCTGACTGGATAGCTCAGTGGTTTAGGTGAGCTAGAGGTTGGGAGTTCAATTCCCTATTGTGTCTCCAGGGAGAAAAGCCATTCTGCACCTTGAAAACCCTGGAAAGGGTCTCCATAAATCAGAGATAATAATTTAGTGTCAGAAATTATTCTGGGTTGAAAGGATTTTTGTGGAAGAAATTCCACTCAGGGAACGCCCAAATGAGGTTCCTGTCATGTCCCCAGGAGCTGGGACAGAGACAGGTGCTCAATCCGTCATGCAGTACTCGGGTTTCAAACTGCTAACTTGCCAGCCTTCCAGCTAACAAGGCGAGCTTCTTAACCACTGAGCCACTGCAGTCAGAGATGACATGATGGCATGTAATTAACAATTATTATAGATAAATGAATTATTGGACATAATGTAATAGTTTCTTCCTGCCAAGCGACCAGAGAGCAGCTAGGTTATGTTATTTGTTCAAGTTACTGTACCTTAATAAGGTACTTTTGCTGGTTGGTCAGTCCCCCCTTCTTGGTAGGGATCCTTTGCCTTAAAAAAGATACCGGAACCACAAAAAATAATTAGATTTCTTGGTGGATCTTCATGTCAATGTAAACAACATGCTGTTGAATTTCTGTGTATCATTGCACTTGTTAAAAGCACAACACGTTGCCAAGAAAATTACTAAACTAATTTTACAACAAAGCTTGTGGGAAATGTCAGCAAAATTCCGAACATACATGGCGTTTATCTCAATGATAGAGTGAATACATACAGAGAAAGGCAAAGCTTGTGTCACATTAAAAGTTGCATAGGGAAAGGAATTTTGGCTGGTGCTCCAAGTCATGTGGGGATGAGAAATGCTGCAGCTAACATTCCCATTTCTTACTTAAAGGTACAGGAGCTATCTTTCTCATATATCTTAAAATATTTTTTAATTTTGTGTACTTTGAAATGCCCAGTCTACCGAGAACACCTATCCACCATTGCCTGCCTTAGCTGACAGCAGTCGAATGTTTTCCATTTTTAGCATTTCCCAAACTATGTTCCATGGAACACTAAAGGTAAGGGTTTCCCTTGCTCGAAAGCCAGTCGTATCTGACTCTAGGGTTTAGTGCTCATCTCTGTTTCAAAGCCAAGGAGCCAGCGCTGTCTGCTTCAGCAGACGTTTCCGTGCTCATGTGGCAGGCATAACGAGACACCGGAGTGCTGTTACCTTCCCACCGAAGTGGTCCCTATTTATCACTTGCAATTTCTTGCTTTCGAACTGCTAGGTTGGCAGGAGCTGGGACAAAGACTCATTCCGTCTTGCAGTACTCAGGAATCGAACTGCTGACTTTCCGCCTCCCAGTCAGCATCTTAGCCACTTGAGCCACGGAACACTGGTGGACTTCAATTCCCAGAAGCCTAAGTCAGTACATTGACTGATCAGTGCTTTGGACTTGGAGAAATGACTTGGGAATTGAAGTCCAAAAATCAAAGATTGGGAAACACTATGTTAGACTAGGAGTGAGGAGTCCTGGGCTCAAATCACCATGCAAACATAAATCTCATTGGATGAACTTGGGCCTGTCATTTCCTCTCAGCCTGACCAGTGGATCACATGGGGTCATTGTAAGGATAACGTGGAACAGGGAAAGAAGAGAGTTGTGCATGCCTGCCATCAGTGGATGCGAAGAAGCAAACACACATGACAACTAGAAAAAAATATGGTGCCTCTTATGTGCTTTTGGTGTCTGTTCCAGGAGACATAGAAAGAGTCGCAGTATGGACTAACACAGGTTTATTGGTTGATGATCAGAACGAACATGTGGTAATGGCGGAGGTATCTCACATTATATACAGTGGTACAACACATTTGAACTTGGCTGCATGGTAGTCATCCGGGTCACGCCCATCTTCGGTGGTGGATCAGTAGTAGTTGTTTGCTGCGGGAAGTTCCCGCGGCTGCAGGTGATTTGAGGAATGATGACCATGTGAGTTGAACACTCGCAGCTGCCCTCTATAGGCAGCTTGCTCGCGTTCCTTTAACAGCTGGGTTACATTGTGATTGTGGCTGGGTTACATTCATACATTTCTTAAAGCAACATTGTACATTCATATGAAGCAGCATTGTACATACACAACATCCCTCCCCCCTAGGATGGGACGAAGTCCCTCAACCATTGTGGCTTGCCGCACGTGCGCCTGGGGCGAGCGGCCGCTTGGCTTAATACAGGGGAGCCTGGCTCTGCGGAGTCCTGTCCTGCAATGGAAAGGGGGGACTCATTAGTGGCTCGGTGTGGGCTCTGTGGTAACCTTGCATTGGGGGAAGGGAATGGAATGAACAGTTGGGAAGTGAACTCCTGCCTACCGCTTGAGGAGCTAGGGGTCCCCCCCAGCACGAATCTCGGGACCGACGAAGAGACCCTCGTGGTCTCGCCACCCCCCGTACCCTGCCTGGGAGTTCCGGGGACTGTGGTGGGTGGACTCCCCCCCGATGCCTGCCTTGGGGGTGTTGGCCTCCGGGGAGCTGGAGCTATGGTATATTCTAACACAAAAGGACTGGGGGGACTGGAGGTACCAGGGGCTGAACTGAAACCCCTCTTCTCGCTAGGACGGGTGGGGGACCACTCCGCTACACCCCCCTGGTACCGTAACTCATAATCATCAAACTGATCCCTCTCTTTCAAAGTATCCTCCTCTGTGGCTGAGAACCGAGGATATGCATTTGTATCCCCGGTTTCCGCCGTGTCTCCCCCTTGGGTAATGCGGGTGGGGGAGGACCCTAACGCTGAATCCCCTTCACTAGTGACCCGCCTTCTGAGTTGGTCGGCGTGCCTCCTCCAGAGTAGACCCGAGCTAGTCTCAACCCTGTAGGACACTGGTCCCGTCTGCTCGATGACTGTCCCTGGGACCCACGCCGGCCCTGACGCCGCGTAGTTCCTGCAGTGAACCGGGTCCCCTGCCGAAAAACTTTTGGAGCTCCCTCCCCCTATATTTATGTTTCTCCCTTCATCCTCCACCCTGGACAGATCCATCCGGTCAAAAAGTGTTACCGGACGCCTCCTCATGAGGAGTTCGGCTGGGGAAAATCCTGAAGCTAAGGGGGTTGTCCTGTAGCAGATGAGGAACTGGCACAAATGCAGGTTCAACTCACCGGGACCCATGCGCCGCAGTGCGTCTTTCGTAGTGCGCACTTGGCTCTCTACCTGACCGTTTGTGGCGGGGTGAAACGGGGCAGCGGTGATGTGCCTGATGGCGTTCCGCTCAATAAACGTCTTGAACTCTGCAGACGTGAAGGTACTAGCGTTATCGCTAACAAGGACGTCTGGCAGGCCAAAACAGGCAAAAAGCTTGCGCAACTGCTTGATGGTTGCGGCGGAGGAGGTGCTGTTCATAGGGGTTACCTCCAACCACTTGGAATAGGAGTCGACTAACAATAGAAACATGGACCCGCGAAAAGGGCCAGCGAAGTCGACATGAATCCGGGACCATGGCCCGCGGGGCGTATCCCATTCCCTATGGGGCAACCGGGACTCCTCGGGCCGAGAGCCCTGGCAGCTCTCGCACGTGCCCACTAAACGCTCTATGTCCCCGTCTATCTGGGGCCACCAAAAGAAACTCCTGGCCAGAGCCTTGGAGCGCACGATCCCGGGGTGACTGGTGTGCAGTAGTCTCAGTACCTTGGCCCTCAGCTTCTCTGGGATAACTACTCGCTGGCCCCAGAGTAAGCAGCCCCTTTCCAGCGACAGCTTCTCTGCGCCTAAAAAATGGTCTGAACTCTTCATCGGGGGGAGTCGTGGGCCAGCCCTTCCTAACCCAGGAACTAACTTGGGCCAGCATCTTGTTGGCCGCCGTGGCTTTGGCGAGGTCAGCCGGGACAATGGGGGGTGAGTCGAGAGACTCGATCAGTAGGACTTGGTGATCCTGCTCTACCTCGCATGTGGGGTCCCCTACACTTGGGAGGGGGAGATCGGGACAGTGCGTCCGCATGGGAGATCTCCTTCCCTGGGCGATAGACCAGCTCATACTGGTAGGCGTTGAGGAAAATGGCCCAACGCAGCATTCTGGGGGATAGTATTTGCGGTGTGGGTTTGCCGGTAGTGAAGATCCCCAAAAGTGGTTTGTGATCGGTCACTACCGTAAACTCGCGGCCGTATAAAAAGTCATGGAACTTTTTCGTTCCGGCGATGATGGCTAGGGCCTCCCTATCAGTTTGCGCGTAATTGCGCTCGGCCTTTGAGAGGGACCTAGAGTAGTACGCTACCGGGGCTTCCCTCCCACTTTCCAACACGTGGCACAGGACCGCCCCCACCCCCACTGGGGACGCATCACAGACTAAAACCACTGGTTTTTTCGGGTCGAAATGGGTCAGGACAGCGTCCGAAGACAGGAATGACTTAAGCTCCTTGAATGCTCTCTCCTGCCTGTCCCCCCACCGCCAAGCCGCGTCCTTTTTGAGCAGGGCGTGCAGTGGCTCCGCGACCGATGCCTTCCGAGGCAGGAAGGTATGATAAAAATTTAGGAGCCCTAGAAATGACTGTAGCTCCGGTTTTGCGGTGGGGCGAGGGGCGTTCTTCACGGCTGCAACCTTTGACTCGGAGGGTTTGATCCCGTCCGGGGTTACCTTAAAGCCTAGAAACTCAACCTCCCTCGCAAAGAATACGCATTTGTCCCTCCTCAGTCGAAGGCCTGCCCTCTCGAACACTGAAAGGACCCCATCTAGCCTCTTTGCCAACTCTAATTCGCTCCCCGCCGTTATCAACACGTCGTCGAAGTATGGGAGCACGCCCGGAAGCCCCTTTAAAAGGCGTTCCACGAGGGATTGGAAAATTCCGGGGGCTGAATTCACGCCAAACTGAAGGCGCGTTACCTTAAACGCCCCCTTGTGCATCACTATCGTTTGCGCGGCGGCAGCAGCCGGGGTTACAGAGAGCTGCTGATACGCCTGAGCCAGATCTAACTTGGCAAAACACTTCCCCCATGTAACGTGGCCAGCAAGTGGCTGACCACGGGCACTGGATATGCGTTTGGCCGAATGGCCTTGTTAATGGTACATTTATAGTCTGCACAAATCCTGACTTCCCCGTTCGACTTAAGGGCTGTAACGATCGGCGTTTCCCACTCCGCCAAGTCAACTGGAACCAAAATCCCCTGCCCCACCAATTTGTCCAGTTCCGCCTCGATCTTGTCCTTTAGGGCGAAAGGCACCCTCCTTGGTTTGAGGCGGATGGGCCGGATTTCTGGGTCCAGCTCGAAGGAAACCGGGGGCCCCTTGTATTTCCCGAGCCCCTTCTTGAAAACGTCCGGGTGCGCGTTGCACACGTCCCGCATTGGGTCAGTCTCGATGGCGTTAATGCTACACAGTTCGATTCCCAGGGGAGCAAACCACTGCGTTCCCAAAAGGCAGCACCTCCCCCCTTTGAGGACCACCAAGGGCAGTTTCTCAGAGTAGCCCTTGAACTTCACCTTGAAATTCCCCACCCCCAACACTGGGATCCCGTTTTCCTGCACGTCCCGAAGGTGTGACCTCATGGCCCGCAGTTTGGGCCGCTTGTCTGGGGGAATACGCATGAACTCTTTTTGGGACAGGATGGAATAAGATGACCCCGAGTCTATCTCCATCCTCACTGGGACCCCTTGCAACAGTACCTCTACGAAAAACCGCCGGTGCTCCAGGCCCACGCGGTTCATGCCTTCCTCATCGTAGCTGGCTGCGACCTTCCTGGTGCCGGTCGCCTTCCGCTGGTGCGTCTGGGGGTGGCTGGAACTCCTCTTGTCCTCGACTCGCCCGCGCCTGCATACTCGGGCGATGTGCCCCTTTCGGCCGCAGTTGTGACACTCGGCCTTTCGAAACGGGCACCTCGTGCGGTCGTGGGACGCCCCACAACCGTCGCAACGGCGGTCCTGCCGTTCTCGGGACTGCCGCTTCTCACCACGGTTCTTGATCCTCTGGACGTCGTTGTCCTCGCTGGAGTAGGGGTCCGCTGTTGTGGACGACTCCTCGGACGACGTTGGTGTGCCGGCGGGCGGCTTGGGGGCCCGCCAGGCCGTCTTCGCTGGTGTCCGCCGGGCCGCCTGTACTGGTGACTTGGCCCGCTCGGACGCGGCCCCTCGGGACTTGAACAGCCTCACCCCGCTCCTGGCCTCCTCGGCTGCTTGGGCCTCCTGCAGCACCTCGTTGAACGTGAGGCGTTGGTCGTGGGTCATCAGCCTCCTCTGCAGCTCCTCGTCCCTCAGACCACACAACATGCGGTCACGGAGGGCCTGGTCCAGGTCATCCCACTGGCAGTGGACTGCTGCAAGCCTGAGGGCCGCCGCGTAGGCGGACACGGATTCGCCCGGTCGCTGGTCTCGCCTGTGGAACGCGACCCGTGCTGGGAAGATCGAGACGGGCGGCTGGAAATGCTCACCCAGTCTCTCCAGGATACGGTCGATGGGGACCTCGTCTATCTTCCCGGGGGCCACCAGGGTCATCCGGATCCGCAGTGTGGCCGGCCCTACTTGGGCCAGGAAGTGGGAGCGCATCTTCGCGTCATCGTCGACGCCCGCGGCTTCCATCGCGTGCCGAAACTGGCGCTCGTAGAGCTCCCATTGTTCGGGCTCGTTCACATCGAACTGGTACGCCTTGACCTTGGGATTCGCCATCGATCCCACCTTCGTCGCCAATTTGGTGTCTGTTCCAGGAGACATAGAAAGAGTCGCAGTATGGACTAACACAGGTTTATTGGTTGATGATCAGAACGAACATGTGGTAATGGCGGAGGTATCTCACATTATATACAGTGGTACAACACTGGTAGCTCATTGGCCGCTACCGGCGTGACGTCATCCGGGTCACGCCCATCTTCGGTGGTGGATCAGTAGTAGTTGTTTGCTGCGGGAAGTTCCCGCGGCTGCAGGTGATTTGAGGAATGATGACCATGTGAGTTGAGCACTCGCAGCTGCCCTCTATAGGCAGCTTGCTCGCGTTCCTTTAACAGCTGGGTTACATTGTGATTGTGGCTGGGTTACATTCATACATTTCTTAAAGCAACATTGTACATTCATATGAAGCAGCATTGTACATACACAACAGTGCTGATCTGCTCTGCCTCTATAATTCAGTTTATACATGATTACTCTGAAGTGAGAAATCTGTATCCATGTTTAAGATACTGATCCAAAGGTTAGCATTTGAGAGAAGAGCAAGGAAATTGTACAGCTCTGCCAGCAATGAGCAATAGCAATTACACTTATATACCACCCCATAGCGCTTAGTGTACTCTCTGGGCGGTTTACAGGTAATTAGCATTTTGCCCCAAACATTTTGAGTACTCATTTTACTGACCAAGGATGGAAGGCTGAGTCAACTTTGATCCCCGTCAGGATTAGGGTTGCCATATGTCCCGGAAAACCAGAATTGTCCCGGATTCAAGGTTGGAAAAATAGCTATCATTATATTATGTGTTTTTTTTTAATTTATTTAAAAAAAGGCTATTTTATGAGAGAGAATTATGGCAACTCTAGTCAGGATCAAACTCACAACATTTTGGCTGCAGTACAGCAGTTTAGCCACTGCACCACCACAGTTCTGAAAATGAATCAATGTCCCACATTTTCTTTTCACCTGTGGCTGTTAATTCTATTTTCCTGGACAATTAGCCGTCAACCAAGGATAACTGTCACATGTGATCAGAACCCAAATGTCACTTTTGCATGGGAAGGATGTGGTGGGTGCTGCTGCTGTCAGGAGCACATGACTAGGAAACAGAAAAGTATGTAACTCTAAATGTGAAATGTGAGCACAAGAGGTGCTGGCGTACGATGTGGCATGCTTGCTGACATCTTGTAAGTGGACTGAAATAAACTCTGCAGTATGTGCTGGACAGGCATTTTTACACAGGAGGTTAAAGATAGGACTTAGAAGTTAGCTCGGTAAAACTCACAACATTGGACCAAATTGCATACTACTCCTGTAGCCTGGAGCACTAGCTACAACAAAACCTAAAGTGCTAAAATGTACAGTTGTATTGATAACCTCTAGAGATGCCAGCTGACTCCAAAATGAGGTGACTTGGTTTTTACACATTTGCTCACAGCGAGAGGCAAAGGAATTAGCAGTATACCTGTCAAGTGCGGCTCTGGAAAATACGGGAACTGCTCTGGCCTGGGCATGCATGTGCAACAATAACTCCTTTGCGCATGCACAGAACCCCTTTGCGCATGTGCAGAACCCCTTTTGTGCATGCACAGAACCCCTTTGCACATGCACACCGCTGCCTCTGATGGGCACGCATGTGCAGTAACCCCTTTCCCCGCCGTTCAAAAAAAAGGACAGTGGCGGGAAAGGAGAGGAACAAGTGCAGAAATATGGGAAATCCCAGCCAATACTGGATACTTGACAGGTATGATCAGCAGCTTTTCATGGCACAATTAACAACACATTACCATTCCTGTGCCTCAAATGGAGTTTTCCTGTTTTCTCATTTATATAATCCATTTGGCCCTTGTCTTTGTCCTTGGAACTTTTGGCTTTATGGCTGGAATTTTTGCGGAACCTCGAAGTTTGTACCTCCGTTTTGACTTACTCCACAAGAAGATGCAGGGCTTCTTTAATTCACTTACACTTATGCAACCGGGACTCAGAGATAAAGAGACCTCTTCCCACTGTTGTTTTGAACATTAACTGCCAGTGTTTCCAGGCTTAATCTTTTTGAAGTTTTTGTAGTTAATTACATTGTGGTGATATGTACTTATATAGATATATCCTGGCATATATGGCTAGTGTTAGAATTTTTAGTCCTTAAACTGTGATTAGTAGGCTGTATACACATGGAGCTGCATTGGGTGGACCGAGAGGGGCACGCTCTCATTATACTCACCTGGTTCATCACCATATAAAAGGATATAGCATTTAGATACAGTAAGTCCGTAGCCCAGAAAGAAAACACAATGTGAGGTTAGGACCCAATATAAGAATGATGCTACTATGCATATATATATATATGATGTAACCAGGTGAGTTGTTATTATATTTGTTATTATAATTGTTAATAAGAATATTATATTTCAAATTTAATATCATTCAATTTAGTTTGTATTAATTGTTTTTACAGAAGTTGGAAAGTAAAGCTATTAAGTTGTCTGAAGAAGGGAAGTTCCCCCGAAAGAGTTGTTTACCGGTCAACTTTCACAACATAGCATTACTGGATGACTGTCTACTATTTTATATTGTGATATTAAAATCAGCAATTAGCAACACATTACCATTCCTGTGCCTCAAGTGGAGTTTTCCTGTTTTCTCATTTATATAATCCATTTGGCCCTTGTCTTTGTCCATGGAAATAAACACAACTGCTTATAAATCTCCACATTAAGCCTCTGTTACAGGCAATCAGTAGAGACTAGTTGAAGACCTGGAGACCCAAATCACAGAGTTCACACATGACATCAAGATACTCCAATGACCTTTTAAGACTACACTCCTATTCAACCTTTCCTAGGACTCCTATTTTAGAAAATATGCCTGCATGTATCTCATGCAAAAATAATATTTTTGATGCAAAATATGACTGTAATGTGATTCAGGTAAGAATCATCATTCATTAAAGTAACTCTGCATTCCACAGTTGGATGTTTTCCAGATGCTTAGGACTTCAGTTCCCATCTTCATTTCCTATTGACTATGCTGGTGGAGCTGATGGCAGCCTAAAACTATAGTCTAGAACAGGGTTTCTCAAACTTGGGCCTCCAGATGTTCTTGGGCTTCAATTCCCAGAAGAACAAGTCAGCACGCCCACTGAACAGGGCTTCTGGGAATTGAAGTCTAAGAACATCTGGGGGCCTAAGGTTGAGAAACCTGGGTCTAGAACATTTGGAAGGCAATAGGAAGGTAACACGAAGTATACTTGCTTGGTCTCAGTCTCAATTTAATTTAATTTTAATTAATTTAATAGTCATATTTATATATGCCACCTACTCAGGTAGAACCCGACTCAGGGCAGCATTACAACCAGTTCTAAAAACACATAAAAACACTTTAAAAGACCCATATCCTACCCACTTTAAAAAAATCATATCCCACCCACCCATCCCAGCCACTATAAAAAGAAGAGAGAGTTCTTAATTGTTTACATAAGCCAGCAGGCGGGGACCGTGTTCCCATTAGGGCCCCACACCTGCCCCGCCAGCCAGGTCTTTAATCCTTTCCTGAAGGGCAGCGATTCTCTTTGAAGTCTTAGATCTGTTGGCAGGAGGTTCCAGAGGGTTGGTGCGGACACGGAGAAGGCCCTCCTTCGGGTGCTGGATAGATGTGCACCCCTAGTTGATGGCACTATTAGAGAGCCTCTCCGGTCCGCTCTGGTTGGACGGGGAGACACTCTTGGGACGATGTGGTCTCTAAGGTATCCTGGCCCACTGCCATATAGGGCTTTAAAGGTTAAAACCAGCACCTTGAATTGCACCCGGAGACAATCTGGTAACCAGTGCAGCTCCCAAAGTAGCGGTGAGGTGCAGGCATATCGTCCGCACCCCATCACCACCCGGGCTGCCACATTCTGGACCAGCTGCAGCCTCCGAGTGGTCGTCAAGGGCAGCCCCATGTAGAGCGCATTACAGTAATCTAGTCGGGATGTGACCAGAGTGTGAGTGACCATAAGCAAGGAGCCCTGGCGAATCACCTGAAGTTGGCCAAAAGCCCTCCTGGCCACAGCCGCTACCTGTTCTTCTAGCAGCAGCCGTGAATCCAGAAGGACCCCCAAGTTGCACACCGGGTCTGTCTGGGGCAAAACAGCCCCATCCAGTACCAAAGATAATAATAATAATAATAATAATAATAATAATAATAATAATAATAATAATAATAATAATAATAATAATAATAATAATAATAATAAAGTTTAATTTCTATCCCGCTTTCCTGACACAAGTGCCACTCAAAGCGGCTTACAACATATATAAATACAACAGAGCAAAATATACAATAAACTACAAAAGGCAATACACAATTAATACAATCAAAACATCAGAATATGCAAAAATACAATACAAAATATAAATAATTAAGCAATATCACAATGAGAAATTACACAAAAAAAATCAACCTCAACCACCCAGCAGTCACAAAGGCACCCTATAGTTCAACGTCTGTGAGGCAGCTGCGTCGGCGGCAGCAATGGCTCCCACCTGTCTCTCCCCAACGGGGCCGGTGGCATGGGCTCCCGGGGCGAGACAGGGAGCTGCTCGAGGCGGCGGGTGTCGTCCTTTTCTGCTCTCCGGGCGGGCCGTCCCGGAGAGCGAGGGCAGCTGCGTCGTCGGCGGCAATGGCTCCCACCTGTCTCTCCCCAACGGGGCCGGTGGCATGGGCTCCCGGGGCGAGACAGGGAGCTGCTCGAGGCGGCGGGTGTCGTCCTTTTCTGCTCTCCGGGCAGGCCGTCCCAGAGAGCGAGGGCAGCTGCGTCGGCGGCGGCAATGGCTCCCACCTGTCTCTCCCCAACGGGGCCGGTGGCATGGGCTCCCGGGGCGAGACAGGGAGCTGCTCGAGGCGGCGGGTGTCGTCCTTTTCTGCTTTCCGGGCGGGCCGTCCCGGAGAGCGAGGGCAGCTGCGTCGGCGGCGGCAATGGCTCCCACCTGTCTCTCCCCAACGGGGCCGGTGGCATGGGCTCCCGGGGCGAGACAGGGAGCTGCTCGAGGCGGCGGGCGTCGTCCTTTTCTGCTCTCCGGGCGGGCCGTCCCGGAGAGCGAGGGCAGCTGCGTCGGCGGCGGCAATTGCTCCCACCTGTCTCTCCCCAACGGGGCCGGTGGCATGGGCTCCCGGGGCGAGACAGGGAGCTGCTCGAGGCGGCGGGTGTCGTCCTTTTCTGCTCTCCGGGCGGGCCGTCCCGGAGAGCGAGGGCAGCTGCGTCGGCGGCGGCAATTGCTCCCACCTGACTCTCCCCAACGGGGCCGGTGGCATGGGCTCCCGGGGCGAGACAGGGAGCTGCTCGAGGCGGCGGGTGTCGTCCTTGTCTGCTCTCCGGGCGGACCGTCCCGGAGAGCGAGGGCAGCTGCGTCGGCGGCGGCAATTGCTCCCACCTGTCTCTCCCCAACGGGGCCGGTAGCTCCCATCTGAAGGCACTCCATCTGAATGCCTCCAGCCAGCCTTCTGTCATTATTTTGTTTTGTTAGTTGATTTTTATTTCTGCACTGATGTGAACAGCCTGCAGCCCTCCAGATGTTTGGAACTGTAACTCCCATCACCCCAGCCAGAATAGCTTATTGTGAGGAACAGTAAGAGTGGCAGTCCAGTAGCAGCTGATGGTCACAGTTTGCCGACCCTTGATCTAAATTGGTATAGTGTGGGACTTCCATCAGCATAGACCACAGGTGGCCAACCTTGGCATTCAAGCTGTTCTTAAATTACCTGAAGCCCAAATCAGCACGCCTGCTGATCAGGGCTTCTGGGAATTGAAGTGCAAAAGCAGCTGGAGCGCCAAGGTTGGCCACCATGGCAACAACCCGGTGCTCTCCAGATATAGATAGTGGTAAAGGTTGCCCTTAATTGCCAGTTGTATCCGACTTTTGGGTTCTATGCTGATCTCTGTTTATAGTCAAGAAGCCAGCGCTGCCTGCATCTGTAGACATTTCCGTGGACATGTGGCATGCATGACTAGTGCACTGTTATGTCTAAGTGTTACTCACTTCAAAGGGACACAGCGAGTGAAGCGATCCGCCAGAGGGGCGCCCCATATCAAAGGGGCGCTGGTGACCAAATGGGGGTAATAAACTGTGATTGTCCGTTGGTATGTTTCCTTGTTGTTGAAAGGGTAAACCGCTGTATATATGATACCATCTTTCCCCCACATCCTCAGTCTCGCCTCCCGATCTGAATAAAGGATTACTATGCTTAACCCACACGCTGCGTGCTAGTCTACTTCTTGCGAGAATTCAACATTGGCGACGAAGGTGGGATATGGCTGCTACTGCATCTTCCATCGGACCTTTTGACATTGCAAAGCCGGAGACATGGCCCATGTACGAGATCCAGTTCGAGAACTTTGTAATCGCTGGAGAGATCGAGGATGAAGGGCGACAGAAGGCGTTGTTCCTGGCCCATTGTGGTTTGCCCACGATTGAGCTGGCCGGGCATCTGCTGCTGCCACAGGCACTGAGGGAAGCCCCATTGACCGACATCCTGGCGGTGCTCCGAGAACACTTCAAGCCTGTCGTTTCCATCTTCCCAGCCAGGGTTGCCTTTTACCGGCGAGATCAGAAGGTGGGGGAGACGGTAGCTGAGTACGTTGCGGCTCTCCGACAGGCTGCCGTGCCGTGCCAATGGCGTGACCTGGAGGAGGCCTTAAGAGACCGGCTTCTCGTGGGCCTCAGGGACGAAGCTACTCAGCGGCGGCTGATAAAGAGAAATAGGTTGACTTTTGCCCAGGTCCTGGAAGAAGCTTTGGCGTCCGAGGCTGCACACGCCGGGGTAAAGATCCTCCATGCCGAAACTGCTGCTCCTGCCCGTGGTGAGTCGGCCGTCCAGCTGCAGCAGTGCGCTACTCCAGTGGATACTGACGATGCGTCAGAGGAGGGTACTGTCGGGAGGGTTCGCCAGCATACCCCCCAAGCTTCAAGGAGCAACATTGCGCCATGCCAAGGCTGTGGGGGAAGGCACCTCCGCTCACGGTGCCCGTTCAAGACGGCCGAATGCCACAAGTGTGGGCGGAAGGGGCACATTGCACGGGTGTGCCGCCAGCGATCCGAAGGTCACCCCGGGGACAGAGGTCAGCGCAGGACGGAACACCCAATTTCCACAGTCCGCGTCGGAAGGAAGACATCATCGGGTGTACAGTCAGTGTCCGGGAGGTTCTTCGTTGATGTCCGCCTCCAAGGGTGTCCCGTCCGCATGGAGATCGACTCAGGATCTGCCTACTCAATCATCTCACAGAGGGATTTTTTTCAACTTCCTCCAGCAGACCGGCCGAAACTGCGGGCTCTGCAGGTAGACCTGACCGATGTGCAGGGTCGATGCATTCCAGTGTTGGGAATCGGAAATTTTGATGTGCGGTTCAAGGCCATCTCAGCAAAGCTTCCCCTAGTCATGGTGAAGACCGGTAGGAATAACCTTTTGGGCGTGCAGTGGTTTGGGCCCCTGGGTATTGGGTTTTCGGGAATTAACGCGGTTACGGCCGACCCCATTCAGGCTGTGTGTGAACGCTATCCAGATGTTTTCCGTCCCGGGCTGGGTAGGTTCAAGGGGGCCCCTGTTAATTTTGAGCTGGACCCAACTGTCCAGCCCATTCGCATGAAGCCACGGAGGGTGCCTTTTGCCCTGAAAGACCGAATTGAAGCGGAGTTGGACAAGCTGGTGGCACAGGGCATCCTGGAGCCCGTGGACTCTGCTCCATGGGAGACACCTATAGTCACTGCTATCAAGGCGAACGGGGACATCCGCATCTGCGCGGACTATAAATGCACGATTAATAAGGCTATCCGAGCTAATTCTTATCCTGTTCCAGTGGTTAGCCATTTGCTGGCCACCCTCCATGGGGGAAAGTGTTTTGCTAAACTGGACTTGGCCCAAGCATATCAGCAAGTGCCGGTTAGTCCGGAATCTGCGTTGTGTCAGACTATTACTACTCATAAGGGTGCATTCCGTGTGAACCGTCTTCAGTTCGGGGTTAGTACGGCTCCGGGGTTGTTTCAGGCTCTTGTGGAAAAGTTATTGAAGGGTCTCCCTGGGGTGCTGACTTTTTTTGACGACGTGTTGATATCTGGGACAGACAAGGGGGACCTGGCCGTTAAACTGGGAAAGGTGCTGGAGCGTTTCCAAAATGCGGGGTTGCGGGTAAAAAGGGAGAAGTGTTGTTTTTTTGCTCACGAGGTTGAATTCTTAGGGTTCAAAATCACGCCTGCCGGCATCAAGCCCTCTGAATCCAAAGTTCAGGCAGTCTGGGAAGCCCCACGTCCCACTTCGAAGACGGAGCTCCAGGCATTTTTGGGTCTCTTAAACTTCTATCACTCCTTTCTACCCCGGAAGGCGACTGTAGCTGAGCCCCTGCATCAGTTGCTGAGGAAACAGGCGGTGTGGAAGTGGGGGCCTCCTCAGGAAAAGGCATTCCGGGAAGTCAAGGAGCTGTTGACTTCGGATGCTGTCCTTACACATTACGATCCGAATAAGCCCCTTTTGCTTGTATGTGATGCCTCGCCAGTGGGGGTTGGGGCTGTTCTGTGCCATGACATGGGGGGAGGGAAAGAAGCGCCTATCGCATATTACTCCAGGTCGTTGACGGTGGCTGAAAAAAACTATGCTCAGATTGATAGAGAGGCGCTGGCCATAATCGCTGGAACGAAGAAATTTCATGATTTCATTTACGGGAGGGCTGTCACGATTATCACAGACCACAAACCGCTCCTGGGTATTTTTGTGCCAGACAAGCCCACCCCCCAAATCCTGTCTCCGCGTATGTTACGCTGGGCAATGTTCCTTCAGGCGTATCAGTACACGCTCCAACATCGCCCAGGTATCAGCATTAGCCACGCGGATGCTCTGTCCAGATCCCCTGTTGAGTATGTGGGTCGAATTGAGGCGGAAGGACAGGTCCTTATGTTGGATGTGTTAGACTCTCCCCCGATCTCCGCTGCTGACATAGCGGCCCAAACAAGAAAAGACCCCCTCCTGTCTAAAGTTGTCATGTGGGTTCTGAAGGGGTGGCCATCGTCACCGACCCCTGAGGAGTTCAGGGTGTTCTACTCCAAGAGAAACGAACTGTCACTGGAGCGGGGTTGCTTGGTTTGGGGGGACAGAGTAGTCGTCCCATCTGCACTTCAGAACAAGGTGCTCCGCACACTCCATGTTAGCCACCCAGGTATTGTCAGGTCAAAAGCGCTAGCGCGAAGCTACTTCTGGTGGCCCCGATTGGACCTGGACATTGAGGCTTGGGTGGGGAAATGCAGGGAGTGTCAGGCATCAAGGCCCGAGGAACCACGTCTTCCCCGTAGGGAATGGGATACGGCCAGAGGCCCCTGGTCTCGGATTCATATAGATTTTGCTGGCCCTTTCAGGGGAACAACACTTCTGATTATTGTAGATTCCTTTTCCAAGTGGGTAGATGTCATCCCAGTGTCAGGAACTTCCTCTGCCACCACAATCCGCAAATTAAGGCGGGTCTTTTGTGGGCTAGGCCTGCCCGACATCGTGGTGACCGACAACTCGTCGAGCTTCATGTCGGCAGAATTTCAGGATTTCCTAAATCGTAATGGGATTAGGCACATCACGGCCGCTCCTTTTCACCCTGCCACTAACAGTCAAGCCGAGAGGCAGGTGCGGACGGTCAAAGACGCGCTCTCACGCATGGGACCAGGGGATTTGGAGTTGCAGTTGTGCCAATTTTTGCTGTCCTACAGAGTCACCCCATTGGCCTCTGGTTTGTCACCAGCCGAACTGTTAATGAAAAGGAAGCTGCCGACTGTTTTTGACCGTTTAGATCCCCAGCGCCAAGAGGATCGGGGCCTAAATATAGACATTCCGACTTTAAAAGGTTTTGAGGTTGGGCAACCAGTCCACTGCCGGAACTATGCCAACGGGCCCCCGTGGTTGGGGGGGGGGAAGTGTTGGAACAGACTGGCCCGGTGTCTTACAGAGTGCAAATGGAGAATGGTGCGATTTGGAGGAGACACACCGATCAAATGCGGCGCCGAGTCCTGGGTCAGAACTCTATCTCTGGCCCAGGGAGGGAGCCACAAGGGAAAACAGGGGGAGATACGGAGAGTGATATGGAGTGGGAATTAATCAGTGACCCCCTGCCCACGTCGTCCCCAGAGCCCGAGGCAGGAGGGGTGGCTACCCCTAGTTCAGAGGCAGGAATGGCAGGGGGGGCCACTCTGAGCTCTTCCCCCACTTCAGAACCAGTTGGGGTGTCCGTTGAGCCTACCTTGGTGCCAGGGATGCACGGGCGGCCCAGACGAGTTTGTGGGCCACCCATCCGTTGGGGAAAGGTTGTTTCTCACTGAGGGGGGAGGGATGTTATGTCTAAGTGTTACTCACTTCAAAGGGACACAGCGAGTGAAGCGATCCGCCAGAGGGGCGCCCCATATCAAAGGGGCGCTGGTGACCAAATGGGGGTAATAAACTGTGATTGTCCGTTGGTATGTTTCCTTGTTGTTGAAAGGGTAAACCGCTGTATATATGATACCATCTTTCCCCCACATCCTCAGTCTCGCCTCCCGATCTGAATAAAGGATTACTATGCTTAACCCACACGCTGCGTGCTAGTCTACTTCTTGCGAGAATGCCAGTTGTATCCGACTTTTGGGTTCTATGCTGATCTCTGTTTATAGTCAAGAAGCCAGCGCTGCCTGCATCTGTAGACATTTCCGTGGACATGTGGCATGCATGACTAGTGCACAGAACACTGTTTACCTTCCTACCAAAGTGGTACCTATTTATGTACTGTATTTGCAATTTCTTGCTTTTGAACTGTTAGGTTGGCAGGAGCTGGGGCAGAGATGGGAGCTCACTCTATTGTGCATTAATCAGGTCTCAAACTGTTGATCTGTTGACCTTCCAGTCATCAAGTTCAATGTCTTAACCACAGCAATCCCTTTTAGTGTTCCAGAATTTGGAGAATTGGTACCATGTGAGCTGGGCGCTCGCTACTGCCCCCAGTGGTCACTAGCTCGCATCCTCATACAGAAGGTTAACGTGTTACTATTAGGGATTGTTACATCCACTCATTCGAGTGGTTACATTACTTAAAAGCACATTACACTCCATACACAACATCCCTTCACTCTAGATATTTGTTGTTGTTCAGTCGCATAGTCGAGTCTGACCCTTTGCGACCCCACCGACCATTACATGCCAGGCACCCCGTCCTCCACCACCCTCTTTAACCCACCCAGTTCTGTGCCCATTGCATCAACAATACCATCCAGCCATCTCATTCTCTGCCATCCCCTTCTTCTTTTGCCCTCAACCTTTTCCAGCATCAAGGCTTTCTCAAGTGAATCCTCTCTTCTCATTTAATGTCCAAAGTACTTTAGCTCAATATTTGTCCTTCCAAGGAGCAGTTGGGGTTGATTTATTTTAAGATTAACATATTCATTCTCCTTGCTGTCCAGGGTACTCTCAAAATTCTCCTTCACCACCACATTTCAAAGCCGTCTATTCTTCTGCACTTAGCTTTCCTTATGATCCAGCTCTCACACCCATACATTACTAGCAGGAATACCATTGCTTTGACTATGCAGACTTTTGTTTGCAAGGTGATGTCTCTACTTTTAACTACGTTCCCCAGGTTTCTCATAGCTTGTCTCCCAAGAATCAGTCGCCTTTTTATTTCATGGCTACAATCTCCATCTGCAGTGATCTTGGATCCTAAAAATGTAAAGTCTGTCACTGCTTCTACATCTTCCCCATCTATTTTCCAGGGGGTGATAGGGCCTGTTGCCATTATCTTGGTTTTCTTGAACTTCTTTAGGTCTTCTTCACTTTCTGCCATTATGGTAGTACAGTGATGGTGAACCTTTTAGAGACCGAATGCCCAAACTGCAACCCCAAACCCACTTACTTATCGCAAAGTGCCAACATAGCAACAGGGGAGGAAGGAATCACTCCCATTGGACTGTTGGGCAGAGGGGCAGGGCGATCTCTGTGCTGGGGGAGGGAGGAAGCACTCCGATTGGTCTGCTGGGCAGAGGGGTGGGTGAACTCTGTGCTGGGGGGAGGGACAGAGCGCTGCCATTGGGCTGCTGGGCAGAGGGGTGGGACAAACTCTGTGCTGGAGTGACTGCCTTGGTGCCCACAGAGAGGGCTCCGAGTGCCACCTCTGGCACCCGTGCAATAGGTTTGCCATCACTAGGGTAGTATCATCTGCATATCTCAAATTTTAATACTAACTTCTGATTCATCCAGCCCTGCATTGCGCATTATGTGCTTTGTATATAAGTTAAATAAGCAGGGTGACAAAATGCAGATATATTGGACTATAAATTTCTGAATCTCTCAGCCAGGGTGACGTGACATGTTCATGCATAATATCATAGATGGCTGAAGAATTCTGAGACTTGCACTCCAGGTTGCAGAAGGATGACTTAGGTCCTACTTTAAATTATGTTTTAAGTATACTTTACAACACTTAATTTTGTCACAACACTTAATTTTGTGTACTTGAAAGCACATTTTCCTGGTGTTGAGGATGCCTTGCCACTAGATGGCAGAGTAGCCATTGCTAAGACTTTATGCATCTTTCTCAAACTCTGGTTGGCAACTAGGTAGAAAATGTGCACCCTCAATATTTTCTTTATTCCCCTCATTCCTTCTTAAGGACTTTAATTTTCTCTTTCCACTGCATCCTCCATTCTAACTGAAATAGGCAATGAGAGACAGTAAAAGTGCAAGAAAGTTGGTAGGCAATATTATCACCAAGACTACTGGATTATTTTGGGGCATATTAATATTGCTACCTCAATATACTGTAGCTGATTTTTGATATAAACAAAACCCAAATGCAATTAAAACTTTAGGAAGGTCAGCAGTTCAATTCCCGAGTACTGCAAGATGGAATGAGCTCCTGTCTTTGTCCCAGCTCCTGCCAACCTAGCAGTCCGAAAGCAAGAAATTGCAAGTAGATAAATAGGGATCACTTTGGTGGGAAGGTAACAGCATTCCATGTGCTCCGGTGTCTAGTCATGACTACCACATGACCACAGAAACATCTGTAGAAGCAGACATCCCTGGCTTTGAAACAGAGATGGGCACTGTACCCTAGAGTCGGATATGACTGGCTTTTAAGCAAGAGAAACCTTTACCTTTAAACCTAGCCTGGACCCAGAGTGGATTAGTTGTACAGTACTTGGTTCTCCCAAAATTAATGGAACTGGATTCAAGAACAAACTATCTTACTGATTTCATCAAGATCATGGAATCATAGAATCATTGAGTTGGAAAGGCCTATGAGGCAATCGAGTCCACACTGCTCAATGCAGCAATCCATATCAAAGCAGATCTGACAGATGGTTCTAATTCTCTCTTGAATGCTTCCAGCATTGGAGTCCTCACCATCTCTCAAGGCAGTTGGTTCTTCTGTCATACTGCTCTAACCATTAAGAAGTTCTTCCTGATATTTAGCCTGTATCTGACTTCCTGTAGTTTGAGCCCATTATTCCACATCTCATCAAGTTGATTCTGATTTACTCTAAATAGCAAATTACACAGAATTAGTTTACCATTCCCTTCTTCTGGTAACATCCTGGAACTGTGCAACTAACCCAAGATCACAGGCTGGCTCTTCTCCCTAGAGACATAGTGGGGAATTGAACTCCCAACCTCTTGCTTCACAACCACATACCTAAATCACGAAGATATCTAGCCAGTATGTGGAGCTAGAGATTGGGAGTTCAACTGCCCACTGTGCCTCCTTGGAGAAGAGTCGGCCTGCGTTGTTACAGATAACACAGTCATCCAGAAGTTTTTCTGGGAAAAGGGTGGGTGCAATATAGTGGCTGCCCTTAAACTTTTTATGGCAAAACCCCTTGCGCAAATGACATATGGGGCTCCCTTTTGTTTGGGTATGAACATAACCAATCTAGAGATAATTCAATCAAAATTTCTGAGATCAATACTTCAGATTCCAGCTAGTATCTCTCATGCTGCAGCTAGGTTGGAAACTAGTATGTATTCTCTTCAGTCCAGGCTTCTGATCTGTGCATCGTTCTATTGGCTAAAACTGCTATTTTTCCCCACGGGCTATTGAACTGAATGCTGTTAGAGTCTACTGCTGTTCCATGGATATCCACCCTTGAAGAAAAATTGGCCTCTTATGGCCTTTCAAAGCACCTTGTTATTTCCTTGGGTTTAACTCATGCTAAAGAGATAATCAAGAAAAGGATTCTGGATATCCACCGTCAACAAGATTCAAGCAAAATAACCAGTCCGCTGTTTGATATGCCATTATCTAATATCTCTAGGCCCTTAACTTACTTATCCACCTTAAGCAATCTGGATCATAGGAGATCCTATATCTTCCTTCATTATAACATGTTACCCACAGCTTTCAGAGACGGGTTATTCAAGAAAGTCCCTGTACAAGAGTGTCTTTGGTTCTGCCAGACTGGGAGGGTAGAGACATCCCAGCACGTGCTGTTAGAAATGTTTATTCTATGACAGCCTCAGATGTGATTTTGTGCTGTATTCCCCCAGCTGGAGTTGAACAATAATTCGTTTAGAGACATGCTTTCTGACAGATCTAACGATCTGATGGCAGCAGTGGCCAGATTTGCCTGGAGGACTACCAGGATTCGTAGTACAATGGTGAATCAGCTGCAGCGGTAGGCCACAACCAATAAAACATGTTCCTTTTCTTTGCCGGACCCACCCCCCAATAAGGAAACGGACACTTGTGCTGGGTTTAAACTGGGCCACTTTTATTAATCATAATTCAACAATGCAAGCGGGCCACCATAGCACTGGTAAGGCCGAACGGTTATAACCAATTATATCGACCCCCAACAGAAGTGCAAATGACTTAACCTCTGCTTCTGACATGAGTCCGGTGAACTGGCAGGTTTGGCAAGCTGTGTCTAGCATAGCCTCCCCTTGTTCCTGAAGCACACATGATTGGCCACCTGAGTTTCCCTCTATCTTATCCTTCCTGTGGCCAACCAGGTGTGCACCTGCCGGAGTTGTAGGGGTCACCCAGAGCCACCTTACCAGTGCTAGCCGCCAAGTGACCAAAAGACAGGGAACAAAAACTACCCCCAGAACTCGACCATGAGCGACAGTGTGGGATGGGCGAAAACAACAAGAACCAAATGGGCAATCTAGGTTCAAGCAAAAATTCCCATCCGACCCCGAAGTGACAAAAAAACTCACACTGACACCTAGGGAGGGGGTGGAGGGCAAACATTGTCTGCCCCAGTCGATGGAAAGGAGGAAGAGCGGTCCGAGCCTCTCCTTTTCAAGGAAGGCCTGGCCCCAGCCTCTTCTGGCCCCGTGCCGCCTCCCATGGGGTGGGGCCGGCAAAGCGCGCGGCAGCGAATCCGTGCCGCCGCGCGTTCCTTGCCAGTAATTCCTATTTATCCCCATTATGCTGCATAAATGTTTTAGTGTATTTATATATACTGTCACTTTACTGTTTTATAACTGTTTTTATACTTGCTTATAACTTTTAACTGTTTTATTTGAGGTCATATTTTAAATTATATTTTAAACTAAAGACTGTTATTGTTTTAACATTTATATATTACCTCATTATTTTATTGGACCTGTTTTTAATGAAGATGCTGATTGGGCTGTATCTCATTAATAATCGCTTGACTTAAACTTTTTATTGTAACTGGCCACTGGCGGCAATAAAGAATTGAATTGAATTGATAACACAGTCCCAGGATATCCCTACGTAGAAAATCCAGAATTGACTTGATGGCACACAATTATTATTTCAGCTGGCTGGGTAGCTCAGAGGTTTACATATCTGGCTGGAGAACCAGACACTGGGAGTTTGGTTCTCCACTGTGCCTCTCAGGAAGACAGTCAGGATCTGTGGCCTTGAGCAAGCTGCACAGTCAAAGGGCCACCCCAGAAGAAAGAAATGGTGAACCTCAACTGTGTATTCCCTAACTAGAAAAGCCTGGAAATGGTTACAACTTAAAGGGACACCATTACTAAATATTATTCATCATGATATCAGCTCAATCATGCCTCCGATTTATGTAAATAAAGTTAAAACTAATTTTACTTCTGTTATGTATTGGTGACAGCCAATCCCAAAGAGTATTTAAAATCCTCAGAATATTTCTTTTTATTTGTGCCTCTAGATACGCAAGTAGCTCTCCTGGAACTGGCATATGCATGGCTTTTTAATTTGTTGTAAGCTGCCCTGAGTGGAAAAATATCCCAGATGGGTAGGAAATAAATAAATACTAGGCCCCCTCAGGAAAAGTCACATAAAATTTTAAAAAGCTTCCACTTTGTTTCTACTCCAATAGCAGTGGACAATGCTCAATGGACTGAACATTTCTTCCACAACCACTGGATGTCCTCTCTCGCAATATGACCATTACACTCTCGTGTAGATTAAACTTTAAAGTGTTAATTAAACAAAGTTTTGAACAAATAAGCAGTGTGTATCACCAAGAGTTGCGAAGTAATAATCAAAGCAAAAGAACAGGATTTATTGTAATCATGTATTTGTTTGTTTCATTCGTATGCCACCTTTGTCTTGGTAATTATATGTAGTGTGTAATTCTAGAAAAAAGAATGAAAGCGTGGCGCCAAAATGGCCGCCGCGCTCTTTGCGGGCCCCCCGCCACCCAGACTCAAACATCCAAGTGAGTTAGGGGGCGTGGCCACCCCTCTATAAAAGGGGTGGCCACGAGGCAGCCGAGCTGCCATTTTGGAAAAGCGACGGAGAGGAGAAGTTTTCTCCGTCGCTCTTCGTCTCTTTTAGAGAGCCGTTCTTGGCTGCAGAGCCTTAGCGGGATCTTTGCTTCTTAATCTTCGGCTTCCCAGCCATCGGGTTTCTGATCCCTGGAAAGAGATCGTGCTTTCATTATGCCTCCTAAGAAGAAGGCTATGGCGACTCAGGCTCGCCCAAACAGGAGGCAGCAGTCGGGTTGGAGGACCGCGACTGCGCCCCCCCAACAGGACTCCTTACCGGAGGCACACACCGGGACCGGTGGGATGGGGCAGCTTAGGCCATGGCCCGCGGCTCTCCAGCCTCAGACTGGCCCTACAGGGGCTTCGGCCCCCGGCCCGCAATTGCTGGCCATGGGCTTTGAGCATGGGGGAGGGCCTGGTGCGGTTGGGGCTTCGGCCCCCGGCCCGCACTTACCGGCCATGGGCTTTGAGCATGGGGGAGGGCCTGGTGCGGTTGCACAGCAGGGCTTACCCCCGGCCCCTCATGGGCCGGAGTTTTGGGCATGGCCCTATTTGGGGCCTGGCTCTCAAGTCGGGGGCCCTGGACCATTGCCCAGTGGGCCGTCCGGCCCACCTGGCCCCCTTTATGCAGGGGGATCTGCGACGGTGGATGCATTACTGGCCCGCGTAGCGGCGCTAGAGGCATCCCTAGGGATCACCAATAACCCCATTGGGGGGGGGGGCTTCATTGCCATCTGGGGCCCCCTTTTGCCAGCCTGCTACCACGACGGCCGCCACTCTCCAGCAGGCGGCCAGTCGGGTTGAGTTGCTTGAGGCGCGCAGGCCTGTGCCCGCCGCGGTCTCGCAGCTCCCCGTACATCAGGAACTGCAGACAGGTAGTGGTCAGATGTGTCCTCAGAGCTCGATTTCGGTCGCGAGCTCCGACGCCCGCCGTGGGCCGGAACCCCCAGTGGGGGCAGCTCACGGGGGTGCACCCAGTGAGTATCAGGTTCAAGCTAATGTGCCCACATCACACTCCACTTCCGGGGATAGGTTTCAGTGGCCATGGCCTCGTAATGTCGGGGCGGGTGGGCATCAGTTCCCGGCTTACCCGGGTGCAGCTTGGTCCCATACTGGCATAACATTGGGCGGGGGGGGGGGTTCTGCCCCCGGGGCTGCACCGGGTGTCGCAGGGACGGTCCAGGCTCCTCTCCTGATACCCCGTGTCAATACTGTGCCGGTGTCGGCATTGCCGACAGCCGGGTATTCCTTGCCCCTCGGGGATCATTTGGCCCAGGCCACAAGGGAAAAGATTTGGCGGGGGAAGTATGTCGATATTTTCTCCCTATTGAACAGGGAACCCACCAAGGAAGAGAAAGAGGGGCAGGATGAGAAGGACAAAGAGCTGTCTCGCCGTCGCAAGCCACCACGCACCTGGGCCAACTGGTTACCCGCATATCTCATCTATATGGTGGTGTATCTCAGGGCTCGGCCTGACCTGGCCATTCCTATGGTCCAATATTTGGACAATATTTACAGGGCAATGGTGGATTTTCCTGGCCCATCGTGGTTGGCTTACGATGAGGAATTTAGAATGAGAGTGCCCTTACACCCGGAGATGAGGTGGGATGAGCCATGTCAAAAACTGTGGCTTTTATACATGACCCCCACGCTCCCGGCGCCTGGGGAGAGGTACCATTGTGGCCATGCGGTCCAGCGAGCTGCTCCAACACAGGCTCCCCGCCAGCTGGCGGGGCAGGGGGTTCCAGCCCGCTTGCTGTGTTGGAGTTTCTCGGCCAATGGTGTATGCAATAGAAAACAGTGCCGATACAAACATGAGTGTCCCTCTTGCGCTGGCCCTCACGCCGCCGCTGCGTGTCCGCGAGCCGGTGGGTCACGGGGCAGAGGTAGAGGTGGACAGGGAGCGGGCAGACCTGCCGCTGATGGAGCTGGTCACTCAAAAGGCCCCCTCCCCGGTTAACGTAGCTATGTTGGAGCGGTGGCTCTCGACTTACCCGAGGAGGGAGGATGCTAGGTACCTCCTCGAGGGTTTCCAGCGGGGCTTTCGCATCCCATTCAAAGGGGAGCGGTGCCCCCAAGATGCCCCTAATTTACTTTCCCTGAAGGGTAGGGAGGAGGTGGCCGCCCTAAGTATTGCTAAGGAGGTTAATGCAGGTAGGGTTGCTGGCCCCTTTCCTATGCCACCCTTTCCCAATCTGAAGGTTTCCCCTTTAGGGTTGGTTCCCAAAAAGACCCCTGGGGAGTTTCGTTTAATTCACCATCTGTCATACCTGGCGGGCCATTCGGTCAATGATGCCATTCCTGATGACCTTTGTTCGGACAGGTATAAATCATTTGACCAGGCCCTGCGCATGGTGCGCTCTTGTGGCCCGGGTGCACTTCAGGCAAAATGTGACATTAAGTCGGCATTCCGTTTGTTGCCTGTGCACCCGGGTGACTTTGAGTTATTGGGTTTTAAATTCCAAGGAAAATTTTATGTTGATAAAGTCATGCCTTTTGGCTGCTCTATTTCCTGTTCAGCATTTGAACGTTTTAGCACTTTCCTTCAGTGGGCCTTTGTTCGCAGGTCTGGGTCCCGGTCTGTAGCCCACTACCTCGATGATTTCTTGTTCGGGGGTGAACGGGGCTGGGACACGTGTACGCGTCTCCTCAATACATTTCAGACGCTAATGCAGGAACTCGGTGTCCCTTTAGCGCCCGAAAAGACCGAGGGCCCATCAACTAAGCTCACATTTCTGGGTATTGAAATTGACACGGTCACACAGGCATCCAGGTTACATAAGAACATAAGAACAGCCTTGCTGGAACAGGCCACAGCCCATCCAGTCCAGCATTCTGTCTCACACAGTGGCTCACCATTTCCTTCAGGGTATTCCCAAGCAGATGCCTTCACCTGCTTAGGATTCCCTGGAAATGATATTGAGAGATATCCTGCCTATCTCTCCAACCCGGAGGTTGTCCTTAAGTATCCATAATTATAACCATTGATACTCTTGTCCTCCATGAACTTGTCTAATCCTTTCTTAAAGCTGTCAAGACTGACAGCTGTCACCACTTCTTCTGGCAGGGAGTTCCATAGACCAGTAATCCTCTGGGTGAAAAAGTACTTTCTCTTATTTGTTTGAGAACTAGTACCCAAAAGTTTCATGGAGTGTCCCTTAGTTCTAGTGTTATGCGATAGGGAAAACAGTTTTTCCTTATCTACTTTGTCCACACCGTGCATGATTTTATAAACTTCAATCAGGTCACCTCTTAGACGTCGTCGTTCAAGAGTGAAGAGGCCCAACCGTTGCAGCCTCAGATGGTAAGGAAGGTGTTCCAGTCCCCTAATCATTCTGGTTGCCCTCCTCTGCACTTTTTCCAGCTCCATAATATCCTTCTGGAGGTATGGCGACCAGAACTGTACACAGTATTCCAGATGGGGCCTCACCATAGATTTATAAAGAGGCAAAATGACACTTGCTGACTTATTTTCTATACCCTTCCTAATGATCCCTAGCATTGAGTTTGCTTTTTTCACTGCTGAGGCACACTGGGTTGACACCTTCATTGAGTTGTCCACCAGGACACCAAGGTCCCTTTCCTGGTTTGTCGCAGAGAGTTCAGACCCCATCAGTTTATAAATGTAATTGGGGTTCTTTGCCCCAACATGCATCACTCTGCACTTACTAATGTTGAAACTCATTTGCCACTGTTTTGCCCACTCCCCCAGTGTTGAGAGATCCCTCTGGAGCTCCTCACAATCTCTCACAGTTTTCACTACCCTGTATAATTTAGTGTCGTCAGCAAATTTGGCTACCTTGCTTTTTACTTCTACTTTTAGATCATTTATGAAGAGGTTGAAAAGCAGGGGTCCCAGTACTGAACCTTGGGGGACCCCACTCTTTACTTCCCTCCACTTGGAGAAGTATCCATTTAGTGCTACCCTCTGTTTCCTGTCCCTTAGCCAGTTGCTGATCCAGGACAAGACCTGTCCCTTTATTCCATGACTGGTAAGTTTATTCAAGAGCCTTTGGTGTGGGACCTTGTCAAAAGCCTTCTGAAAGTCCAGATAAACAATGTCAACTGGATCCCCCTTATCCACATGCTTGTTGACACTCTCAAAAAATTCCAACAGATTAGTGAGGCATGATTTGCCCTTGCAAAAGCCATGTTGGCTCTCCTTTAGAAGCGCCTTCTCTTCTATGTGCCTATTAATTCTATCTTTTAGGATGGTTTCCATCACTTTACCTGGGACACATGTCAAACTGACAGGTTGGTAATTTCCTGGATCACCCCTGGATCCTTTTTTGAAAATTGGTGTTACATTCGCTACCTTCCAGTCATCAGGCACAAAGCCTGATTTGAGGGAAAGATTATATATTTTGGCTAGGAGATCAGCAATTTCATCTTTAAGTTCCCTGAGAACTCGTGGATGGATTCCATCTGGTCCTGGTGATTTGTTAGTGTTTAGTTTAACAAGACATGCAAGGACCTCCTCCCTGGTTATTTCTATCTGGCTTAATTCTTCGGTTTCCCTCCCTACGAAGATAGGCTCTGTTTTGGGCATGTGGCCTCTGTCTTCTTCAGTGAATACTGAAGCAAAGAATTCATTGAGTCTCTCTGCAATCTCTGGTTCCTCTTTAAGGTTACCCATGGATAAGGTTACCCGGATCACTGCGTTGATTTTGGCCTTACTGGCCAAACGCAAGGTGTCACTTCGTGAGCTCCAGGTTCTCCATGGTCACCTTAACTTCGCCTGCAGGGTGGTCGCGCCTGGCAGAGCTTTTGCTCGACGCTTATGCGACGCCATGACTGGCCTATCCAGGCACTATCATAGGGTCCGACTGAACAAGGGCATGAGGGCTGACATGTTGGTGTGGCTTAAGTTCCTGAGGGACTTCAACGGGGTGTCATTTTGGAGATCTGACCTTTTGGTTTCCCCTAGGTTCCAGGTTCAGTCGGATGCCTCGGGGTCCCTGGGCTATGGGATTTACTTTGAGGGGAGGTGGGCCTACGGCCGATGGCCTCCAGCCTGGAGGGGCACAGATCGTCTACGCAATCTTACATTCCTTGAGTTCTTCCCGATACTGGGAGCTTTGATGCTATGGGGTGAGGAATGGACTAATTCAGTCGTTCATTTCTGGTGTGACAATGCTGCGGTAGTGCACATTGTCAATTCCCAGACATCTAAATCACCCAAGGTCATGGAGTTAGTTCGCCAGTTTGTGTTGCGCAGCCTACGCCTCAATGTGCTCTTCAGGGCCAGACATGTACCAGGTATTAATAACGATATTGCTGATGCTTTATCCCGCCTGCAGATCCCCCGGTTCCGCGCCTTGGCTCCGGACGCAGAGGAATTCCCCTCGCCGCTCCCGGACGAGATTTGGACGTTTGGCAAGGAGAGGTGAACCGGGCGATCGGCATGTCGCTGGCGCCCCGCACGCGTAAGGCGTATCACCATGCATTCAGTCAATTTAAAACATTTTGTGCGCAACTCCGGTTGCCCGAGGTGTGGCCCATTCCAGTTACACACATTCTCCAATTTATGGTCTACCTACACAGTCAGGGCCTAGCTCCCCGCACCATAGCATCCAGGCTGTCAGCACTGGCATTCATGGCCAAAGTGAGGGGCTCTGCTGACAACACGAATGATTTCCGTATACGACATGTTTTGGAGGGGTGGACACGGGAACGTGGACGCCGCCCGGACAATCGCCACCCTATTTCTCCAGGGGTTCTTACCCACCTTGCACGAGGCTGGCATGACCTGTGTTTTGACAGGTATGAGGCAGCTCTGTTTCATGCGGCTACCACGGTGGCCTTTTTTGGAGCGCTCCGCATCAGTGAGCTGGTGCTACTGTCTAAGGCGGATGCGGCTCGTAGGGCACTGGAACTTGAAGATGTCTATGTCTCCAATGAGTGGGCTCAGTTGAGGATACGTTCCTCAAAGGTTGATCAGCACGGTGTAGGCAGTGGTGTTAGATTGCTACAATGTTCCATTGCAGACATCTGTCCTGCTGGTGCCCTACAAGAGTTCCTTGCAATGCGTGGTACGCACCCTGGCCCGTTTTTCTGCCACCAAGATGGGTCTCCCCTTACTAAATTTCAATTTTGGAAGGTGACCGGTAAGGCACTGTCCAGTGTTGGCCTCCCCGGGGCTCGTTACGGCACCCATTCTTTTAGAATAGGAGCTGCTTCTACTGCGGCTGCATTTGGGTACTCTGAGGCTGATATATGCCATATGGGGAGGTGGGGATCGAAGTGTTTTGAATTATATGTTCGCCCTCTTCAAGTATGAGTACCAGATAAGTCACTGTCCTGTCTCGTTTTTATCTTACAGACCCTGTGTGTCCCCGCACACCGGTGGCAGTATGGCTGGTGGGCCACAGCTATGTGCACTGGGCAGCGCAGTACTCTGCGGTGACAGAGTGGGGACCCCAGCTTGGACTACGTGCATCCGCATGTATCAGGTGGTATGGTAAGCGCGGAATGTTATGGCGGGAACTGTTGCCATTCCTTTTCTCCATCAGGGATGCTGAACCGCCTGATGTCCTGGTGCTGCACCTCGGGGGCAATGACTTGGGCCAGGTCACTGGCCTTTCTTTAAAACATACGATCTGCAGTGACCTAGCTTATTTGCTTTATGTGTGGCCTGCCACAACACTGCTATGGTCGGACATCATACTGCGTCACGCTTACAGGGGGGGTATTAACCTCCAGGCCCTTGACCGCGCTCGTCGCTCGGTGAACAGGGCAGTGGCCCGGTTCTTTGCTGACAAGGGTTTGGGGCGGGTCATCCGACACCCCACCATTAGTCTCCAAAATTATGATCTTTACACAGGGGATGGGGTCCATCTGTCACCCAGAGGTATGAACCTCTTTTTGGAAGATTTGCAAGCAGGCCTGTTGACCGAGCTGACGGTCTAGGGGGGGGGCGGTGAGTCTTTATTAAGCCTCCCCGTGTGGCGGGTAGCACTGGTAAGGTAAATATTTATGACCCACAGGTATCCGGCAGGTTCGCAATTGACTGGCCAACAATAGATAGGTACAAGTTTGTTAACGTTGACCGGTCAACGACGAACCAGGCAATGGGGTGATGGCAGGAGCTCGTCAGCATGCATCACCCCGTGATTTTACGGATACACGTCAGAGGGTGGGGTCAGTAGATAGTTTATTGACTACGGTCAACAATTTGTTTTTTGTAAACAAACAAATTGATACAAACGGATATATTGTAGCCAATTGCCATTGGCAATTTTGGGAGGAACCTTACCAGTGTTACTGCAGCCTGCTTGCCTTAAGAATTATAATTGGCTGAGTACCAATGGAAATTTATAATTCGGACTAGGGCATGAATCAATAAATGTGGCCCAATGCTGTTATCCACATATACCGGTGTCTGAGTCCTTTTTTGGGGGGTGCGCCTGCAATTGGAATTCCTTGTTTTGTAGAGACAGTAAAGCTATGGGAGTCCTAGTTTCCTTTGTGTTTGGTTACCTGGTCTTACATTGGCATTGATAGAGAGAAGAAAGGAAGGCATTGTTTATATAACAAAATATCTACCCAGTGGCTCAACCAAAACCCCTGCAACAGCAGAGGCATAGCCATGTGCCTGATGTAAGGTGTGTGGTCATATGGATTCTGATGGACCATTTCACATTTCCTTTTCCTACTCCAGATTACGGCTGTGAAATTTAGGGCTAGCATTATTTCCTATTGGCCAATGGACTCCAATGCCAAATGGATTCCATTGATATTCCAAATCCAAATGCAACACACTACTAACTACAGTCAGGCAATGGACTGAATAGAAAGCTATCTGCCTCTCAGTGAAAAAGCAAGGTGTTGGCCAATCTAGCTTCACATGCGTGAGAGCTACCACAAAGAAAGCTCTCTCTTGTGATCACTTCCAACATGCCTGTGAGAGTGCAGGGACTGATCAAAAATCTTCAAACCCTTTCAGATCAACATGAAGAGATGCCATCTTTCAGGTAGTTTGGACCAACCTGTACATGAGATTTATAGATTATGAACAGAATTTTAATTTTTGCTCAGAAATGGACCAGTAGCCAATAATGCTGTGTTAAATGTATACCGTATATGTACTCGAGTATAAGCAGACTCAAATATAAGCCGAGGTACCTATTTTTTACCCCAAAACCCAGGAAAATAGATTGACCCAAGTATAAGCCAAGGGTGGGAAACACAGCAGCTGCTAGTGATTTTCAATAATCAAAATACATGAAAATACATCTCAATCCGGTGTGGTTTTGGGACCCTCATGGTCACTCACCTGAGTATAAGCCATGTCTCCTTTTTGCGGCTCATTGTTGGGGCTAAAAAACTCGGTATACTCGAGTATATACAGTATTCTGATCATAATTTTTTGCTGTAATCTAATAATAATGGAACCATGCATATCAGGAAGTATCAGCTCCCAGAACAATGTACACACACTCCTTTAGCTTTGATTATATGGTGAATCTATACAAGCTGTTCTGTACTTCTTTGATATTTGTTCTTTATCCACCAACGAAAGGTTTGGAGGTAACACTAAATGAGCCTCCCTCTAACAGATATGTTTGACTTCAATGCCAATTTGCTCCACTCAGCACAGGCCGATTGTCGTTATGATGATGGTTGTTGCTTGAAATATCTGGAATTTGTGAAATTGTGATACAGTAGATTACAAAAAAAAAAAAAACCATAGCTTCACAGGTACTGTTCCTCCCATCTTTGTTTCTGCATCATGGTAATATTCAAGGTAAATACAGTTTATCATTTCATACAAACTGTGACAAACTATAGTTTGCCTAGACAACTCTTTATAGTGTTTGGTTTAGATGAAAACTCTGTTAAAAACTGAAGTGTGTGTCTTCAGTATACAGTAATACCTCATACAAAGTCCGCTTCATACAACATTGAATTCATACAACATCGCCTAATTCCTTGAAAAAAGTTGCCTCATACAAAGTCGTGCGACTTTGTATGAGGCATTGGGGTTTTCCCCAGGTTGCATTGTGCCTGGGCAGTATAAAAGGCAGGACACATGCGTGCATTGCTCTTGTGGGTTTTACATGAGGTGAAGAGTGTTTAGGAGTGGTTTTGAGCGCGATTTTGGATTTTTTGATTTTTTTTGTCAGAATTTTTAGAAGCATTCCTGGGATTTTTGCAGCATTCTTCAGGTTCTTGGACAATCAGGGTTGTTTGACATGTTTTTGTAATGTATTTAGCCTTTAGACAATGTTTTCTTAAAGTTCTGTCAGTTTCCTGTCTGTTTCCTTGGCTTTGCCCTGAATTCTGTGCTGTTACAGTACAATATACCTCTATGGAAACGACGTTGTATGAGGCATCGCGGAAAGGATTTGGACATTGTATGAGGCATCGTGGCAAGGATTTGGACGTTGTATGAGGCATCGCAGCTAGGATTTTGCATGCCTCATACAACGTCCAAATCCATATAAAGTCCAAACTTGTGGAACCAAGTTTGGACGTTGTATGAGGTATCACTGTACTCCTAATATTCAAGGAGTAGAAGGAAAGAAGCTAACACTTATATTCAAATAAGTCTTTAATCATTAACTTTTGGGCTGTGTTCACTTTTTGTGGGAATGTCATTCTCCATGAACTTTTCATAATTATTTCTTCAAGAAATAGTCAAAGATTTTCCTAATACAGAAATTGTTGGAATGGGAGGATTTTTATATAGGGTTTGGTACAGGGGTTCCCAAACTTTTCAAACCAGGGGTCGGTTCACGCTCTCTCTCTCAGTCAGTTTTGAGGGCCAGATGGCCATTATGCCCTGCCTGCATGATGGGGCAGACATTTTGTCCCAACAGCTTCAAAGGATGGCCATTTTGTTTCTCAAATGCCCTTGGAGGGGTGGGGAGCCACATGAAATGGTGATGTGGGCTGGATCTGGCCCATGGGCCTTAGGTTGGGAACCCCTGGTTTAGTATTTCCGCTACTTTTAGCATTCTCACTGTCTAAACATTTTAAATATGTGCATATACTGCCAAAAATAAAATAAAATAAATATATGCATATACTAAGATGTTTTTATGTAATTAAAACATTTGTATGCCACCTACAATAGCACACAATTCAATCAAAATTTGCGATCTCCATCTCTCTCTCTGTGAGCTTATGCATGTAGCCAATCATACCACAAGTTAACAGTAAAAACTGACAAAATGGGCATTATCTGTATAATAGGGAAACACAGAGAGGCAGTAGTTCTTTATACAAACCTACTGGTAACCTTTAACAAGAATGTTAAAACACCACACAGAGCAAAGGTCGTTTGTGTAGGTTGTTTGTTTATATAAAGTGGAAAGGGTTTGACGACAGTGCGCTGCTATCTCAGTCAATCCTTTCCCTGAAGTGCAGAAAAGGAACCTTGTCTCTCATCTCTCCAAAAGTCATCTGTGCACGATCAGCTTTGCAAAATCTGGAATGAAAGCCTTATTCATTATTATTAACATGCCATTTTCCATTCCCGCTTATGCCAGTATTTCATGGATTGTGTTTTGATTTTTTTAAAAATACTTTTGTTGTTTGTGAATAAACTCAGCCGTTTTTAAAATATGGATATGCAAAATGCCTCGAACGCCATTATGAAAATGCTTTGGAAAAGCCAGTAAGCAGCTTTCTACAGCCTCCAAAAAGGCACTTTCCCCTTCCCTGAATGTTCTTTTATGCTAAAAAGTCCAAATGAAAGGCCTTTCAGAGTTAACTAGTTTCAGCAATACCAGTGTTTTAGAGTAATGAATAACTTTTCACAGAGGACAATCACAGATCCTTCAGTCTGCTGCTATTTCTATTTCTGTGTGCCCCCAATGGAGGGATTTCTGTGGCAGAATTTCTTTCTCTGAGAAAGCTGCAGCGATCAAAACCCCGATTAACCTCTGATATTCACGTGCTGCTCTTGATCTTGGGGTAACAAACAGTAACAAAGAGTTAATGGCAGCCATATGCTTGGGGCATTGTGGGTTCCGCTGACCCAAATGTGAACTCCGTGAGTTGGTGCAGCTCACCACTATTTGTTCCAGGTTTGGCAGGCAGATTACTGATGAAGAGTTTGAACAGCTACTTGACAGAATCCCCCTTGATGAAGATGGAAATGTCAGACATCCTCAACTCGTAGCCTGGTTTCAGACCCAGAATGCAGATTTGACATTTTTAATTTGTCATATGCCAATCAGTCTATGTTCACCAGAAAAACCTCACAAATGCCAAAGACAGCAAGTCAACTTATTTTAAAGTTGACCTCGGTTTTAAGATTCTGTTTGTATTTTATAACATTTAATATTTCTTGAGACCAGAACCTGCCTCATCTCTTGACAGCTGAAACTAATAGTATTTCAAGATTAAGCACACACTGAGAGTTAAAGCAACTTTTCTGTAAATTGATCTGCAACGTGGATGTAAGCAGCTACATGAGCTAGAATGTACCTGCCATTTCCCCCTCGTTATCTTCGCACATTGACAATTCATACATAGCATAAATGATACAAAGAGAAGATAAAATGCTTTTTCATATAATGTGTGAAAATGCCCTTTTACATTTTCGTATAGCACAAAGTCAACTTTTTCAAAATGGTTGGAATAAGCCTTAAGGTAAAGGTAAAGGTTTCCCTTGCTCGAAAGCCGGTTGTATCCGACTCTAGGGTGCAGTGCTCATCTCTGTTTCTAAGCCGAAGAGCCAGTGCTGTCTGCTTTTACAATAAAATTTATACATTTGTAATTTGTATATTTTGTATCTTGTTTTTATGTTACCTTGTTATATTCTGTATTTATTGCTTTACTCCATCGTATTTCTGTAAAATTATATTGTATCTTTATTTGAAATGCTGTTAGCCGCCCTGAGTCGGCCTGTGCCGAGTAGGGCGGGATATAAATTAAAATTAAAATTTATTATTATTATTATTATTATTATTATTATTATTATTATTATTATTATTATTATTATTATTATTATTATTATTATTATTATTATTATTATTATTATTATTATTATTATTATTATTATTATTATTATTATTATTATTATTATTATTATTATTATTAAGCCTTTGATTGAAGATTGAGGTTTCTGTGACTGGCTTATCAAATCTGTTGCTTTTGTTTGGTGGAATTATTAGGAATAGGAGTGCAAACATATTTTAATCAATTAGACAAAGATAAATATAATGCTACAAAATGTGGTTTCTAACCTATTCTAAAAACATCAAGTGCTTCACAATTTCCTATAGTGACAATGAAGTATTCTGTGTTGGTATTTTTGTGATTTAGTAGCCAGTATCAATACTTGCTTTTCCTGAACTTTTCCTGAGCCACAGTAGGGAAAAATACATATAATAGAGTGCCCTGGAGAGCAAGGAGAACAAATAGGTCGATCTTAGAAGAAATATGGAACTTTGTAATTAATTGTAACTGGATTTTTTTGTATTTCAGTATATTTTGTATCTCTGTATTGACACTGTGATTGATGTTAACATGTAACTTTGTAATTTATAATTGTATTGTGTATTCTCTATTGTAAGCCGCCCTGAGTCACATTTTTGTTGAGTAGGGCAGGATATAAATCTAATAAATGAAATGAAATGAAATGAAATCAACCCTGACTGCTCCTTAGAAGGTCAAATAGTAAAGATGAAGCTAAGTACTTTGGACATCAAATGAGAAGAGAGGATTCGCTTGAAAAAGCCTTGATGCTGGGAAAGGTGGAGGGCAAAAGAAGAAGGGGGTGGCCAAAGGTGAGATGGCTAGATGGTATTGTGGACGCAGTGGGCACAGAGCTTGGTGGGCTGAGGAGGATGGTAGAGTACAGAGGTACCTTGAGGACAATGGTCCATAGGGTCACAAAGGGTTGGAATCGACTGTGCGACTGGATAACAACAGAGTGCCTGAAATTCTATTGCTTAGCATAGTAAGTTTCACTAGGGTAGACCCAATTAATCTATTCCAATGGACCTACTCTAGTAGGGATTTGGTGAGTCAACTTCTCTACAAGTTCCATTGATTTCAATGGGCCTACTGTAATTGTGACTTACTTCACTAAGCAACAGGATTTCAATTTATGACACTAATTTCAATTACACTTAAGTCCCAATTTGCAGTTGCATTAGTGTGCTGGTTTTTATTTCACGTGGTGGAACTAGATATCAGATCAGAAAGCATGCACATGTTACCCAGTGGTTGAAATCCTGTTGTGCAAGTTTACACTGAATAAGGCTGCTGATATTATCAGCTATGGCAGTTTAAAAAAAAGAAATTAAAAACTAACAATTCTTCCATAAGGTTCTGAGGCTTCCCTTAAGATCCTTTTCTTTGTAGGGAAGCCAGTGGGGGAAGAAGTAATTAATTTCTGAAAGTTGCTGCCACCAACCAGTGAGTTTCAGAAATCAAAGGACTTCATTTCTCCCCCAGTGTCTTCCCCATGGCAAAGAGGATCTTGAGGAAACCTTGGAATCTTTGGGAGGGGGAATATGAAATATTTAATTTCAGAAGAACTGCTACCATGAACTGCATGTTGTATAAGGTTGCACAACAGGATTTTAGCTTCTGTTTCTTGACTTACTGAGAATGGCAGGTAGAAGGTTGGAAATTAGTAAGAAGATAGGAAGGATGAATTACTGCTCCCAAACCAGCCACTATCACACCTTCACTATCATACACCCCTTGAGGCCAGGTTTTCCTTAGCTGAGCTCCCATTCAAGTGGAGGAAGCCTAAAAGGCCATTCACTGTTAATAACTCATTCTCGAATAGCTCCCCGTAAAAATAAGTTGCCCCCCCCCACCCCCAGTTGTACTTTGGGTATCTTTCTAACAATACATTGGGAACCCTGGGTTTAGACCATACATTCCTTCCCAGTGATCTTTCTGTAGTCCTGCAAGACTACTGTCCAGCAATATTTATTCTCAAATATTTATTATCATTCTGTATGTATTTCACCGACTGTGTGTCCATGTCAGAGTCCAAATTGTCTGCTACTCCAGGGCTGTAAGCCTTCTATTACACTTTCTATCTTGTCAGTACTAGTTTTCACCAGCATCTCCCTCTGCTGATTTGGTCATTTGTGGGTTTCATCTTCCCATAAAACACACTTCTTTGTATGAAATTTCTTAAAATATGCCCCAAATGTTTGCAGCATCCTCCCTGCCTCTGTTCCCTTATGTTGCATTGACTTTGCTGTGCCATGACAAATCTTAATATGACTATGTAAGAAGGCATTCTGATGTCTTATTCACAACATGATCCACAATTATTTTATCCATTTAACAAAGATATATTTCATTTCATCAAGGTATTTCTCATCATTCATAGCTTCTGAAGGCTGATATTTTAATGGTCTAAAATCACAATCAGCAAACAGTTAAAATACCAATATATACATGGGACTGCAGTGGCTTAGTGGTTAAGACGTTGAACTTGATGACTGGAAGTTCAAGACCAGAGTACTGCATGAAACAATGAGCTCCCATCTATGTCCCTGCTCCTGCCAACCTAGTAGTTCGAAAGCAAGAAATTGCAAATAGACAAATAGGTACCACTTTGGTGGGAAGGTAAACAGTGTTCCATGCACTCCGGTGTTTAGTCATGCATGCCTGCCACATGTTCACAGAAATGTCTGCAAACATAGACAGTACTGGCTCTTTGGCTATAAACAGAGGTGAGCACTGAACCCTAGAGTCAGATATGACTGGCTTTTGAGCAAAGGCAATCTTTATCTTTACCACAAAACATAATTCTAACTCTATGTAAAAATTCTCAAGAAGTAACATTTTAGAATTTGAGTGTTTTGTTAACCTCTGACAATTGAAACCTCCCAAAGTTCTGGTCAAATAAAATTATCTTTACCATTAGGATTTCCTTATGCCATGGCTAATCTCAGAAATAGCATATGTGAGGAAACATCAGTACTGTACTTGTAAAACGTTCCTCCTAGTCTTTCCCTGAAGCCTGGAAATCAAGAAAGCCTCAGATATATGGACTGAAAGAAAAGGATTCCAAATGTGAGTTGTCTTCATTGAGAAACCTTGGGCCCTCACGTTCCTAATTTTAGTAAGCAAAGTTACCTATAGAAGTAACTCTGCAAATGATTTTAACGTTCAGGCAGGAGTCTCCGAGATCACAGCCCCACAAAATGAAAGAGAGACCTCATGTTACTGCAGCCGCCACCAGAATGGGCTACAAATTGTCATGAGAAGGTGGAAAAAAGTAAACAGGGTAGTTGTCAGAATACATGGTGTTCACAATCCCCTGAAGCCCTCAACTCAATGCTCAAAATATGCACAGGAAAATATTGGCAACTACAAAACTAAAATGAACATCGAACGTTTCTTATTCTGGCTGTGCTATCTGAGAGCAAGAGTGTCCTCAGATTTGCAAGTCAAATGATTTCGGGTGCCTTTTGTCAGCCAATTAAAACATCTTCACTGAGACCTACAGAACTAACCTTTGTGTGGTCTTTGGTCTGAGATGGAAATGGCCGCTTGGTGCTTCTATCAATGTGAATTTTGAGACGATATGAAATGTGTGTGGGAACTCAGGGGTGGGGGGAGCCTATCTTAAAAGATCTAGGATCAGGGTGGTGAGGGGAAGAAGGTGACGTTAGATATGCTGGTAAAAGTTAGTTGTGGTCAAGCTTGGGGCAGACAATAGCGCAGTGTTGTTATGGGCTGCTTTTACGCCTTAGATATTCTTCCCATGTCAGTATAATCACTACTGGGAGGTAGCTCGATTAAGGATTACCATATCATTAATAGTATCCATGACTTTTGTTCAAAGGCTACTTGTGTAATGTTGCCTTGTGGATGAAGCTTCCTAATCCGCTCAGCTGCAGCTGTAGAGGAGGGCCTTGCTCAGAGCCTCCCACACTGACTTCCCTGTCCCCTTGGATCAGTTCTCAAAAACAGACAGAAACAACAGTCAACTGAAAGCCAGGAAAAAAAGAAACATCCATTCTACATTTCCACATTCATCCCCAAGCTTCAATCCCTGCCAATGTCTCCCATTCATCTCGTCTCTAACATCCAGATCACCACTCGGATGGTGGCCAGATTAAAAGGGGGAACAATGTAGTTTTAAATGTAAAGTTTGCATCTAATTTTTTCACCCCTTTGCATGAGAAAAACCACATTTATTCTCTCTGTCTGTCTCATGCTCAGCCTCTCTTTCGCCAGTCCTTTTTTACTTTGGCAATGTGAGGCATGCTTGCTCTAGGGTGCCCAAACTGGCTGTATTCATGCATCAGTCTGGCCAAATCTTGACATTAAAAACTTTGAAATACCAATGTTCAGACAACATTTTGGATGTTGAAATGATACACGTTACTAGTTTTACTTTGCAACCATGATAGTCAGTGGTCTAGCAATAACCTATGAAATATTGGGAGCCAAAGAAATGGTCAGAGGTTGGAAAAGTTACTTAAGAGGGATACTAAAAGCCCTGGAATTGCCCACTTGGCATAGATGCTGGAAGCTAAAGAGTATTTGGAGTTATAAGAAAGAAAATTGATAATGATTTTCATTTAATGTTCTGGTTAGGCATCAGAGCAGGAAAGAGAAAAAATAACACATGTGAATTGAACACAGGAACTAGCAATGCATAGGTTTCATGGCAGCAGTCCATCTTTAGACTCTTCTGCTCTGCTTTTCCACATACATCTCAGATACTAAAGTGTCTGTTGTTATCTAATTCAAAAATCTGGAAAGGGAATGTGACATTGGCAAGAAAAACAGAAGTTCTGCAATCAGTTAACCAAGTCCTTCTCACTGTTGCCTAACAATATTTGTGCATAGACTGACAATTAACTCAAGTGATGTCTGTGTCCTGGAGGCCTTTTTTTGGCACCATTAAAAACAAACATTTTCACAATGTCTGTAATGATTCATTAGATAACAGTATAAATTTGCTTTGCACCAATCACATAGAAGCCATCTTTTGTAGAAGACCTTTGAAAACGTTTGGAACACTGCCTTCGGGGGCAAAATGGGCCAGATGCTTTCTGGTCATCTTGGGTTGCTCAAGCAACATATATTGCAAAAAGGAAGGCTATTTTTCTTCACCCATTGTTTCTGTACACATTTCCCCCACTTTCTTTCTCTATATAAATTCTTTGTATGACATACTGGCATCCTAGGGACTGTGCCTCTCTATTATCTATTTATTCATCCATTTATCTGTGTGGCTTGCTATCATGATTTATAGATGCAAAAGAGTAGGTTGGTTGACTTCCAGTTTGAAATAGAGTCATAATGCCTTTGGAATATAAATTCAACATTTTCCAAAATAAGTCTTGGTTATTGGCACCAGTCAACTACTGGTAATTTATTCCTTCCACCTTGTACCCACTCTATCCTCAAGGATCGATGTAGGTAAAAAAATCCTGCCTCATTGTTTCTTCACTATCCCAGATAAAGTAGATTCTTTTGACCTCGTAACTAGTGTAACAAAGGCAATTGAAAAACAGAATATGTTTTAAAGTACCCAGCCATTCCACAAGGTGGGTTCAGTGAGGAGAACATTTATCCCCATTAGGGATGTTCAAAGGATGGAATTGGTATGAATATTTAGGTGAGCCATTCTAATTTACAACTCAGAAACCATCCTTTTCTCATCTCCTGATTGTGTGATGCTCTTCTCAGAACAAAGTACAGACACAAAAAAAGTTGGTGCTGGCGCAGTGAAAATAATCACAATAATGATGTACTTGACTTCAATAAAATAAAAATTGTATTAAATTCATACACGTGCTATAACAAGCTTCTTGTGATCTTTTCAGCAGTTTTACAATATAAGTCCAATGTCAACTAAAAACAGATATATTCTCTTCAACTTAATTATCTTCTTGTATATTTTAAATCAGATAATTCCTCTTCAACTTAAGTCCTTTCTTGTGTATCTTTAAATCATTCAACACTCCCGATGTCTAGCTGGTTAATTTTAGACATTTCAAATTTTCATCAGGGGAGTATTAATAACATCTGAAAAATTGCAAAATTACAAACTCACACTAGCAACAGTCAGCTTCTCCAATACAACAAAGGTAAAATCTGTATCCTGGTGATTTTTTTCAAGATAATGACTCACTAATGGTGCCTGTTCCACCTGCCCCCTAATCCTGGAGCGATGTTCCGTCAGTCGAATTTTCAGTTTGTGAGAGCATTTACCCACATATTTAAGTCCGCACGGGCATAGCCATAGATATACGCAGTATTGGCTTCTGCAGTTACTAAAAAAATGAGAGTTTTATAAAAGTTGGATTCAGGAAAACTGATTTGCTTTGTCTCCCATGCGAACCTGCATACTATACACTGGCCACATTTGTAATGTCCTTTGACTAAGCTAGTTCTTAGCGTACGTCGAGGCGCGACATCTGCCCTAGTAACCATATTCCCCACTGTTTTGGTTCTGCGCATCCCAATCATGGGTTTGTTCTGACACCCAGGAATATCTGACAGCAAATACCAATGTTTATGTACTATGTTTCTAATCTCTTTAGCCCTGGGAGAGTACTCTATCGACCAGTAAATTTTAGACTCATTGGATCTATCCTGCCTAGTTAATAATGCTTGTCTGGAAGTTTGTTTGACCCTCATCAATGAGTTCTCAAGTATATGCTGTGGATTACCCTCTATCCATCAAATTATTCCTGATTTCTTTTGCAGATTGCTCAAAATCGTCATCATATGAAGAGTTCTGTTTTGCCCTAGCTAATAACCCAAATGGAATGCTGTTTTTCAAGTGCATGGGGTGATATGATTCATATGGCAAATAGGCATTCTTATCCGTGCTTTTTTTATAGAGTCTTACACACAACTGATGATCCTTGGCAATGAAGACCGTCAGGTCCAAGAATGGAATAGCATTCCTATCAAAATTATAAGTGAACTTTAAATTGGGGTTCTGTGTGTTCAGACAGTCGGCAAAATCTGGTATAATTGAAGAATCATCTATAACAAAAAACAAATCATCTATGAATCTTTTAAACAATCAAATATTCCGAAAAAAAGGGATAAGTTGTGCATTCAAAATGGTGTTTTTTCCCAAAGGAAATCATGTACAAATTAGCTAAACTTGGGGCCATGGGGGACCCCATGGCCACACCTTTTATCTGTAAAAACAAATCTTGATCAAATCTAAAGTAATTCTTTTCCAAACAAATCTCTAATAAATCAATTAAAAAATGAGTAGGTGGTTGCTGAATTTTCCATTTCTCGAGTACTTCCTGGGCCACTGTCCTGGCTTCATCAAACGGCACATTGGTGTATAAGGTTGTTACATCCATAGTAAGCAAACCACCCATGTCCGGCTGAAATTTTCACAAACTGAAAATTCGACTGATGGAACATCGCTCCAGGATTAGGGGGCAGGTGGAACAGGCACCATTAGTGAGTCATTATCTGAAAAAAATCACCAGGATACAGATTTTACCTTTGTTGTATTGGAGAAGCTGACTGTTGCTAGTGGGAGTGGGATCGATATAGAACAACTATTACTACAAAAAGAAGTATACTACATCCATAGATTAAATACCATTCACCCCAAGGGACTGAATCAGGAATCCGATCGTTCATGTTTTCTATAAAAAATTCATTATGACACAGGTGTAGGGAGTTGCGGGCCCCCAAAGTAAGCACAGGTGAAGCAACATGTGTTGATCTATTTAAGGTTAGCAAACAGAGGGAAGGTAACGTCCCGCAAAGAAACTGTTGAAATCAGAAGGACGCGATAGAAAAAAACTGGTAAGCTGCATTAGGTTGATAGTGCATACCGAGTTGCATGTTTGTTTTAGGAATCAATTTATGAAACATGTTAATCTTTGTATTTTTCAATTTTTCAGACGTTATTAATACTCCCCTGATGAAAATTTGAAATGTCTAAAATTAACCGGCTAGACATTGGAGGTGTTGAATGATTTAAAGATACACAAGAAAGGACTTAAGTTGAAGAGGATTTATCTGATTTAAAATATACAAGAAGATAATTAAGTTGAAGAGAATATATCTGTTTTTGGTTGACATTGGACTTATATTGTAAAACTGCTGAAAAGATCACAAGAAGCTTGTTATAGCACATGTATGAATTTAATACAATTTTTATTTTATTGAAGTCAAGTACATCATTATTGTGATTATTTTCACTGCGCCAGCACTAACGGTTTTTTGTGTCTGTACCCAGTTATACCGTTTCTTTGAGAACATTGATCTTCTCAGAACAAAGGCATGTCTGTTTTATGGTCCAAACAAACCTTTGATGTCCCAAGTTCAAGTACTGTAATGAAAGTAGCCAATGACTTGTGGTAAATGCAAAGTTGCATTTCAAAAGTAAAGTATTAATAGAGACAGTATAGTATTTTGTCGTAACTGTACTTTCAAAAGTTAATTTTAAAGTGCATTTTATTACATTCACTTGAGAAAGCCTTGATGCTGGGAAAGGTCAAGGGCAGTAGAAAAAGGGGGAGGCAGAGAATGAGATGGCTAGATAGTATTGTGGATGCAATGGGCACAGAGCTGTGCAGGTTGAGGAGGATGGTGGAGGATAGGGGTGCCTGGCGTGTGATGGTCCATGGGGTTGCAAAGGGTCAGACTCGACTATGTGACTGAACAACAACAACAACAACAACAACAACAACAACAACAACAACAACAACAACAACAACAACAACAACAACAACAACAACAACAACAGAATACTGAGAGCTATGAGTTGGAGTATAGTTGCAGTTGGAGTCATAGTCTATGGAAGTGGAAGGGGCGGCGCGGGGCGGGGTGGGGCGGGGGGCTCATGCCTAGTCTAAGACCTGACAGACGAAGCTTCCTTCCAGAATAATCTGTCAAAACCAAACTAAGGTTGGTATGTAGCTCAGCTCCATTAGAAATGATAATGCAAGCGCGGCGCCAAAATGGCCGTCGCGCTCTTTGCGGGGGCCCCCCCACTGGACGAAGGCATCCGGGTAGTTAGGGGCGTGGCCAGCTCCCTTATAAAAGGGGTGGCCACGAGGCAGCCGAGCTGCCATTTTGCGAAGCGACGGAGCGGAGAAGTTTTTCCCTCTTACCTCCGTCGCTTTTGCCTTGACTGGGAAGCCTTTTGGCTGCTGATTTTCTTCCTTTGGCTTCCCATAGGTTGGACTGAGATGCCTTCGAAGAAGAAGGCGGCCGCGAGCGCGGCTCGCGCGGTTCGGAGGCGCAATCCGGGTCGGAGGACCGCGGCTGCGCCTCCCCAGCTGCCGCCTTTGCCAGCACCCACCGGGATCGGTGGGATGGGGTCTATTCCCCCTTGGCCGGAGGCGGGGGACCCAAGCATGGGTCCAGCAAGGGCTGCGGCCCACGGCCCGCAAGCGGTGGACACCGCTCCTGGTGCTTCTCCTTCTTCTATAGGGGCGCAGCTCACCCCGGGGCCTGCCAGCCTTGGGGGGTGGTGTGGTCCCCTTCCCTGGCAGGTGCCTACATCGGCCCTACCGGGCCTGGGTGCGGGGTCATGGCCTTATTCGGGCCCCGGAGTACAAGGGCCTGTACCCACCCCTGTAGCAGGCGGGCCGGCCGGCCCTTGGCCCCTCGTCAGTGTGGAGGCCTTACTGGCCCGCGTTGCGGCCCTTGAGGCTTCCCTGGCTCAGGCCAGCCACGCTGGGGCTCCCTTTGGGGTTCATTTTGAAGCGTCGTCTGCTGGGCAGCGGCAGGCGACGGGACGGGTCGAGCTGCTTGAGGTGCGTGGTGCGTCTTTGGCCACTGCCTTGCAGCTCCCCCGCCAACAGACCAGTGCGGGTCAGGCCCCAGCAATGAGCTCAACGGTGGTCGTGAGCTCCGACGCCCCCAGTGGGCCGGAACCCCCGGTGGGGGCGGCCCGCGGGGGTGCAGCATGTGAGTATGCGGTCCAAACTAGTGCACCTACACATGTGGCCACGTTGGGGGGGGCGTTCCAATGGCCCTGGCCTCGCGTGGGTGGTGCGGCGGTCCAGCCACTGACGCCCCACCCGGCGACGACAACTACCACCCAGGGCCCCGGGGTGGGGGGTGTTTCCTACCCTGTGGGGAATGTTTTGGGGGTGGCTGGGCTAGTCCAAGCCCCTTTCCAGATGCCCGCAGTTTCTGCGGTGCCTGTCTCGGCCTTGCCGACAGCGGGGTATTCCTTGCCACTGGGCGACCACTTGGCACAGGCCACCAAAGAGAAGATATGGCGGGGGGGAGTATGTAGATATCTTCTCACTCCTAAATAGGGAGCCCCCCAAGGAAGAGAGGGAGGGGCAGGATGAGAAGGATAAGGAACAGGCACGTCGTCGCAAGCCACCACGTACGTGGGCCAACTGGCTGCCGGCTTACCTCATCTACATGGCGGTGTACCTGAGGGCCCGGCCGGATTTGGCAATTCCGATGGTCCAGTATTCGGACAACATCTATCGGGCGATGGTTGACTTTCCGGGCCCGTCGTGGTTGGCTTATGACGAGGAATTCCGTATGCGAATTCCCCTGCACCCTGAGATGAGGTGGGATGAGCCATGCCAGAGGCTTTGGCTTCTGTACATGACGCCCACGCGCCCCGCGCCAGGGGAAAGATACCATTGTGGACATGCGGTCCAGCGAGCGGCTCCAGCACAGGTTCCCCGCCAGGTGGCGGGGCAGGGGGTTCCAGCCCGCCTGCTGTGCTGGACTTTCTCGTCTAATGGTTCCTGCAATAAGAAGAATTGCAAGTACAGACATGAGTGTCCCACCTGTGCGGGCCCCCATGCAGCCTCTGCCTGTCCCAGGCCTGGAGGGACGCGGGGCAGAGGGAGGGGCGGACAGTGGGCTGGCAAGACTGCCGCAGATGGAGCTGGTTCACCGAAAGGCTCCCTCCCCAATTAATGTGGACATGTTGGAGCGTTGGCTCGCATTGTACCCGAAGGGGGAGGATGCGGATTATCTCCTTCAGGGCTTTAGGCAGGGGTTCCGTATTCCTTTCATGGGTGATAGGTCCCCTCAGGATGCCCCCAACCTTTTGTCCCTTAGGGGGAGGGAAGAGGTGGCTGCTGCCAGCATTAATAAGGAGGTCGATACGGGCAGGGTCGCTGGCCCTTTCCCTGCACCCCCGTTCACCAACCTTAAGGTATCGCCCCTGGGCTTGGTTCCCAAGAAGTCCCCAGGCGAGTTTCGCCTTATCCATCACTTGTCCTACCCAGCCGGCCGATCGGTCAACGATGCTATCCCTGATGACCTTTGCTCAGTCAGGTATACATCTTTTGACCACGCGCTGCGCATGGTGCGCTCATGTGGCCCGGGTGCGCTGCTGGCTAAGTGCGACATTAAGTCGGCTTTTCGCCTTTTGCCGGTGCACCCGGGCGACTTTGAATTGCTGGGTTTCAAATTTCGGGGCGAATACTACTTTGATAAGGCCATGCCGTTTGGCTGTTCCATATCATGCTCGGCTTTCGAGCGTTTCAGTACCTTCCTAGAGTGGGCTTTCGTCCGCAGGTCAGGGTCCCGGTCTGTAGCCCATTACCTGGATGACTTTTTGTTCGGGGGTGAACGGGGCTGGGACACGTGTACACGTCTCCTCAACACATTTCAGACGCTAATGGAGGAACTCGGTGTCCCTTTAGTGCCCGAAAAGACCGAGGGCCCATCTACTCAGCTAGTCTTCCTGGGGGTGGAGATTGACACGATAGCGCAGGCTTCTAGGTTACCAGGGGAGAAGGTGTCAAGGATTGTGGCCCTTATCTCGGATTTGCTGGCCAAGCGCAAGGTATCACTGAGGGAACTGCAGGTGCTTCACGGTCACCTCAATTTCGCTTGCAGGGTGGTCGCACCGGGCAGGGCTTTTGCCCGGCGCTTGTGCGACGCCATGGCGGGATTATCCAGGCCTCACCATAGGGTTCGGCTTACCCGGGGTATCAGGGCAGACATGCTTGTCTGGTTACAGTTCCTGAGGGAGTTCAATGGGGTCTCATTTTGGAGGTGTGACCTCCTGGCTTCCCCTCAATTTCAGATTCAGTCTGATGCCTCGGGATCCCTCGGTTATGGGATGTACTTCAATGGGAAGTGGGCCTATGGTGGGTGGCCACCGGCCTGGGCAGGCACGGGTTGCCTGCGTGATCTCACATATCTGGCATTTTTTCCCTATCCTGGGTGCTTTGATGCTATGGGGCGAGGAGTGGTCCAACTCGGTCGTGCATTTCTGGTGTGACAATGTGGCTGTGGTCCACATTGTCAATGCACAGACTTCTAAATCGCCCAGGTTTATGGACCTAGTGCGCCAATTTGTGTTGCGCAGCCTGCACCTCAACGTCCTGTTCAGGGCCAGGCATGTCCCAGGGGTTAATAATGATATTGCTGACGCTTTGTCCCGCCTACAGATCTCCCGGTTCTGTGCCTTGGCCCCGGATGCGGAGGAATTTCCCTCGCCACTCCCGGAGGAGATATGGACCATTGGCAAGGAGAGGTGAACCGGGCGATTGGCCTGTCGATAGCGCCACGCACGCGTAAGGCGTATCACCACGCAATTAATTCTTTTAGGGCATTCTGTACCCAATTTCAACTGCCAGGAACCTGGCCGATCCCGGTAACCCATGCTCTGCGGTTCATGGTTTACCTGCATTCTCAGGGCCTTGCACCTCGCACCATAGCATCTAAGCTTTCAGCGTTGGCTTTTATGGCCAAAGTGGGGGGTCATGTGGACAGCACCTCTGACTTCCGTGTGAGACATGTTTTGGAGGGGTGGGTGCGCGAGCGCGGGCGTTGCCCGAACGACCGCCACCCGATTTCCCCAGGGGTCCTTACCCAGTTGGCCAGGGGCTGGCCTTGCCTCTGTTTTGATGCATATGAGGCAGCCCTATTTCATGCAGCCACAACGGTGGCATTTTTTGGAGCGCTCCGCATCAGCGAGCTTGTGATGCTGTCTAAGGCGGATGCAAGTCGTAGGGCACTGGAACTCGAGGATGTCTGTGTTGCCAAGGACTGGGCTCAGTTGAGGATACGCTCCTCTAAGACGGATCAGCATGGCGTAGGCAGTGGTGTGCGACTGCTACGGTGTTCTTTGGCAGACATCTGTCCGGTTGGTGCCCTACAGGAGTTCCTGGCACTGCGTGGCACGCACCATGGCCCGTTTTTCTGTCACCAAGATGGGTCTCCCCTTACTAAATTTCAATTTTGGAAGGTGACGGGCAAAGCGCTGGCCAGTGTGGGCCTCCCAGGTGCCCGCTATGGCACCCATTCATTCCGTATAGGGCGGCCTCAACCGCAGCTGCTTTTGGGTACTCCGGGGCTGATATACGCAGCATGGGAAGGTGGGGTTCGCAGTGTTTTCAGTTTTATGTGCGCCCACTTCCGCCGTGAGTACCAATTCAGTCACCTTACCTTCTTTTCCTCATTTTTCTTTACAGACCCGGGGTGTCGTATTACACCGGTGACAGTATGGCTGGTGGGCCATAGCTACGTGCACAGGGCAGCGCGTTACGCTGCGGCGACAGAGTGGGGACCCCGACTGGGACTGGGTGCATACGCAAGTCTCACATGGCATGGTAAGCCTGGGATGTTATGGCGGGAGCTGCTGCCTTTCCTTTTTTCAGGCCAGAATGCTGACCCGCCTGACATTCTGATCATACATTTGGGGGGCAATGATTTGGGCCAGGTCACCGGCTTATCGCTGAAGCATGCGATTTGTGAGGACCTCGCCTACCTGCATTACGTCTGGCCCGCCACAACCCTTGTTTGGTCGGACATGGTCCCGCGCCATTCCTACAGAGGGGGCGTTGACCTCCTGGCCCTTGACCGTGCTAGACGCATGGTGAATAGGGCAGTGGCGCGGTTCCTTGTCGACAGGGCTTGGGGGAGGGTCAGTCGTCACCCCACTATTAGCCTACAAAGTTATGACTTATATGCAGGGGATGGGGTCCATCTGTCGCGAGGAGGTATGGACCTCCTGTTGGGTGATTGGCGAGCAGGCCTGTTGACCGAGCTGACGGTCTGGGGGGGGGCGTCGAGCCTTCTTTGAAGCCCCTCCATGTGGCGGGTAGCACTGGTAAGGTAAACATTATGACCCACAGGTATCCGGCAAGTTCGCAATTGACTGGACAACACTAGACAGGCATAAGTTGGTTAAACGTTGTCCGGTCAACGACGAACTAGGCGACGGGGTGATGGCTATAGCTAGACAGCATGCATCACCACGTGATTTTACGGATACGCGTCAGAGGGTGGGGTCATTAGTTAGATATTGACTACGGTCAACAATTTGTTTGTTGTCAACAAACAAATTGATACAAATGGATACATTGTAGCAATTGCCGTTGGCAATTTTGGGTGGTACCTTACCAGTGTTACTTCGGCCTGCTTGCCTTAAGAATTATGATTGGTCAATTACCAATAGAAATTTATAATTCGGACTAGGGCATGAATCAATAAATGTGGCCCAATGCCGTTATCCACTTTTATCAGTGTCTGAGTCCTTTATTGGGGGGTGCGCCTGCAATTCAAGACTGTACTGAAAACTATCAGACACACAAAAAGATTAAGATGTTGTAGGACTGTACCTGAGACCTTCAAAGAGTGAGAGTGGGTGGGTGGAGGTCTGAGGGAAACTAAGGCTGTGATCAATTCTGTGGACACTTACTTGAGTGTAAGTCTCACTCAATGCATTGGGATATGATTTACTTTTAAATAGATTCTGTATCTCTTGCGAGAGTGTTCGTTATCAAATGCTGTGTTAAATACCTTTTTGCCCTCCAAGCTTACACCAAAATGTTGTTCCAGTTTGGAGCTGTATTGAGCTACAAACTACAGGTCTTATGATGGCACACCTATAACTGTTTTGTTGTTGTTGTTGTTGTTCAGCCGTACAGTCGATTCCGACCCTTTGCGACCCTATGGACCATTGACCTCCAGGCATCTCTGTCTTCCACCATCCTCCTCAGCCCGCCCAGCTCTTTGCCCATTGTGTCTACAATACCATCTAGCCATCTCATCTTTGGCCACACCATTCTTCTTTTGCCCTCCACCGTTCCTAGCATCAACGCTTTCTCAAGTGAATCCTCCCTTCTCATTTGGTACTGGTACATAATATGTGGTTCAGTAGTTTACATACCGCCACCTTTGCCAAATTTCCTCAAAACCTATACCAAAGTTGAAATGAATTCATTGTTGTGCGCCCCATAAATCTCTAGCACTTGACCCCCCCCCTCAAGTGATCATATACATTTGCTTAATTATATTTTAATCATTTTTTTTCAATTCTTCAATTATTTGTTTGTTATTTTGTGGCTCCGTAGTCATGTTGTAACTGGGGGATGTAGAAGGAACCTCTCCAAAAAATGAAAGGCCTTATGAGTACACTCAGGCATCACTAGACAACCAGCCAGCTAATCCTAGCCAGAAGCATTGCACTGTAAACTTGCTGATCAGCAAAATGATCCAACAGTCCTTTTGAGGACCATAACTTCTGTTAATATATAGGGAATCTCTTCATCTAAAGAGGAATGCTTGGCTTCACTTTGCTGCAAATGGAAATGTGATACCTTCTGTGTCCAAGAAATTCAAAGATGAACTGATCAGTGTTGACCCAAAGTTCCTTGACTATATCTAGCAGCTCAGAATCCTCACAAGCAATACAGAAGCATCATTTTCATAAGACCAAGTATTATTAGTCCTGTCGATGGACTATACCGAAGAGGACAACATAGAAATCTTGATGGTTGAACTGGTTGTGTGTATAGTAACATTGATTTATAAACCATCTAATATACCATTCCACTTTAAGAAGCCATCAAATATGGAAAACCAACATACACTTATACATTCCGTAGGAGGTATAATTTCAAAGTTTACAACATTGCAGCATGCCACATGACTATGGAAACGTCTGCAAACGCAGGCAGCGCTAGTTCTTTGGCTACAAATGAAGATGAGCACCGAATCCTAGAGTTGGATATGACTGGCCTTTGAGCAAGGGTGACCTTTACCTTTACTACTGATACAAAGAGTCAATGTAAATTAAAATTATATTGATATGAAAATAAGGAAGCGAGGGGATAAACTCATCCAAAACTGCTGTCATGTACAATCTGAAACTTTTGAGAAAGTGTCCATGACTAGGTAATAATGGCAGTACAAGAAGGTAACTGTATCATTGATACCTATGAAGAAAGCTGAGGGATCTGGCTACATTTAGTTTGGGTATGAGAAGGCAAAGAGGTGATATAACAGCCATCTTCAAATGTTTGAAGAGCTATCAAATGGAAAATGGCGCATAGTTGTTTTATGTGAGATGCAAAGTACTGACATTCAGTTTCTCCACTTCTTTCACCTTAATAGCTCTGGGTGTAGAATTTTAGCAAGCCAATATAATACATTGGCATTTTGCAGCAACAAAACAATAAAATAAGAAACACAGTGCAGTGGATAAAATTGTTCTGGTACCTTGCTCTTACAAGATAAACAATTCTGCTAGATTATAGAATTCCATCATTTTATTTATGCATCTACAGTGAAACCCTGACTAACAAATGCTTCATATAATGAAAATTCTGTACAATGCAGCGTTTGTGCGGCAATCGTGATACCCCTCATAACAATTTTTTCATTATATGGGGGTTTCGTTAAGTGGGGTATACCCCAGTTAACAAAAACCCCGTATTACGAACATCCCCCCCGCGTTGTGTGGAGTATCTCCCATTTGATCTGCATAACGAAAAAAACTGCATAGTGAAGAGCTCCGTGGAATGGAGCTTTTTCATTATGCGAGGTTCTACTGTATTTAATATTCTACCTGTATAGCCTGCAAGTTAGCTAACAGAAATAAAATTAAAACTTGCAACAGTAATAAGATAGGAATCACTGGAGTGAAAGAAAAGTCAAAGAATGCTTTTTACTCTGTATTATCCTTTCACAAAATGTCTGGCCGGACATCCCACTATGGTAATGGAGTAGACTGTACAGCCAGCAACTCAATGCATACCTGCCAACCTTTCCGGATTGGCCGGGATTTCTCAGTTTTCGGTGCTGATTTGCGCCATTTCCTGCCCCGCGCTGCCGAAACCTCGGAATTTGGCAGCAGGGGAAAGGAGGTACTACGCAGCCCTTCTGCACTGGTCGGCTTCTACGCATGTGTAGAAGGGTTTTACACTTGCGTAGAACCCTTCTACGCATGCGTAGGAGGCTACACCGCTTGTGTAGAAGGATACGCATGCGTAGAAGGGGGCTACGCAAGCGTAAAACCCTTCTACGCATGCATAGAAGCTGACCTGTGCAGAACCGTCTGCGCAGGTCCCGGATTGGCCGGAGCCATGGTTGACAGGTATGACTCAATGCCAGGTGTTGGGTGGCAGTAAATAACCTGGCTCCCTAAAGGGGCCAATGGCTACTGAAAGATGAGCCCCTTTAGGTGAGGTGATGGTCCTCTTAATGGAGGAAATGCCACTGGGAACCATCATATTGGGGCCAATGGCAAAATAAATAGAGGAGGAACCCTGATTCCCAATGGTCATGGAGACAGCACAGGCCATGCCAGATGGATTGGCTGTGAAGGTGCACCTTGTCCTCAAGTCTGTGCCAGTCCATTGCAGTCCTGGTGTTAAATCCTGGATGTCTCATTTCATACATGCTGCAGGAAATGGCTCTGTCATCATAGTGTGTGTGTGTGTGTGGGGGGGGGAGTCACTTCATGGCAAGCTGGGATCCACCTTAAACAAATTCATGCCAATGGCATTTTTCCTGCTTCAGGGAAAAATGCATTCTCGGATACGAGTTGCAGCGGATAATGGCAATCCTTTTACAACAGTTTATAACAGATACAACCAGCAATCTGCAGTCTGCTTTACTGGATGATAAATTCAGAACCATCTCTAGAGTTATGCTGCTGGGAAAAGTTTTTGCAATTAAGATGTCTGTGTGAAAATTAACCTTGGAATCAAAGGTTGTACATCCAATTGTCATGATTTATCTGTATCACATCTATAATTTTGGCAGCAATAGCGAAATGTGAGAAGTCCAGGAATGCAGAATAAGTGGAATTTTATCAAATTAACAACAGGATCTGAGTCATATAGTTAAAGTTATAACAGAGTCTGTCCAGAGCAGCTTTCTTAAGATGAATAATGTAGTATGCCACAAAAACTTTAAATTGACTTTGAGAATATATACTATGTAGTAGTGCTGTTTATTTTTGATCCTAATATATGGCATACAGTCATGGACTTTAGCATGAGACTAATATAAAAATGATAAAGTATGATAAAATAATAAAAAATGATAAAATATCATGGCAGATGATAGAGGAGCCTGGCGTGCGGTGGTTTATGGGGTTGCAAAGGGTCAGACTCAACTGTGTGACTGAACAACAAAAATCTTAACCTATAAAATCAAGCGTTAACCGTTGGAACTTCAGATACAATTCTAAGCCAGGCCCTACTAGCCCGCACCGACCTTTCGTGCACATGCCCGAACTGGGTCCGCAGGTCAACGAAGGATTGAGAAATGCACCACTGGGGCAAGAGCCCCACAAATGCAAAAAAAGGGAAACAACTTCATTTCCCAATGTTCTTTGCACCGTGCCATGCCGCGCCACAGCCAATCAGGCTGAGAGCCGCGAGCACAAAGAACATTGAGAAACGCGCCGCGGCCAATCAAAATCGAGCCACAGAAAAAAATGCAGCACAAACACAAACCACAAACCCATTATTACAAGCCCCAGAGTGCTGTGCGCCATGAGCACGCAGAACGCTGGGAAGCCCGCTGCGCAAAAAATATAAATTAAAAACCCAGTGCCTCACAGCCACACAAAACAAACAAGCGGCCTCAAGCGCCACAGGGGTTCCCGCAGTCCGCCCAGCGAGGCTGGGCTGCAGGAAGGAAAGCCCACCCACCCCAACGCCGCCTGAACTGGTGCTGGGATTCCCGCGGTCCGGCTAGCGAGGCTGGCCTGCAGGAAGGAAAGCCCACCCCCAAATGCTGCCTGAAGCGGTGCTGGGATTCCCGTGGTCTGGCCAGCAAGGCCGGGCCTGGGGAATAAAAGCCCACCCCCTACACACACATGCCACCTGAAGTGGCGCTGGGATTCCCGTGGTCCGGCCAGCAAGGCCGGGACCCAGGAACGAAAGCCCCCCCCCCACACCTCCTGAAGTGGTGCTGGGATTCCCGTGGCCCGGCCAGCGAGGCTGGGCCATGGGAAGGAAAGCCAACCCCAACCCCAAATGCTGCCTGAAGCGGCGCTAGGATTCCTGCAGTCCAGCCAGCGAGGCCGGGCCACGGGATGGAAAGCCAAGCCCCAACCCCAAACACCATCTGAAGCGGCGCTGGGATTCCCGTGGTCTGGCAAGCGAGGCCACGCCGTGGGAAGGAAAGTGTTTTGCTTTCAAGCGGGGGCCAAGGCACTGGTGCCTTGGCCACCCCTTGAAAGTGAACCCATTTCCAGGGAAGTAAAGCCAGCGGACGGCGCTCCGCCTGCTGACTTTACTTACCGAAAAAGTGTTTCGCTTTCAAGCGGGTGCCAAGGCACCTGTGCCTTCCCCCCCCCCTTTGAAAGAGAAACAAAAGTAAAAAACAAACACCAAAATAAGTACAAACAAAACATCCAAAATTAATCAAAACCAAAAATAACAAACAGAAAAAGCACACACAAAAACACCAAAAAGAAAAAAAACCCACAAAAGAAATTAAACCAGCCAACTTACCACCACATGTCCTCCCTCCACAATGGCCGGAAATGAAATGAGGAAAGAAAGAGACTACTTACCAGAAGATGCGCCACCCAGAGACCAGTAGACAAAAAACAGTCAAAGTAAAAGAAACACTCAACACCCCCACCCGGAGGCCACAAGAGAAAAAACAGTCGAAAACATAACATTACATCACACATTCACACAAATCAGAAACAAATCACAAAATAATAAAATAAAATAAATTCTAAAATCCTGTGTAGAGTTTTCACTCAAAAAACCCCCCAAAACACCTAAACACAGTTTAAAAACATTGGATGTAAAAAAACATGCACTTTCACATTTTAAAAATTATTATCCAAGGTACAACTATTAAAAAAAATTCACATACTAAAACATTACTTGGTAAAATAAAATAATTGTAAAAAATTAAATCACCCTTTCCTCTTTTTTTAATCCACAAAAACAAACCCAAAAAAGCTGATCACAGTTTATAACAGCCCGTGTGTATAATTTTTTTTTAAAAAAAACACAATTACAAACTAACCTCATTTGTACAAACATTAACAAAACAAAAACCTTCCAACTCCATTTAAAACAGCCTGGCAACGCCGGGCAACCTCTGCTAGTATAAAAATAAAAGGTGGAAGCATTGGGGAAATGGATGCATTTCAGGACACTAAGAAGGTCCTGGATCCAGACAGTGACCAGTGGAGAAGTTATAAAGTGAATTAATAAAGATCAAAAATAATAACATGGAGAAAGCTAAAATATTTGTGTGTGTGTGTACGTGTGCGTGCGTTCATTTGCACATCTGCTCATTTTTCAGCACTACTCCCTAGCTGATAATTTTTGAAGGTTAATTATATGTATCATTTCCTTTTCTCATCCAAACATTCCTTCACAAGATCAAAATAGGGGAAAGATTTTCAAATGGCAAATCCAAATTTCTTTGAGAAAAATTTATATCCTATATTTCTACAGGGAGAAATATACTTTCAAGATGCAAAGAATATCTGTAGTTCAAAATTTACCTTTACTTTTATCCGGATGATTAATACATCACCAAATACTGAAGCCCGCTTTTCTGACCTTTAGCATTCATAGGCCAATATGAAACTGAGCTCACACTTCTGTGAGACGGCTTTCATGTGGCACAGCTAATTATCTTAGACCAGAAGCCTGGACTGGCACTGCCACATTTAAAGTCACACTGCCAGGAATTTATTAGCTTTGTCCCTCTATTTACAATACGTTTTGACGCAGATGTTGAAGACCTTTTAGCATAAGGTTTAAGCAGTGGACCATCAGCTTCTTAGAAATCTTTTTGTGGGGCCATGGGGCTGAGTTTTAATCCGGGAAGAGTCACTGCTGCTCTGTGTGATCTGACACAGTGACATATCACTTGACCCGAGTCACAGCAGCTGTAGCCTTAGGTTAGAAAGCCAGGCCATAAAAGAAAAGAAGATTGCTATCTGTCCAGTCCTTTCCCTGTTTGTAAAGGGCACATGTTTCTTGTCCCCTCTCTCCATTGTTTGAAATATCCACAGGCAAGAATTTGAGCAATCTAACAATCAGGAGGAAATTGTATTTTTATGTATATTCTACTTCAACACACATGGTTTATATTTTGCAGACTTTAAAAATGAGCTGGATTTAAAGATCTCTGACAATAGAAAAATAGAATACAGTACTCAAATCAAAACTTTTATCAAAGCATTTATTGCTCAATCAACAGATCATTGCAGCAGCAGCAGCAGCAGCAGCAGCAGCAGCAGCAACAACAACAACAACAACAACAACAACAACAACAACAACAACAACAACAACAACAACAATAATAATAATAATAATAATAATAATAATAATAATAATAATAATAATAATAATAATAATAATAATATGCTCATATGTGTCTGCCCAATTGCACACATACATACATTTCATTTGGCCAGTGTATAAAGTTTGCTTCAGTTATTTGTGCTTGTGGGGAAAGGCTTGCCCTTAAAACATACGGAACCAGACCTCCTTACAAGCAGACATATTTTAATGCAGGAGGTACAAATCTAATCATAATTGTTCTTTCGAGAAAAAAACACCATGGTTTCATGGTTTTAGTAGTGGGAAATGAAAAAGACACTTTAAAAGGACGTAATGCTAACAATGTGTGTCATCAACTCAATTCTGACTTTTCAGGATTTTCTAGGCAGAGAATACACAAAAGGGGTTTACAATTCCCTTCTTCTGGAAGCATCCTGAGTTTCTACAGTTCAACAATAACTATACAGCCTGGCTTCTCTCTCAGGAGGCACATTGGGAGATCAAATTTTCATCCTCTGGATACCTAAACCTCTGAGCTATCCAGCCAGGATAGCTTGCTAGATAGGACATTTCTCTCTCTGTGTGTATGAGCCACCATCCTGCCAACCTAGCAGTTCAAAAGCAAGAAATTTCAAGTCAGTAAATAGGTACCACTTAGGTGGGAAGGTAACAATCTTCCGCGCACTCTGGTGTTTAGTCATGCCTGCCATATGACCACAGAAATGTCTGCAGACTCAGACAGCACCGGCTCTTTGGAGATGAGCACCAAACCCTAGAGTTGGATATGAATTTGGCTTTCAAACAAGGGTGACTTTTAACTTTACATATGTGCCATCAAGTCAGTTCAGATTTATGGCAATCCTTTCCAAGATTTAATACTCACAAGCAATTTACTGTTCCTTTCTTCAGTGGATTTCGTGGGTCAGGGGAGCTTGCCCATGACTACATAGGTTGGGCTTTATCTCTTGAGGATGGTTCAGTGAGAAATCAAACTCCCTACTTCTGGCTCCCCAGCCAGAAAACTAATCCACTGAGTTATTCATAGGGTTTTTGTTAAACTGAAAGAGAGAAGTGCATTCTTCATCTGAGACTGCAGGGAGCACAACATCTCCTCTTTAAATCTTTAAAGACTTAACATACTGAACTGTACTTTAAAGAATATTATTCTTAGTTTGTGGGCCAAAGTCTGCAAATTTGATAGTTAAATTAACCAGTGCACCAGAATCTGGCATGCTTTGTGGTGTTAATCCACTTGTTAGGCAAGGCTTTAAACTATGGAAATAAAAGGACAAATTCATTGTGCATGTTAGTTTAGCATTAATTAAGTTAATTAAGTTTAGCATCAATTAATGTTAATTAAGTTTAGCATTAATTTGGTTTAATCATGAAATATGCTGCGTGAATGATCAAGTTGTTGTCTGTTGGTAGGAAATGATTTTAGTTCTCTAGGTTACTACCTAATCATATCTTTGTTTATGCCAACATAAATTCTATGGCAGACTTGAGACATTTGTTTTCCCCCCCAAAATTGGTTCTTTCCAAGTTTCTTTCATCCCAGCTCTCCTAAAAAAGAACAGGGATCTTGTTTTAATATGGAGGGCTTTTGAATAATATGGAAATAGCATGCTCTGTTTCTTAAAGTGAAATATGAGCTCTAAGGAACTTTAATCTTCCAAAACTGTCTCCAAATATAGAAGATCTATTAAAATTGCTAAAGTTAAGAGGTGGCCTTCTCTTATGCTTATTTATTTGACCTTAACATCCGGAAACATTCATTTTGTGTATATCTAAGCATAATCCACTTAAAGAGGATGGATATATAATGCATCCCCAAGGAATCTATATTAAACTCCATGTTATTAGTTGAAACCTTTTTATGCAATGAACTGGAAAACAGTTTCAAAGAGATGAACTGCTAAGTTCTGAGGAATCCTGCTTAGTTTTATGGCAGCTCATTTTAGAAAGGGAAACGAGACAGTACATATTGCAGTCTTGGACAACACCCAGTAATTTTGAGGTGGAAGGGATTTGCCAGTGTGCACAATGTCCTTTCCCTTATGGCAGCTCACTGTCCTGGGGTTACATCTCTAGTAGATACAATTTGGTCTAATAGAGAATCAGTAAAACCTTGAGAAGATTGCCCACCCAGGGCACTGGAGTCACCAACAGCATCCATTGATCCACTTCTGCGCACTATAGCGTCTAGTCATGCCTGCCACATAACCACGGAAACGTCTGCAGATGCAGCTAGTGCTGGCTTTTTTTGCTATAAACGGATATGAGTACTGTTGTGTATGCATGTAATTCAGCTGCTGCTTGCATGAGATTCAGCTGCCAGCTGTAGCACAGCTGAAGGAGCTCAACTCACGTGGCTCCAATCCCCCAATCCGTAACTAGCACGGGAAACCTTTCCGCCACAGGTGAGCTATGTCAGGTATGCAGTACGTCCGAATGACGTCACTGGTGCCGCAACCAATGGGTGCCCTTGGGGCAAAATTTAAATGCGCTGTATCATATATAAGGAGGTATGCCTCCGCCATTACCTCATGTACAGATTGACCATGCTGCAATAAAGAAGTGCTTGGCCCACCTGCTGGCTCGTGTGCAATCAATCTGCCTACCGAACCCCAGAGTCAGATATGACTGGCTTTTGAGCATGGGTGACCTCTCTCTCATTTAAAAAGAGATGGGACATTCCTTAAGGTTCAAATGCTCTACTCTCTGAGCCTCTTTTTCCTTCAGGTGTAGGCAAGGGGAAGTGCATGGCTTACCAAATTCCTTTCTTCCCTCCCGATGTCATTCCCTGCCTCACGTAACTACCCTAGGATGATTTGCATCAGATCTGTTACACTAAAGAAAGCAGCCTGGGGAACTTTACCAAATGAGCAGAAAGGCCATCTGGAAACAGTCCACAGACTTTACGTCGCTTACAAATGCTATCCCTTTAACTGACAAAGCAGCCTGCAGATTTGGAAAGCTTGTGCCAAAGCCAGTTAGTCTATGGACAGCAACCACAGTTTTCCTCACACACTTGCTGCAGAGTATAACATGCTGCCTTAGTGTGCCATATCTAATTAGCAACATCCGATTCTTCCCGTTCTGGTGCTCAATTAAGAGTCTTTCCTGGCAGACTTTTCTCCAGGCATCCAGTCTTTCTTTAAGGCTGGGGCACAATGGCAGCAGGTTTGTCTTCTCACAGAGCTGTTCACTCATCTTTCTCAGGATGTGACTTTTTGCCCTGCACACAATTCTCTCCCCCCGGCCACCTTCCATGCTGAGATGTCATGTACCTTTTCCTCCCAGGGTCATGTCCTACACAGAACCCCCCACTGTGACATACTTCAGTTGGTTAAAGAAGCACAAGATGACAATTTCAAATACCATAAACACAGCAGAGTTAAGTAAAACAGTATTGCCCCCCACACGTGTTTACCTTCTGGGGAGGGGGGTTTAGGTGGCAGCCAGCTAGGGCTAAAGGCAGATCTGTTTTAGGCCTTCAGCTTGAGGCCTCTTGTGTTGTGTCTTTAAGCAAGAGGGTAAAAAGATGCACTCAATTGTCAACATGCCAGCTTGATGCTGTTTTCTTTCCTCAATTTTCTCTTCCCCAAGAGCAGCTGACAAACACTTATTTTTCAGCACTGGAAATATTTCATGCACAGTAAAACCTCAGATAATGTCCAAACTCTGTTCCACAAATTTGGACTTAATCCGATTTTGGACTTTATCCAAATCAAATGGGTGATGCATCGGATAACATCAAAAAAATGGACGTTATCCGAGGTTCCTATACCAAATACCTCGGACAATGTCCATTTTTTAGCAGTTTTGGACTTTATGTGATGCATCACATGTGCATGAAAACTTTATCCGAATCGGACTTTATCCGAATCGGACTTTATCCGAATTGGACTTTATCCGAATTGGACTTTATCCGAGGTACCACTGTACTGTATATAGAAAATAACAGGTGGGCAAAGATCTTAAGTATGATGGTTGGTTGTTTATTCAACACACACACACACACACACTCATAAAATGCCCCTCGTTTTCGACACATTCCCAAGAACCCTTTTCATCTGCTTAAGAAAACCAGGATTTTTTTCCTCTCAGTGTGGGCACATATGTTGACAAAAGCATTCATTTGCTACTTTGACAGACATGAAACTGCACCAGGGAGCACACGTACACACACACCAAACCACTTAAACTGTTTAGTTCTTAATGTGCCTCAGGCTCAGCAGGGATCTGCAGTCCTCATATGGTTTTCTTTTTTTCTGCCTTCACAGAGGTCAATATTTTGATTGCCGCAAAGAAAATAGTGAGTTAAATGGACCAATATTTTAGCTGTGGCTCTAAAACTGGAACTTTTCAGAAAGTGTCTCAGCACCTGCAGCAGCGAAGTCGTTTGCACATCCATACATCCATAAATTAACAATGAATAAATTATTTAATCCTGTCCCCCCTCCCCAACTGACGCATAATGCTATCTTGTGGATTTGATCCTTTGCTCCCACTGAGCTTGTCAGTTCCTAATTCTTCCTCCCCACCTCTTTTTTTGGATAAAGTCCTCAGTTGCTTGTTGGCTGACTGTCAAGCTAATTTTATTATTGTTTTCGCTTGATTAGTTCTGTATGACCTAGGGTCGCCCTTAAAATCCACATCTTTCGTGGAGACTCCCAAAAGGCTGCCTTATTATTATTTTGTTGCCTTCCTCCCCCTCTTCCTCAAAAGAGATGGAAAGTGCTTGCCATTTCTCTAGACAAAAGCTGAGAGACTTTTCCAGAAAAAAGTCTTCTGAAGCAGCCTCCTTCCGCTCACTCAAGCGCAAAAAAACCTCATTAGAGGGACACTTTTCTTTCAAGCCTCTCTGTGCAACGCATGTAAGGTTTGCATATGTCAAGTTTCTCAGGTCCTTTGCATGAATCTAAACATTCTCCCCTTTTACTCTGCAGGACTGTAAGTTGAGCCCACCACTCAGAGGCTGCCTGCAATTCTTTTGTTTCTAAGTACTCTTTGCTCAAGAATCTGGAATTCTTTTTTAAAAAAAATATTGAACAGCTTGACAGCAGCACTCACCGAGTGGTATCCCAGAGGAATAAAAAGACCCCTTGGCAGCCCAGCCCCCCAAAGGTGGGAAGACCCAATCGTGAAAAGTTTTGGTCAAACCTGGAGAAAAGTGTGGCAGCAAAACAAATGGAAAATGACTCGTGACCATCAGGAACTTATTCCTTGATAGTCTGGTCAATCATGGAATCAAGGGAAAATATGCACTGTGGCATGGATCTTATAGAAACATGTTTGACAAGGGTGCACTGATAAATAGTACTGAACAGATAAACAGAGTCATCTCCTGCTTTTATAGCTTTTCACACTGTTTCATGATAATTGCATATCTTATTCAAAAGTGTACATTTAAATTAGGGGGACATACATGATTCTCATCCATCTTCTGAAGCTAACCATCATAATCTTGTACATAAATGGGAGCAAAGAATGCACTTCACATCAAACAATCATATAAAGGGGGCAGGGGTGACCCCGAAGTAGAGAAACCACCTAGTCTAAAGGATTGCCCTAGCAGAACATATAGCAGTGATGGCGAACCTTGGCACTCCAGCTGTTCCAGAATTTCAATTCCCAGAAGCCCTGATCAGCAGGAGTGTTGACTTGGGCATCTGGAAATTGAAGTCCAAGAACAGCTGGAGTGCCAAGATTCGCCATCACTAATAGTATGTGGTGGGGGAGGTTAGGTCATAGTTATCCAAAATTAGGATGGACTTCTCTGTTTCTCTCTCTCTCTCTCTGACTTTTAAATGAATGATTTTCTTTTTTCTTCTTCTTTGTTGTAATATTTTATGACGTTTGATTTATATTGTGATTTATTGCTGTTATGCTTGTTATTTTTGTCAGCCGCCCTGAGTCGCGTTGTGTGAGCGGGCGGCATATAAATGTGCAAATAATAATAATAATAAAATAATAATAATAAAATAATAATAATAATAATAATAATAATAATAATAATAATAATAATAATAATAATAATAATAATAATAATAATAATAATAATAATAATAATAACAATAATAATAACAATAACAATAACAATAATAACAATAATAATAATAATAATAATAATAATAATAATAATAATAATAATAATAATAATAATAATAATAATAATAATAATAATAATAATAATAATAATAATAATAATAATAATAATAATAATAATAATAATAATAATAATAATAATAATAATAATATCCCACCTTTCCTTCCTAGACCCAACACATTGTAAGGACTTTATAATTGTAGCTTTAGTTATTTTGTATCAGATAGATAGAACATCTCTGTTGCACATGCCATCTACCTTTGTTTCCACTTTTCATCTTCTCCTTACTTTTGAACATTTTAAATGGCCTTTTTAATGATTAGTTTACCTGCCATGTTTGCTGGGTGATAGAGTGTGTGTGTGGGGGGGAATAATAAAATATAAATGATAAATAATTATGTGCCATCATGATGGTGCCTCTTTCCAGAGTTCTATAGGTACAAAGTATTTAGAAGTGCTTTGCTCTTCCCTCTTTCTGGTTATGCTCCGGGACTGTGCAGCTTGTCCAAGGCTGCACAAGCTGACTATTCATTCAAGGAGGCCAGAGTGAGGAATCAAATTCCTGATTCCACAGACTAATACCCAACTTTAATAAAAGATCTTCAGAACCGATATCAAACAATCAGAGGGCATGACTACACTGTTGAAATAAATTGGACACTAGTTTGATTTTTTTAAAGTTAATTTAATGATATGTGGTCTTTGTGTTAATGTGTGCATCCTCGTGGCACATTTTTTTAAAAAAAAAAACAACCAGTTGTGAGCTGTGCGCTGTACCTATCTAGGGGATTACATGGTACTGTATTTCTAATCGTTGCATTTATGAGCAAATTGGGACTTCTAGGTTCAAATTTTTCCTCAGTCCCTCATGTTCAAAAATTTTGTATGGTCGTTGTGTGATGTTGTGTTTTGTCCATGTGTAGGGAATTCTTTATCTCTGTTCTAAATCACCTTTTAAATATTTTAATAGTTTTTTAATATTTATTTTTCAAGTGGTATAGTGCTAGATTGATGTTACAGGTTTTTAATTTTAACATTTGAAGATAAACCACCAGTGAGGCATCTGCTTGCCGTTTTCAGCACTTAAGTGCTGCAGTGCTAAAATTTAAACATCTTCCTCTTCTGTGTCTAGGCCAGACATGAAACTGCCAAAATGAAGACACCTTTTGGTGAGTTCATTCTGCAGTTCCTTTTGCCTGACCTAATGTGAGAAAGATTGCCGTTACCAGAGTACTCCTGATTGTGGTTCAAAAATACTGCAATCTTCAAGGAGGCTCTTAAACAGCTCGGCAACGCCGGGTAACCTTTGCTAGTTCAAAATAAACACAAACCACTTTCTGGATGAAAAATGCACACTTAGCTATATATCATGTAGTTGGAGGTTTTAAAATTAATTTCAAGCACTTCAAACCTGATGCAAAAACAGGAGTACTGTGATGTGTAGTTGAGCCCATGTCTGCAAAGTGAGGAAAGACAAACAAAAACCTGACAAGGAGATGTGCAGGGTACAATGAGATAGCAACCAGAGTTTGTCCATCATGAAGTAGCAAACAGGACACCATAAAAGGAGATTTGGTTGTCCCATTTCATGCAAAATGTAAAGACATGCAGAACTGAGTATGTTTTACCTGAAGAAGAGAATGGTGGCAAATACCATCTTCAAATACCTGAAGGACTGTCACACAGAAGGCAGCATAGAACCATTTTTTGCAGTCTCATATTTGAAAGAACTAGCTCTAACATAGAGCTAACATTTTATATATATATATAAAAATGAGAGAAAGGTAGATTTCAGTTTGGATAACCTTCGTAATCATCAGATCTGTTCATTAGTGGAATGAATTTGTCTGGGAGTGGGGCTCTCCCTCAATATATATTTTCAACCAACCTAGACAGTCATCTTTTGGGAGGCTTTAGTTCCAAACAGCATTCTGTACACTCCGGTGTCTAGTCATGCCTGCCACATGTCCACGTAAATGTTTGCAAACATAGACAGCGCTGGCTCTTTGGCTATAAACAGAGATGAGCACCAAACCCTAGAGTTGGACACAACTGGCCTTTGGGCAAGGGAGGACTTTATCTTTACCTAGTTCCATATTCCCTACAGGGGTGTGTGATTTTTAGTGGCTATAAGATCTCCTTCCAAGTACAGTAAATAGTTCTGTTTTTGATCATGGGTGTAAACATGCACCATGCTGCTTTTTTCAACATTTTCCCAGCTGGATTTGTAATTAGTACCAATGCTTTCAAATAACAATTGTACTTACACATTTGCAACAAAAGAATGAGGAAGAGATTCCAGTCTGTGCTTCTGTCACCCACATAGATTCATTTGTGCAGAAACTGATCTCATGTGAAACAGGTGGCAAGTGCAAGGGAGCTGATTTAGCAGAGCATGGCTGTGCAACCCTTGACAAGGGAACCGTTGGTGGCCAGAGGGATAGGTGGGTTAAAAAGGTAGTATAATCATACCTGATCATGTCAAGAAAAGAATCAAAGAATAGGGTCATGTTCAGACTCTTTTGAGCTTTTTGTTTAATGATTGCACCATCATGACAAATTAATTGCTTATATGACTGTTTCATCATAGAAAATATATTATACTTATCAACCAAATAATTGATACAGCAAATCATGGTTGTTTAGTCATTAAGAAGCTTGCCTTAGTTAGAAGGCTGGCAAGTCAGCAGTTCAAGACTGTATGATGGATTGAGCGCCCATCTCTGTCCCAGCTCTTGGGGACATGAAAGGAGCCTCACTTGGTCGTTCCCTGAGCAGATTCTCTTCCTCAAAAACCCTTTCAAGCCAGAATAATTTCTGGCACGAAATTATTATTAGTGAACCTGAGCAAAATTCTAGTTGTGCACTACCTTTATTAGACCATTCAAACTGCACAAAGGACAGCGTTTCAGTTCTTCAGAACCTTTGTATAGGTGCAGACAACATAAAAACTCAAAATGGAACAGAATCAAAACATCCAAAAGGACAGAAGTGCATCCATAAGAACATAAGAACAGCCTTGCTGGAACAGGCCACAGCCCATCTAGTCCAGCATTCTGTCTCACACAGTGGCTCACCATTTGCTTCAGGGTATTCCCAAGTAGATGCCTTCACCTGCTTAGGATTTCCTGGACATGGCATTGAGAGATATCCTGCCTATCTCTCCAACCATAGTTCTTGAAGGAAGCGAAGGACGTAACAACCAAGTTGTTGCTGCACCTGCTTCTCTCCTCTTTAGGTAGACTAAATCTTAGGTGGAATTCCTATAGGTCTCTCAGTTAGTGAACATGATAAGAAACCACATGGTATACTTGCCTGCAAGAAATAAAGTAGTGTACCATACTTGCTAAAGCAGAATAGTGAATATCTACAGCAATGGCTGGGTTTAGGCCTAGTGCTGATTCTTCTAAAACCTTTTCACTGAGGTACAGTGATACCTCATACAACGTCCAAACTTGGTTCCACAAGTTTGGACTTTATACAGATTTGGACTTTGTATGAGGCATGCAAAATCCTAGCCGCGATGGCTCATACAATGTCCAAATCCTTGCCGCGATGCCACATACAACGTCGTTTCCATAGAGATGCATTGTATTGTAACAACACAGACTTCAGGGCAAAGTCAAGGAAGCAGACAGGAAACTGACAGAACTTTAAGAAATCATTGTCTAAAGGCTAAATACATTACGAAAACATGTCAAACAACCCTGATTGTCCAAGAACCTGAAGAATGCTGCAAAAAAATCCCAGGAATGCTTCTAAAAATTCTGACCGAAAAATTCAAAAAAATCCAAAATCGTGCTCAAAACCACTCCTAAACACTCTTCGCCTCATGCAAAACCCACAAGAGCAATGCACGCATGTGTCCTGCCTTTTATACTGCCCAGACACATTGCAACCTGGGAAAAACCACAATGCCTCATACAAAGTCGCAGTGACTTTGTATGAGGCAACTTTTTTCAAGGAATTAGGCAATGTTGTATGAATTCGATGTTGCATGAAACGGACTTTGTATGAGGTATTACTGTACAGTATTTCCTCCCCCATCTCCTTGTCCTGTGTGGACTTGAAATAGTGGTTCCCACCAGCCAGTGTCTCTCTCTGGTGGATTTCTTCTTGTGGCCCATGGACTTAAAAAATACTCTTCACAACTTCTACCTTCCTGTTGGCCTGTTGTTTTTCTCTAGCCTAGTCGAGGGCCAGAGAAAAGGCTAAGGAGTTTGTAAAGGAAGATGAGGTTTTGTTTGCTCATTAACGCTTGAAAGCACAAGTGACCTCTGTATTAAGAAGGCTGCCAGTTGCTGGGCGGACCAAATGTGCCTGTAAGGCTCCTTCAGCAGCTAAGGCAAATTCAAGGAGACCGAGGTCTGTTTCTGGTGAGCAGCTTTGTTCCTTACTCCCATGTGTAGAGAAAACCTTTGATTTCATGGGGATGATTATTTTTATTCTTGCCCAACCAAGGATGAAGCCCAAGAAACAAGAGATCATCCCTTTCAGAAGCACTACAATGGATCTCCTCCAGCCAAGACCACTGAGAAGTTTTCTCCGTGTTTTTTGGTGGGCTCTTGGAAACCATTGCTATACAACTTACTTAAAAGGAGAGCACATGGGAAATGGGAGCAGCATGAATTGAAGCGTTGTGGGAAGACAGGAGGGAGGCATACTGGATTCTAACTGTGCATCAAAATATACGCTGCTTTTGCCCTAAACACATTTTATTTGCCTTATGGAAAATTATTTTTTAAATATACCTGAAATTGGATGCTTGACCTTTATTGTTGAGCACAGAAATGGTGGTGGTAAGACTTTTATCCCTAAGCCATTGTAAATCTAAAGCAGGATTTATCCTCCTTCATGAAATGAAAATGGAGAAGGCAGGTGGGGCGGGATTCAAGAATAGCAACATTTGAGCCACAAAGACTCTCATGGGCTACTGCAAGTTTGCTAAACTATATGTAAATGACCTAAATTTTGACTGAGGTGGCCTTGTGATAATCCCAGACAGGGTATCTGCTTAGCAGGGGAAAGTGAGGGAGAGATTTCTATGTATATATTAAAATCTAATTTGGTTAACAGTGGCCAAAATGTTGAATAAATTAATCATAATATATATTTCCTGGGTAACACTATATCTGTAATGCTTCAGTGCAAAAGGATCTGAATGGCTTAGTGCCATGAGAGAAAAAAAAAACAGTTAAAGACCTTTTCTTCATATTCTACCTCAAGGGATGAAGAAAATGAGTGTAATACATGTTTTCCCATAATAGGCACTAGGCTTTCTCCTTCTGCCACATGTATTTCATCCTGCAGACATTTAGAGAGAGCTCTTTTCCATTTTCCTTCTGCCTGCATGCTGATTTGAAGTCACAAGTGTGCCTTGACAAAACGCAGTCCATTATTTCACCTGATCCTTAACTTGTGGAGTGCTATGCCCTGTTTTTAAAGTCAAACTGTCACATCAGCCCTTCTGTGTCTACAGCTTGAATCAAAGAAATAAACAATGCTTTGTGCTCATTGTAGTGAATTCTTTTTGTGTCTTTCAATAAAGACGTTGATGGCTCACAAATTGTGGGACATGACCTCCGTAAACAATCTAGTTCAGATCTCCCTCAAGCTGCAGAATGAAATGGTATAAGTTAATTTACTTTCCATCAACTGATGGATGCCCAAAACAGAGCCTATCTTTCATAAGGAGGTAAACCACAGAATTAAGCCAGATAGAAATAACCAGGGAGGAGGTCCTTGCATGTCTTGTTAAACTAAGTGCCAACAAATCACCAGGACCAGATGGCAACCATCTACGAATTCTCAGCGAACTTAAAGATGAAATTGTTGATCTCCTAGCCAAAATATATAATCTTTTCCTCAATTCAGGCTTTGTGCTGATGACTAGAAGGTAGCGAATGTAACACCAATTTTCAAAAAAGGATCCAGAGGTGATCCAGGAAAATACTGACCGGTCAGTTTGACATGTGTCTCAGGTAAAGTGATGGAAACCATCCTAAAAGATAGAATTAATAGGCACATAGAAGAGAAGGCGCTGCTAAAGGAGAGCCAACATGGCTTTTGCAAGGGCAAATCATGGCTCACTAACCTGTTGAAATTTTTTGAGAGTGTCAACAAGCATGTGGATAAGGGGAATCCAGTTGACATAGTTTATCTGAACTTTCAGAAGGCTTTTGACAAGGTCCCGCACCAAAGGCTCTTGAATAAACTTACCAGTCATGGAATAAAGTGACAGGTCTTGTCCTGGATCAGCAACTGGCTAAGGAACAGGAAACAGAGGGTAGCACTAAATAGACACTTCTCCAAGTGGAGGGAAGTAAAGAGTGGGGTCCCCTAAGGCTCAGTACTGGGACCCCTGCTTTTCAACCTCTTCATAAATGATCTAGAAGTAGGAGTAAATAGCAAGGTAGCCAAATTTGCTGATGACACTAAATTATACAGGGTAGTGAAAACTGTGAGAGATTGTGAGGAGCTCCAGAGGGATCTCTTGACACTGGGGGAGTGGGCAAAACAGTGGCAAATGGGCTTCAACACTAGTAAATGCAAAGTGATGCATGTTAGGGTAAAAAAACCCAATTACATTTATAAACTGATGGGGTCTGAACTCTCTGTGGCAAACCAGGAAAGGGACCTTGGTGTCCTGGTGGACAGCTCAATGAAGGTGTCAACCCAGTGTGCCTCAGCAGTGAAAAAAGCAAACTCAATGCTAAGGATCATTAGGAAGGGTATAGAAAATAAGTCAGCAAGTGTCATTTTGCCTCTTTATAAATCTATGGTGAGGCCCCATCTGGAATACTGCATACAGTTCTGGTCGCCATACCTCCAGAAGGATATTATGGAGCTGGAAAAAGTGCAGAGGAGGGCAACCAGAATGATTAGGGGACTGGAACACCTTCCTTACCATTGGAGGCTGCAACGGTTGGGCTTCTTCACTCTTGAACAATGGCGTCTAAGAGGTGACCTGATTGAAGTTTATAAAATCATTCATGGTGTGGACAAAGTAGATAAGGAAAAACTGTTTTCCCTATCGCACAACACTAGAACTAGGGGGCACTCCATGAAACTTTTGGGTACTAGTTCTCAAACAAATAAGAGAAAGTACTTTTTCACCCAGAAGATCACTGGTCTATGGAACTCCCTGCCAGAAGAAGTGGTGACAGCTGTCAGTCTTGACAGTTTTAAGAAAGGATTAGACAAGTTTATAGAGGACAAGGGTATCAATGGCTATAATTATGGATACCTAAGGACAACCTCTGGGTTTGGTGAGATAGGCAGAATATCTCTCAATGACATTTCCAGGGAATCCTAAACAGGTGAAGGCATCTGCTTGGGAATACCCTGTAGCAAATGGTGAGCCACTGTGTGAGACAGAATGCTGGACTGGATGGGATGTGGCCTGTTCCAGCAAGGCTGTTCTTATGTTCTTATGATCTGTAAATGCAAAGCACATCAAACAATTTAACATACTAGTTGACATGCACAAGGAAATAAGTTTCTCTAGTAGCACTTGCAGGGATGTACCTTGGTCAAAACACAGTACAGGACAAAAGGCAATACTAAAACCATTAAGATATCAAGCTACAGGACTACTTAGGGCATAGAGGAGAACTATACTACAGCATAATTAATATTCTACACTTTAGAAAAATCTGACTGTTAAAATAACAATTTTATTTGCTTTGGTAAAGTTTTGCACAGTGTTGATGCAACTTTTATTTCCTGATGGGAATTCATTAGAATCTATATCATAATATATATTTCCCAGGTAACATTGTATCTGTAATGGATGCATATGATGGCAGTATTAATATTATAGGAACTAAGCAAGTTTAGGTGCTTAGGTGAGAGACCATACGGCAACACCATGTAAAATCTCCCTTGGGTTCCATAGCGGAAGAAAGGCAATTCATAGCAACATACAGTGAGGCAATAAGAGAGTGACAGAACTTTCTGATTTCAATGAGCATGAGATCATGACAGTTCTGCTATGAAACTCAAGCATTGTAACAATGGCTTTAACCATAATAATCTACAACTGATAACGGTTTCGGAGGAATAAGAGAGTTATGGGTCAATGTTCTATGACAACCAGGTCAAAGTGGAATTAGTATACCAAGTTATGGGATGAGTAGAATAATGAAGAGATGAGAAAAGTTACTTTTTTTGGATGATGTTACTCAATTTCTGTTTATTCAGTGCATGGGGAAGGTTGATGGGGAGGAAAGTACAGGGAAAATCTACTGTTACCTATGATCAGCAATTCCCTTTTCAGTTTCTTATTGATGGTGGGGGTCTGGGAATGGGAACCCATGCAGTCCAGAGGTTCCCATTCCCAGAGTTTACAGGAGTCACTTTTTGGGGCCACCATTCCTAGAATTCCCCAGTGGCCATTCATTGTGGGAGCTGTCCAAATGTCTGGTGCTAATAGGAAACATTTGGTCCTCCAGATATCCTTGGATCTTAGATCCCATCAGCCACCATAGCCTGGCTACTGGTGAGGGGAGTTGGGAATGGTGGCTCATAATATCTGAAATGCCACAGCTTCACCTGCCTTGTTTTATGCAAAGTCACCCAACTACCATGTCAACCCAGTTTCAATATCTGGACATGGGAATCAAACCAAGAGACTTTTATGGCCACAAGGCAAAAGAGCCTATTTGCCTGGGACTATTTCCCCTGGGCTGACCTGCCAATCTTTGGGGTAAATGCTGGCTTCTTCTAGCACTTAGCAGGACCTATAGCTTCTGAAGCAGACTGGCCTTTTAACTGGACAGATAGAAAGCCAGAACGCAGGCACTCTTCCTGGCTTGGCAAGCACACTGCTATCATGAATCACAGAAACTCCGGATCAGTGTGGTCAGCATAGGAGAGTGTGAGAGCTGCCGTTCAAAAAAGTAATTTTTCCAGGTTTTGCTCATCCTTCATTTGTCACAATATTCTCAAGCTTCCCAGAATGTGGTGAGTGACACTCTGTGGCTGTCTTATGCACTGAACAGTAAGACTTGCTTCAGTCACTTGTTGCTGACCATGAGACTGCTATGCCACCAGGATTGAATGGAAACATGTTGTATCAATGGCCATAGCCATATGCAGAGTAGACCATAATGCCAATGACTCAACACCAAGTGTCAGGTGGCGGTTAACTAACCTGACAACCCTGAGAACTAACGACCTTTGGTGCCAAGGCCCACAGGGAAGAGTGGGTTAAATCCCACTCGAATCCATCTTGATGGAGGGCAGCAGCTTCATCAATACTGGCCTGGGGATGAGGAGGACTTTGCGTGTCAAAAGGGCTGAGGACCAGAAAGTGACTCGTGGAACTAGATCAGTGGTATGGAGGTCATGCTGTGATGTAGAAGGCAGATGAAACACAAGTGCATTATATTCTCAGGACAGTCTTTATGGTTGATCGCCATAATGATCGCCTATATTCAGATTCGGATATGACAGAAGAAGAAGATATGCAGTAGGGATGATGGACATATAGACATCACCCTCTTTAATGCAGTTGGGCAGATTTCTTTTCCCAATTCTACAATCAGGTTTATCACCATGGCTTATCTAACTGTGGTCATTTCTGGATTGTCCTTCGTGGGTTAGTTTGGGACCACTGCTTTTGAAGTTGCTTGAAGCCATGTGAGGAGTTAAAATGTGTTTTGCTCATTTCCCTCATCCAGACAGCACACACAACTTTTGCCCATATTGTGAAGTGGGTGACAAACCACTTCACAACATGGGCAAACTAAACATTTCCCATGCTCCTCTGTAAGGGGGCAGGAAAATTTAATTATCTTTTCCCCTTCTATCTGATTCAATTAAAAGTGTAGGAAAAATTCCATCATTTTTCTATATAGCACTGATCAAGAAACTACTCATAGCGTTTTGATTAGTGCTATAAGATTGTTTTACTCACATAATTGATGCAGCAGTATAATGATCAGAAAGGAGGGTGAAAATTACACTTTTCCTGCCCCTAAGCAGAGGAATAGGAGAAGTGTTTAATTTCAATACCCAATATGCTTAAGAGGTTCATTAGCCCCTTTAGCATACCAAATACTCATACCTGAATCAGCCTTTGACAGCTGCAAGAGTCCCATAGATGCTATTCCCAGTGGCCACGTGGGCAGGGAACAGTGTAAATGGGTGCACACTCTAAAAGTTGACCCCTTGTCAGGAGTGGTCAAGGGAAAGTTGGAGTGCTCCAGCATCTGCAAAGAGTGGATGCCATAAATAGGGATTACCTCTAAAATCTTCAACAAATGGGTGCAATACTTATCTAAACTTACTCAGTCTGATACAAATATTTGGGAGTTGGCAAAAGTTCAGTAGTGTACATATTTTGCCTATAGAAATATTCCAGATTTTAATCTTTGGTACTGGGCTAGGTGGTCTATCTTACACTAAACCCTATTGTCCATTGCACTCCAAAGAGAAACATTGGAACCAAGCTACGGTAAAAAAACAAAACCGCACTGCATTACTGAAATCTATGACCATCCACTCAACCCATGTTCTCAACATGCCATGTTGATTGTGCAATTTGCCCCAGGGCCTCTGAGGTGAACCTACTGGAAGCAAAAGGCACTTAATCAGTATAAGAGCTTTCCCATCCTATAAGTACATTTTCCTGTAGTGAAGTTGTGTAGTTGAAAACTTGGAAAAGTTACTTTTTTGTACTACAGATACCAGAATCCTTCATGTAGTCTTGCTGTGATGGCTGATGTATTTTAGAAATTGTAGTCTAATAAAATAACCTTTTCAAGCTCTGTGCCTGTTAAATCAATGGCAAAACTGTTGCTTTTCCTAGACTGGCGCAGTGGTTTTTGCTTGTGCATAGACTTGCCCCATCCCTTCCTTCCCTTCTACTCTTTGTTGCGCTTCTTCCTTAAGTTTTTCCTTAGAACAGTGGTGGCAAACCTGTAACATGCATGCCAGAGAAGGCACTCGGAACCATCTCTGTGGGCACCCGGGCACCCCAGCACATAGTTCAGTCCACCCATCCACCCAGCAGCTCAATGGGAGCGCTTACTCCCTCCCCCAGCACAATGTTCACCCTGCTTCTCTGCCCAGCAGCCCAATGAGAGTACTTTCTCCCTCCCCCCAGCACAGAGTTTGCCCCACCCCTCTGCCCAGCAGTTCAATAGGAGTGATTACTTCCTCCCCTGTTGCTGGGTTGGCACTTTGCAATAAATAAGTGTTTTTGGGTTGCAGTTTGGGCACTCGGTCTCTAAAAGATTCTCCATCACTGCCTCAGAAAAATAAACAGGGTGTGTATGTATTATTGAAGGATTCAAGCCAATATCAGAGCAAACTTCACCAGAGAACAAACTGAAAAAACAATGCGAAACATCAGATCCCAATCTGAACCTTTTCCCAGCAATACATCTTTATTCAACTCCACTCACCTTGCTATTCATTCCATCTCTATTTACAAATGTGGAAGGAAGCCCATGGTACAAAATAATATACTGGATTCTCTTGCAGCAATATAAATATACCATACACTCTTGGGCACTGCCTGGCTTTGGAAGGTGTTTTATAGCTTTAAAAACAAGCTGCCGGAGAGTCCAAACCTGTGGCAGCACTGGGAGGGCAGAAGTCATATATTTCTCTGTACTTAGATTTTAAAGACACAGGAATCCTCTTGGAAGGGGGCAATCCCAGATGTAGGCTATAGCACTGATGGATGTTGGTGGCCAGTTGGCAGGTTGAATGCATTGGGGTGGGAATGGCCAATCAGGTTGAGGTAGTGGCGGTCCAGACCTTGCACGGATGACAGGAAAGTGCCACGCTGCTGCCCAGGGCCAGTGAGGGGCATGGCAGGATTGGGAAGGTAAGGAAGACCAGGGGTCCTGGCAGAGCTGTGCCAGGAGAAGTGGCCATGCCCAGGTCCCTGCTGGAAAACAGGGTCATTGGTGCTGTGTCCCAAGCAATCTGGAGCTGGTGGAAGCTGATAAGAAAAGTCTGGCTCTGGAAGAGCTCCCAGGGAAGTAAATATGGGTTCTGTGACAAAACGGGCTTTAGACTGCAAGAAAGCCAGGATCCGGGCATATTTGGTATCTTTGGTCTCCATCCGTTCCACGGTAGTCAGGTAATGAACGAGGTTCTTCATGCACTCATGGTAGCCGTAATGAAAGTAGTTAGCAAACTCAGCTAGAAGCTCTGCTGGAAGGGAAGGAGGGAAGGAAGGAAGATATTTCATTAGAGCTTGGCATTGATTCAGAGAAGACTAGGATGCCCCCCCATCTAAATTCTACATGGTTTTCATACACCACATTACCCTTGCAGAAAACAGATGAAGAAAAATCTGCTTTGTCTCTAATCTATCTCTGTCAAATCTATGAGCAGCTTTTTTAAAAACTGGCAGTTTCCATGAGCTGGCAAGTTGAAGGAGGTCTCTGAGTTGGTCAACACAGGACCACAGTGGACACTCTGTGGAGGGCAATGAATCAAATAAGTATCCTGTTAGCAGCTGCAGAATTTAGTATCCTGCTGCTGAGGTGCTCTTCCATGATACAAGCTGGAGGTTTCCCTATTGCAACTAAAGGGACTTATGTCTGCACATGGAGGTGCAGGATAACTCCATGCTCAAGCTAAGAAGAATACCCCAATCACTTGCGCAATTGCAATTTCATGCATAAAAAATGTAAAGTGGATTCTAGCCATTAAATAAAAATACGCAGCAGATCCAGGAAACTTTCAGAATCTAAATGATCCTTCTGGATTGTATATGTGGGCTCCAATCAGCCAAATCACTTAAATCAGGGGTTCCTAAACTTTTTATGCCATGGGCCTGACTATGCCCCCGGACAGCTGTGCTGGCTGGACCATGCCCCTTCCCTCGGAAGCAGAAGGTGTATTTATGGCTGTCATAAATGTGGCCACTTTCCATGTTTATGACAGTTGTGGGTGCGTTTACTCATGTGTGTCATGTGTGTCCACTTCCACTTCCGGGTGCAGTGGTGGTGCTGTGGGCCACATGGAATGGTGGTGCTGGCTGGATCCGGCCCACAGGCCGTAGGTTGGGAACCCCTGACTTAAATGGAAGCCAACACTCCACACAGCGGACAAAATGGGCCATAATCCACAAAGCTGTTTCTCTTCCACTAATATGTTTATTTCATATTTTTTTATATAAAAAGGAACCATTCATTAGTCTACACTATAGGTTTGCCACCCCATAAGATAACCGACTGCCTTCCTAAGATTCTTCTGCCCATAGGCGGGGAGGGTGAGGGTAGGGGATCCTCTCTGCTCTAGTCAACAAAATATCTGGCCCAGACAGAATCAAAAGAATTTATTTCAACAGTACAGATGGGAAACTGAGAGCTTGCACATTAAAGATATCTTCAGAGTTGGAATTTTTTTAAAGTGGTGGCCGTGCTAGCCTGTGCAAGCATATCAGAGAGTTCACAACACAACAAGAGACAAGACAAAAACGTTGTGGCACCTTAAAGACTAATTTAAAAGTCAACATTAAAATACAGAAGTTAGTCTTTAAAGTGCCACAACATCCCCCCCTTTTTGTTATTGTTGTTTTGTTTACTCTCTGATATTTTCAGAACTCTCCAGAGTTTTAATCTAGAACCAGGCCAGCTCTCTAGCTATGAAAACATGCAAGATCCACAAATGTCTCCTAGTGAAGCCTGCACAGCTTTCCTTTCTCCCCATAAAGGGAAAGGTTTCCCTTGCTCGAAAGCCATATCGGACTCTAGGGTTCAGTGTTCATCTCTGTTTCAAAGCCGAAGAGCCAGCGCTGTCCGCCTCTGCAGACGTTTCCGTGGTCATGTGGCAGGCATGACTAGACAACGGAGCGCACAGAATGCTGTTACCTTCCCACCAGAAGTGGTCCCTATTTATCTGCTTGCAATTCCTTGCTTTCGAACTGCTATGCTCGCCTGAGTATTCCCCCTAACAAAAAGGTGAGATGTAGCCCAGATCGCTTCCCCGAGCAGAGGTTCCCAACCTTGTGCCCCCCCCCAGCTGTTTTTGGACCACAGCTGCATGAGATCTTGGCCAGCACAGACAGTGCGCTCGCCTGCCTGCCTGCCTGCCTGCCAAGCGCCGAGAGCGCATTGCCGCGGACGAGCGCGCCTACCTACCCTTTTCTCTTCCCCGAGGGAAATCCGCCGAGTGAAGCGCCCTTAAATATTGGACGGTCATCTCCAGGATCTCTGCTTTCTCTAGCTTGCCGGAGCTCTGAAAAGGTGGCCAAAGAGAGCGAAACGTCAGGGAGGGTTTCCGTAAAGCGGGGGGGCTCGGATCGGATGCCCGTACAAGTTTTTAAAAGCTTACTAAGCGTGTCAGGGAACGAGAAGAAAAGGCAGAGAGGGTCTCCTTCATGGTATGGTAATGGCAAAGGTAAAGGTTTGCCTTGCTCGAAAGCCAGTCGTATCCGATTCTAGGTGCAGTGCTCATCTCTGTTTCAAAGCCGAAGAGCCAGCGCAGATGTTTCCGTGGCCATGCGGCAGGCATGACTCGACACCGGAGCGCACGGAACGCTGTTTACCTTCCCACCGCCTAGTTATCTACTTGCAATGTCTTGCTTTCGAACTGCTAGGTAGGCAGGAGCTGGGACAAGAGACGGGAGCTCATTTCCGTCCTGCAGCACTCGGGAATCGAACTGCTGACCTCCCGCCTCCCTGTCAGCGTCTTAGCCACTTGAGCCACCGCAGTCCCTCTCCTTCGTGGTACGCCCCCCCCAAAAAAACAACAACAAAAAAAAACACAACTGTTTCCCACCGCGATCGTCAGGATCCTTTCCTGAGATCCGCATCTCCAGGCCCTCCTCCTTGCCCGCCTCCAATCTCCCACGTGAAAGCACCAGAGTAGCAACGTCAGCCAAGCGCAACGTTACGCGCGTTATGTTTTTCTGCTCTGCGATATATCCATCGCCGGCTGCACCATACCTGTTTTGCCAAAGCCATGGGCACCGTTTTCCCGAGCTCACTGAGGCATCGGTTGATCCGATCCCTCCTTCGCTTCTCGATCACTTTGTGGGAGATCGGGATCCTCTGGGGGAAGGAAAAACAAAACAAAACACATTCACGGCACAGGATAAAGACGCGTGCCAGACAGGGAACAACCAGTCGCCAGGGAGCGGCGCGTCAAAATACCACGAGCTTTCGGTTCCACCCGAAACCTCCCCTTACACAAACACAACACATCGGTAGTATTTTGTAAAACGTCAAGGACAAGCGAGTGCCCATCATCATATCTTCAGGTAAAAGGATGGAGAGCAAAAATTTAGGTTAAGTGTCATCAACTGGGAACCGATCCTATGTGGGTTTCAAGGTAAACTAAATACTGATGAAGTGGTGTTACCACTTCCTGATGGCTGTATAACTCAGTGGTTGAGGTTGCCAGTTCGATCCCCCCCTCATGTGCCTCTGGCGACTAGAGCCAGCCTGTGTGCAAAAACGTCAGGAAGGGCGCAGTGCCAAGAAGGAGGGAATGGTAAACCATTTCTGAGCCTTTGCTCCCTAGGCAACCACGAAAAAGGTCGCCATAAGTCAGAACTGACTTGAAGGCACATGCCACATGGCACACTCTCAGTGAGTTTCTGTGGCTCACTAGTGATTCGAACCCTGGCCTTCTGAAGGCCAGTCCGACAACTCTCTCTAGCCACTATACTACACGGAGTATCAGAGAAAAAGAAGGGCGTCCCTCAAATCTAGATTTTAAGGAGCAGCCCTGCAAGCGGATGATGAGGGGGATGATGCCTTAAGGTTCAAGGTGGGATAGCCAGGGGGCGAAAGTGGAGGCAAACCCTAGAGCCGGGGTGCCCAAACTAAGGCCCGGGGCCCAGATCTGGTCCCATGCCAACTCATCTGGCCCACGAAGCCCTCATCGCTCCCTTCTGGACCGGATGAATTGGCATGGGGAGCTGGATCCGGCCCCCGGGCCATAGTGACCAGCCCCCGGGCACCACTGCTCTAGAGCAGCGCAGAGAGATCGGAAACATGCCCAGAAAGCTGTACTAAGTGGATCCTCTCGGCGTTTTGGAGATATTGAATCTCCCCCTGATGCTTCTCTGAACCCCCAAAGCCTTGATTTTGTCAGGCTAAGGGGACTCCCCATCTTTTGGCGCCGTGCTCGAGGGACACGGGCAGCGGAGGGGGGGGGGTCGAACTCACTTTCCGTTCCTTCAGCTTGGAGGCCATGTGGGCGAGAAGCGGCTGGTGACGGACGAGGGCACCTCGATGTCCTTCGCAAAGTGGCCCAGAGGTGGATTGAGGAGCCCTCGCTTCCCAAGGGGCGGCTTATAAAGCGATCATTTCTGAAGGAAAGGCAAATGGGTGGGGTGTGCCAGCCGGGGTGGGGTGTGGGGGTGGGGTGTGGGGTGTGGGTGTGGGAGGCGGCAGTGGGATGATATTCATGGCCGGATTTATCCCATCGGATTAGGGAAAGCAGCCTTAGGAGGAGAAGGCATGCATTAAAGATCAGGTTGTTTTTAAAAAATGGTTGTGTGTTGTTGTGAGTCCCCCACACCCACACCCACCCACCGTAGTCTGGGGGTGAAGTGGGGTGGGGTGGGCAACAGATCAGCTTTGTCACTCCACGTGGCCCTTCAAAGGACACGTGATCTCCCCCCCCCCCATCACCCCAGTATTTGCATGGCAACTGGGCTGAGGGGGCAACCAGCTGAGCGCAAATGGCGCGCTGGCAGCAGCCTGTGAAACACAACAAGGCGCCCTTTTCTCTCTCAAGGCCCAACGCGCCTGTTTACACTCCCATAGACACAGACATAAACACAGACACCTCCCTCCAGTCCTGCCCACCCCCACCACAACCCCCCTTGTCCAAGCGCTGACTGCGTTTTAAAGCCTGTCCAGAGTCATTAAAGTAATTAAGTAAGCCCTTAATAGGCTGTTCCGCCCAGTTCAAGGAAGAGCCCTTGGAGACGGAGTGGGCCCGATTGTTCTCCAGATTTTTCTCACACGACTTGGTGACACGTCCATCTTTATGAGAGATGGCGGCGAGGCCCTTTTTTTTTGTTTCTCCCGCTTTATGCGGACGGGACACCCCCGGCAGGTGTGAGGATTGGAGGCTGGCACGAGATTTCTCTCTTCTCCCCCCATTTTAAAAAATGCCCCCCCCTCCTCGCAGACACCAGGGAGGCTCCCTCAAACTTTGGCACACGACGGTCCCTTTTTGTGTGTGGCGTCTGTATATCCCGAGCTTTGTCATTTCATCCTCCTCCCCTCACGCCCATTGGAGAGGCTCAATTTGTAGCCTATTATCCTATAGGAAAATGTCCCATTGAAACAGTGTGAATGGTTTCATTGGGCCTAAATCTTAATAATGCGGGTCAAAAGAAAAGGGGGGCAAAATAAAGCGGGGATCGCAGCTGGTCTAAAGAGTGCATTATGCGGTGTCACCTGCGAGAAGGGTCGCCTACACACACACACACACACACACCCCTATTCATTTGCCTAATTTTGGTCAATTTAACAAACTTCGGGAGAAATTATGGCGGCATTGTTAAGGAGGGCAAAGCTTTCTGATCGAATTAACAGCGTGTTTTTGATCCGGTAAATGTCATTAGAAAGGAAAGAAACAATCGCGTTTAAAAAGGGGGCTGGGAGTGAAATGCGCGAAGTGGAGACGCCAAAGCGCAAACGCGCTCACAAAGGGAGCAAGTCACTGCCACAGGGAACTTTTGTACACGGACATTGCTGAAGTTTTTTTTACACAAAAAGGCATTATTTCATACTTGAATACGTCTAATCCAACAATTGTCTATTTTCTGCAAACATATTTTCACAGCATTGTTAACTTTTTTTCCCCTAGGGCCTCTGTTCTGGCAGCCGCGCTCCTCGCCTTGAGAGCGCAACGGGTTCGCTTTTTTGGGGGGCAACAAGTTTGCCCCGGGAGGGGGGCGAGAGGGGGGGATAATGGAGCTTGGGGAAGTTGCTTGCTTTCTTTTGAAAAGCTGAGAGAGGAAAATATCGAAAACACACACACAGGAACTTGAAGAAATTGGGCAAAAAAAGAGGGTGTATCCTTTGCCTCTCCAAAGCTTTTGGAGCGCATTTTCGTGCCTCTTTCAACTTTCTTTGGCACCTCCTAAATTAGTTACATGGGGCAACCCCCGCCCCCAAAGAACGGCAATTTACACACGGACTAACAATAACAAAAGCAACTCACAATGTGATTGTAGATTTACACGTTTAAATAAAAAAAAATCACCTCGATTTTTGGAGATGCGTGCCAATGTAGCCACATTTTTTTTTATCCTTCCCATGGAGAAGCGGTGCATTTTCCAGAGGAAATATTCCGAGCATGCTTTTGATTCCAGATCTGTCATTTCAAGGATAGTTTCTACATGCTCTTTACTTTCAAATTAGGTTAATTTTCTTCTCCTCGATTTTTATCATTATTTTATTAGCTGAGCTATGGAAAATAGCACCATTTGATATTTCCTGGAATATTGGTTTGGTTTGGTTCCAGCTTCCTTCCTTTTAAGTCCCCCCCTGTTTTTGGGGGTGGGGTGGGGTGGGGGCTTGCACCAGTGGCAACAGACAAATTCACATTCCGGTCTCATGGTAGTACTGTTTAAAGGGCTTCTTGATGTTTTGTCTGCAACTTGTTTTGTCTGCAACCTGATGGGTGACTAAACAAACCACTACAAAATGGTTCTCAGAAACTGTGCGTGTCTTGCACGGTCCAGGCGGGGGATGCTCCTGAGTGTTGTTGTTCTGCTTGCGAGAGATACCCTTTCAGAAAAAGCTGGTAGGTTTCAGTATATTCAGTCCTGCACAATGGGATTAGAAACTAACCGTTATCATCCAAATTAACTAAACTGTGAATAGTAAATGTGGGAGCTTTATTTTTTCCCCTCTCCCGCCTTCTAGCCAGTGGAGATGGAGTTGATCCTCTTACTGCCTGTGTTAACCGCCAGCTGCAGGCACCTGCAAGGCAATTCTTTCTCTTTTTTACACCACTCAACTTGTTTATTTGCTGCTTTTTCTCCCCCTGCCAGAGAATTATGTCTCAGCCAGGACGGGCTCGGATGAGGTGCAGGTTTAGCCTGGCAGTGAAAGCTAGAAAGGACACATGCAAAGTGGATATGACAGGGGTGATGGAACTGGAGTCTTGGAAATGTTATGGCGTATTAAGGGGAGATGTTTGCTTTTACTTTTGAGTCCTAACCTTACATCTCCTGCTCAGGCCAACAATGAAGACTCAGACATACATGATAAGCTGCTTTGGGAAGGTTTTGACACATTTCCAGTTGGAAACTTGGAGAGGTATAAGAACAATGTGTCTTGCAGCTCTCCAAAAAGCCATTTTTAAACCATGCTACCAGTAGGAGTATGCACAGAGCTCAGGCAACTAGAAATGGCTAAAAAAACAAACCACCCTTTTGTATGGGGAAGATTTTGCTTAAAAAACATTTCTCTGGTTTGTGACTTTTAGTTTTATCACTTTATTTAGAATGAATAATTCACAATGATGATTTAAAATAGATGTTATTCTGAAATACCTTGTCTCTCTTTACACAGAAATCAATAGTAGAAAAAAAACAAGAAACTAAATACAAAATTAATATTCAACCATATGTATATAGCAGGGATTCACAACCTGCGGCCCATGGGCCAGATGCAGCCTGTGGCCCATGGGCCGGATGCAGCTTATGGCACCATTTCATGTGGCCCCACACCGCCTCCACCACACCAGGAAGTGCCATGTGGAGGAAGGGCAAAATGGCTCTCCAGCCTCCGAAGCTGACTGAGGAAGTGTGACCCGGTCCCCAGCTTTAAAATGTTGAATTGTTGTTGTTTAGTCGCATAGTCGATTTCGACCCTTTGCAACCCCATGGACCATTTTCCTCCAGGCACCTCTGTCCTCCACCATTCTCCTCAGCCCGCCCAGCTCTGTGCCCATTGCGTCCACAATACCATCTATCCATCTCATCTTTGGACGCCCTCTTCTTCTCTTGCCCTCAATCTTTCCCAGCATCAATGACCTCTCAAGTGAGTCCTCCCTTCTCATTTGATGTGCAAAGTACTTTAGCTTCGTCTTCACTATTTGTTCCTCAAATGAACAGTCAGGGTTGATTTCTTCTAATATTGACCTATTTGTTCTAATATTTGTTTAATATTGACCTATTTGAGAACTCCTGGTATATAGGGTCTGGATACTTACTTGAGAGCTATCATTGAGCTCAGCAGAAATTAATCTTGGCACATATGTCAAGACCAGACTATGTCTTATCTTACCATCCACTCATAAGGCGGATGGTCACAAATTACAGTAACTTGGTATCCCAGATATGTACTATACAGTACCATTTGTTGGTACTGTATGTGATGTCAACTCATATATAATTTACAACAACCTAATAATGGCATTCAAGGTATGAGAGAGATTTAAGGACTGGTTTTACCAGTGCCACACCTTAATGGATTTTATGGATGTGCAAGGATTTGAATCCAGTTGTTGTCCCTCACTCTATCCACTATGACACACTGGCTCTCATACAGTCCCATATGAATACAGGAATATTATATGCATACACTGAAGGACCGAAATTCACCCACATCTCTCTGTGCATTACTAGTAATACACATGTTAACACAAACCCACATTATCATATTCAAAAGGTTCTTTTTCAAAAACTGCTGGTTTAACATGCCAGCCACCCAAACAAGAGGGATTCTTGTTTTTCCTTCAGTGCTTCTTTTTAATCACTGAGTTCAGTATTATTTCCATACTTGCTGATGAGATAAAGAGGAATCTTACTGAACCTTTGTAATGAAATGCACTGGCATTTCTTCTCTGTGTTCACTTCTATAAGTATTAATCATAAAACAGGTACATATATCCATTTAAAAACTGAAATAATTTTTGGCCTTGCACATAAATGCATCAACTGTGTTTGATATGATATAAATGCTGTGCAAAGCAATTAACTGGCTAGCCTGGTAACAACAATGACAATTTTAACAACCCAGGACATATGGGGAAGTAATAGTTATATAGATTGTGTTCAATGATATTCTAGTATAGAATAAGCATATTTTGTCTTCCTGCTCTGACAAGTGTGGATCTTATTTGAGTGGTGGATTTGACCCACAAAAGCTAACATTAAAATTTAGCAGTTAGTCTTTAAGGTGTAACAACAGTTGTGTCTTCTTTAATTTTTTGTTTTGCTTCTTGTCTGACATTCTTGCACAAAGATGATGATCAATAGGAATAGGTTTGCAACCGAGCATACGTGTGCAGAATAGAAGACCTCAAATTGAGTCCTTATGTTGTTGTTGTTCAGTCACACAGTCGATTCCTTATGACAATCCCAAATTAAACAATCTGTGTTCATGAGGTGGGAAAAGGAGCACTGCCTGAAACCTTGAAGACTAAATGTCATTCAAGACAAATGTCGTTGGATAGTTTTAGTGTAAGGGACCAAAGACAATGAAACAGCCGAAGGGTTGGCTTAACACAGGTTTATTGCATGATGATCCGGAGGAACATGTGGTAATGGCGGACGAGTAGCTCAATATATACAGCTGGCTATACATTTGAATGTGGCTCGTCGACAGACTATTGGTTGCTGCCTGCGTGACGTCATAGAAGGTCACGCCCTTCTTGACCAGGTGAAGAGGTGGCGGGGAATCTTCCCGCGCTGCTGAACCAGGTGAATCTGAACCATGAGAGCTGGACGCTCGCTATTGCCATCTGGTGGTCACTAGCTCGCGTCCCCTTATCAGGTTTACATTGATACAGCTGATGGTTATAATGGTTACATTGTTAACACATGGCAAAGGTACATTGTTAAAGGCACAGCTTTACAGAACACAACATCCCTCCCTCCTAGGATGAGACGAAGTCTCTCAGCCAAGATGGCTTGTTGCATGTGCGTTTGGGCCGTGAAGAGGGCTGACCCCCCCGGGGGCGCTACTGCTTCTTTGTTCCCTGGTCCCTTGTCCTGAAACGGGAGAGGGAGACTTGTTAGTGGCTTGCCGCTGTCTGGCGGCCTTAGGGGAAGGGAAAAACTCCATTGTGGGCAGACCGGGGGCAGTCGGGGCTAACGAAAAACCCCTCTTCTCGCTTGGACGGGTGGGGGACCACTCCGAAAACCCCCCCGGTTCTGGAAATCAAAATCTAACTTAGTAGGGGTATCTGCATTTGTGGGGACATTGGGGTCGGGTTCCTCCTCCTCCTCAGAAAGATCCCCTAGGATATCTACGAGAACATCCTCCTCCCCCCTTGGTGGGGGCCCGCGGTCCCCTTTTCCTCCCTCTTGGGCTGAACGGGTGGGGGAGAACCCTAACGCAGATTTCTTCTCTGTTTGGTCTGTGCCCTGCTCATCGGAGACCCTGCGTCGGAGCTGGTCCGCGTGCCGCCTCCACAGGAGCCCTGTACTGGTTTCCACGCGGTACGATACGGGGCCGGTTTGCTCCACAACTACGCCCGGTACCCAGGCTGGGCCCGTGCTGGCGTAATTCCTGCAATGCACGGGGGCGCCTATACTGAAACTCTTTGTGGCCTCTAGCCCGATGTTCCTCCCTTTGTCCTCTACCCTCGTGGGGTCTAGCCTAGTAAGGATGGTGGTCAGTTTCCTACGCATTAAGAGTTCTGCGGGGGAGTATCCTGACGCCAACGGGGTCACCCTGTACCCTAGGAGAAACTGGCACACTTGCAGGTTCAGATCCCCGGGGCCCATGCGCCGCAACGCGTCCTTCGTGGTGCGGACGAGGCGCTCTACTTGGCCATTGGTGGCCGGGTGAAACGGGGCGGAGGTGATGTGCCGAACGGCGTTGATCTCCATGAATGCCCTAAACTCGGAGGACGTGAAACAACTAGCGTTGTCGCTAATTAATGTGTCGGGTATGCCGAACGTGGAAAAGAGCCTCCGCAAGTGCCTAATGGTCTGGGCCGAGGAGGTGCTCGTGACTGGGATAACCTCCAACCACTTGGAGAAGGCATCCACTACGAGAAGGAACAGGGTGCCTCTGAACGGGCCCGCGAAATCAACGTGCACCCGGGACCACGGCCCCTTAGCCGCGTCCCATTCCCTGTGGGGAAGGCGGGCCTCCTCTGGTCTGGAGCATTGGCAACTATCACAAGTGCCGACCATGTGCTCGATGTCGGCGTCCAGCTGGGGCCACCAGAAGTAACTCCGGGCCAGCGCCTTGGATCGCACGATGCCGGGGTGGCTGACGTGCAGCAGTTTGAGCACCCGCGGCCGAAGGGAAGTGGGAATCACCACCCGCTGCCCCCACAAGAGGCACCCCCTCTCTAGGGACAGTTCTAGCTTTTTTCTGAAAAATGGAGCAAACTCCTCCGCTGGGGAGGACGCCGGCCACCCTTTCTGCACCCAGGAGCTAACTGCCGCTAACGTCTTGTCCTTCTCTGTCGCTTTGGCGATGTCGGCGGGCACTACGGGGGGCGAATCCAGGACCTCTATCATGAGAACCTGATGGTCCCACTCCCCCTTGCTCACCTGGCTGGGCGTTAGGGGGAGGGGAGACCTAGATAGAGCGTCCGCATGGCTGATCTCTTTCCCGGGCCGGTAGACCAACGCGTGCTGATACGCGTTGAGAAAAATGGCCCACCTGAGCATCCTCGGGGACAGGATCTGTGGGGTGGGCTTATCTGCGGTAAAGATGCCTAGCAGGGGCTTGTGGTCTGTTACAATGGTGAAGGGGCGGCCGTACAGAAAATCGTGAAATTTTTTCGTCCCCGCGACTATTGCTAGTGCCTCCCTGTCTGTCTGTGCGTAGTTTCTCTCCGCTTGGGACAGGGACCTGGAGTAAAATGCTATCGGGGCCTCCCTTCCGTTTTCCAACACGTGGCACAGCACCGCCCCCACCCCCACTGGAGATGCATCACAGGTCAGGACTACTGGGCGTTTGGGGTCGAAGTGGGTCAGTATGGCATCGGACGCTAGGAGGCTTTTTAGCTCACTAAATGCCCTTTCTTGGTCATCGCCCCACTTCCATGCCTGGTCTTTCTTTAGCAGTTTGTGTAGCGGTTCAGCCACCGCTGCCTTCCGGGGGAGGAAGGAGTGGTAAAAGTTGAGCAGCCCTAGGAACGACTGCAGCTCGGGCTTGGAGGTGGGGCGGGGGGCTTTCTTAATGGCTGCCACCTTGGACTTGGATGGTTTTATTCCCTCAGGAGTCACACAAAACCCTAGGAACTCAACCTCGGTTGCGAAGAAGACGCATTTGTCCTTTCGCAGTCTCAGCCCCGCTTTTTCGAATATTGTCAGGACCTTCCCCAACCTCTTGGCCAACTCAACCCGACTCCCCCCCCGTTATTAACACGTCATCAAAATAAGGCAACACCCCCTCCAATCCCTTCAGGAGACGTTCCACGAGTGACTGGAAAATTCCAGGCGCTGAATTCACGCCGAACTGGAGGCGCGTCACCTGGAACGCCCCCTTATGGGTGACTATGGTCTGCACAGCAGCTGCGGCAGGGGACACCGTAAGCTGCTGGTAGGCCTGTGCTAAGTCGAGCTTAGTGAAACACTTTCCCCCGTGTAACCTGGCCAGCAGATGGCTGACTACCGGCACCGGATATGCATTCGGGCGGATCGCCTTGTTGATGGTGCACTTGTAGTCGGCGCATATGCGGACCTCCCCATTGGCTTTTAGTGTGGTTACAATTGGAGTTTCCCACTCCGCGGAATCAACAGGCACAAGGATTCCCTGGCCCACCAATTTGTCCAGTTCCGCCTCTATCTTGTCCTTAAGTGCGAACGGCACCCTGCGTGGTTTAAGACGAATTGGGCGGACCGCCGGGTCCAGGTCGAATGTCACTGGGGGCCCCTTGAATTTCCCCAGTCCCTTTTTGAAAACTTCGGGGTGCGCCTCGCACACCTCCAGAATTGGATCAGTCCCAACGGCGTGCATCCCAACGGCGTGCACCCCCCCAATAAACAAACCCAGGGGCTGGAACCATTGAGTCCCGAGGAGGCTGCAATCTCCCCCTTTGAGCACGACGAGGGGAAGGGACGCGGCGTGCTTCTTGAATTTAACCTGAAATTCTCCAACCCCCAACACTGGAATACTGTTCCCTTGCACGTCCCGTAGTGTGGACCTCAATGCTTTGAGCTTGGGTCGCTTGTGGGGGGCAATTCCCAAAAACTCCCTCTGGGAAATGATTGAATATGAGGACCCCGAGTCAATTTCCATCCTAATGGGAACCCCTTGGACTAGTACCTCAACAAAATAGTGGGGGTGTCCTGCAGACACGTTGAACACTGGGGCGTCGTCCTCGCTGCCGTCGAAGATGCGGCCCATGCCGTCCTGCTTCCGCGTGGCCTGGGCGCCGTCCTTGGGTCTCGTTGAGCGGTCTTGTCCCGCGGAACGGTCTGCGGAGCTCCTCCGGGTCTCGCGCTTCTTCCTGCACACCTTGGCGATGTGCCCGCGGCGGCTGCAGTTGTGGCACTCGGCCTTCCGAAATGGGCACTTTACGCGGTCGTGGGCCGCTCCACAGCCGTCGCACCGCCGGCTCTCCTTCCGGACCCTCCGGACGTCCTCGTCGCTGCTCTCTGTGGACGACCTCGAAGTTCGCCGGGCCGCCTGTACCGGAGCCTCTGCCTTGCTCGACTTCGGCCGCCAGTCCTGGAGTTCTTGGACCCCGGCCTTCGTAGCTTCTGCGGCCTGGGCCGCTCTGACGACCTCCTGCAACGTGGGAGGCGGCTCTTGGTTCATTAATGTGCGCTGGGTTTCGGCGTCATTCAGGCCGCACAGCACACAGTCCTGGAGGGTGATTTCGGCATTCTCCCATTTGCACGGGCCGGCCGCCAGCCGCAGGGCCGCCACGAATGCGGCGACCGTCTCCCCGGGCGCTTGGACTCGCCTCCAGAACGCACTCCGAGCGGGAAACATCGCCGTGGCGGGCCGGACGTGCTCATGCAGCATCTGCATGAGTTCCTTGGCCTTGAATTCGCTCACCCTCCTCGGTGCAATCAGGTCCACCAAGGTCCTTTTGGTTTCTTGTCCGAGCATCCTGGTGAAGATGGCCCTTTTCTTTGCCTCTTCCGTGACTTCGGACTCAATCAGTGCTGCCTGGAAGTCCATCTCGAAGATCTCCCAGTCGCCCGGTTTCCTGATTTCGAAACCGGCGCATGTCTTGGTCCCGTGGGCTGCCATATCCCACCCTCGTCGCCAATTTAGTGTAAGGGACCAAAGACAATGAAACAGCCGAAGGGTTGGCTTAACACAGGTTTATTGCATGATGATCCGGAGGAACATGTGGTAATGGCGGACGAGTAGCTCAATATATACAGCTGGCTATACATTTGAATGTGGCTCGTCGACAGACTATTGGTTGCTGCCTGCGTGACGTCGTAGAAGGTCACGCCCTTCTTGACCAGGTGAAGAGGTGGCGGGGAATCTTCCCGCGCTGCTGAACCAGGTGAATCTGAACCATGAGAGCTGGACGCTCGCTATTGCCATCTGGTGGTCACTAGCTCGCGTCCCCTTATCAGGTTTACACTGATACAGCTGATGGTTATAATGTTGCACACAGAAAGGTTACATTGTTAACACATGGCAAAGGTACATTGTTAAAGGCACAGCTTTACAGAACACAACAATAGTATAATTCAAGATCATTCCTTTCAACCAGCCTCCCCCAAGTGGAGGTCCTGCAAAGGTTACCCATCATCCCTATGCTATTTTGTTAAGGATATTAGTGTAAAATAGACCAAAATTGATGGGATACAGAATCACAGGTAACTTAGTGCTTAAGACGCTGAACTTCATGCAGGTCAGCAGTCCAAGACCCGAGTGCTGCACGATGGAGTGAGCTCCCATCTCTGTCCCAGATCCTGTCAACCTAGCAGTTTGAAAGCAAGAAATTGCAAGTAGATCAATAGGTACCACTTTGGTGGGAAGGTAAACAGTGTTCCATGCACTCCAGTGTCTAGTCATACCTGTCCCATGCTCATGGAAATGTCTGAAGATGCAGACAGCTCTTGGGCTATAAACAGAAATGAGCACTGAACCCTAGAGTCGTACACGGCTAGCTTTCGAGCAAGGGCAAAATTTACTTTTACCTTACACTCATAATACTGTGTTTAATCCCATATTTTCAGTTATAAAAAGGAAACAGTTGGCTCATTTACAGAAGGGTACCCCAATTTTTTTTAGGTGAAGCATCTCCCCTTGGTCCAAAAGCCTCCTCTAATAAAGGGAGAAGTGAGGGTACAATATATGGAGGAAGTCCAGAACAGTTGGACATAAATAAAATAGGGATTGGGGAATAATAGGCTGACAACAACATACAACAAATTTAGTACCCAAGACATGAAGTACAGTAAAAACCCTACTTACGAAAAAAAGTCCTTTCCGAAGGCTTTTGCTTAAATCGGTTTTTTATGAAACTAGAAGCAAACCCATAGGAAAAAATATTTTTTTATTTTACTCGAAGCAAACCCATAGGAAAAATAAATTTGTATGTAAATCGAAGCAAACCCTTAGAGAAATGAATTTTTATATAACTCGAAGAAAACCTATAGGAAAAAAGGATCTTTATGTAACTTGAAGCAAACCCATAGGAAATCGTGCAAATCAGGACATAGTTTTAGCACAAAATCATTATGCAAGTTGAATTTTATGTAACTCGAGGCACGTATAAGTGGGGGTTTTACTGTATTTCAAATAGGTCTAAGTAACAATACCATTATCACAGTTTCAGCTGAATTTGCTTTTGCCTCTTTAGCATTTAACATCACCTGAAGCTTCTCAGTCATCTTCAAGGGTAGCCCCACCTAAAGTATAGGACAGCACTTTATCCTTACTTATTTTAAATGTATGCCTCTGTCTACTTGGAAGCAAACCAAAGCAGTCTCCTTTAAATATTTATTTAAAATCCCAAAGTATCAAAGCAACAAAACTATAATGCGGTTTCCCCATGCCCATCTGGCATGGAACAGCCCTGCGGAGGCTGCTTGGGTGAGAAGGCTCCTGGCGGTGGCTTCCGCGGGCAGCTAAATTAAGGGGGGTGAATAAAATATAGGGTTTGATTCACCTAATTACATGACCTGACCGACGGCTCTGCAAGGTAGGCAGATAGCTAACTCCAGTGACTGATTAGGTAAACACTCATCTCCTGGCCAAGGAAAATCCCCGGCGCAAACAGTGCAGATGTTTGCCCCTGTCTAAGCCCTAAGACAATGGTCCTCCTCATCCCGTGTTTGTCCGAAATAATTAACTTCCCCTTTGAGAGGTTCTCCAATTAACCTGAGTAAGCAAGGTGACGTGATTGACTTTCGGGTGATGGTTTTTTCTACCTGCCTTCTGATCTATATAAGGTGTATGTATTTCCCCAATAAACCACTGATCTGATCTCGCTCCTGTTGCCTCGTGTTGTCATTGATCAGTCTCCTCCGGGACCTAACGCCGCCCTAGCGGCCAGACATCGCTACAGCTGGTGACCCCGACGTGATTTACTCGTGAGTAAGAGACCCTGGAGAGGTCTACTCGTGAGTAGCGATCCCCGCGGTCCGGTTCCACGCTTGAACCGCGACCCGCCAGCCCGGAGGATAGCGCGGCGCTCTGGTCGGCAGCCAGCCGGACAGAGAACAGCCCGCCGCGAGGCATTCCAGAGAGACATTCCTACCGCTTCCTCCCCGCTTTCGAGAGGTTTGCCATAGAGGGAAACGCGTTCCGCTCAGGGCAGGCTGTGAGCCCCTGACATCGCAGAGGCCGATAGAAGGGCCCGTGGCAGAAGGTCCACGCTCCGAGGTCTACCCCAGACACCCGACGCCCGAACCTGTTGCCTGCAAAGACGCGTCGACTCGTCCCGAGGAGGAATCTTCCGGAGACCCAATCGCAGGTAATATGGGGACTTGTTCTCATAGGCCAAGTCCGTCCGCTAGCCAAAGAACTCGGGAAGAGGAGTTCAGAATCCTGGCCAGGGTTTTTAAGTTACGTTTTCACAGCAGGGAACTAGCGAGACTTTTGGCGTACCTCAGGGAGCACTGCCTACTTTACCCAGAAGTAGGTACGTTAACCCTGAAGCTCTGGGATCAGATAGGAGACTGCATTCAGCAAACCCCGAAAGCTCCAGGAGGGATAGTCCGCACATGGAGGAAGTGTAGGAGACCCTTAGAGCAGATCGAGCCAGTCCAGGTAGAGGCCAAAGAACCCCCGTTAGTTGAGCCATCAGGCAAGCCAGTCGAGCCAACTGCGCCCACGGCACTCTATCCGTCAATTAGCTATCGGCAGAGTAGCGCAGGGAGCCTTCCCGCGGTGACAGCTGCAGACGTCACCGAAGGAACGCAAGAAATGAGAGGCGCTGGCGCTTCTCTGACAGCCCCAGGTTCCCTAGTCGTGAAGAGTGCCCTTCAACGCACAGCTGAGATAGAACTTAAGAAGGGGGAATTGTCAGTTGAACAGCTAGCTGAACTTCGACAGATTTGTCCCATCCGCTTGGAGATGGACGCGCTCACGGGCGCACAGCAGATAGTGCACTCCCCAGTCCCGTACAAGCTTCTCATGGCTTTACGGAAAGCAATTTCAGAGACAGGGCTCCAAAGCCGTTTTACGAGGGGCACGCTCCAGCAAGTGTGCGAGACCACCATGTGGATTCCTCATGATTGGAAAGCCGTCATGAGGATGATGCTTATCCCCAGCCAGTACATGATTTGGGACAGTGAGTTCCGCCTAGAGGCGCAAGCTCGGGCTGCCAGGCTAGGAGGCGCGGTAATCCCTGACCAGTTGTATGGTTCAGGTGCCTTTGAGTCCATCAACGCTCAAATCAACTTGCCTCTCGCCACCCTAGAGATGTCAGCCGAGGCTGCCTATAGGGCATACTTCAAGGTCCCAGCGTCTGGCAAAACGGCCAAAAATTACACCGCCATCAAGCAGGGAGCCCAGGAGCCCTACATGGACTTCATCAATCGCCTGGAAGAAGCAATCAGCAGGCAGATTGACAATGAGCAGGCCCAACAAGAGCTCATGATTAAGTTAGCCAAAGACAACGCCAACTTGGACTGCCGCAAAATCTTGCAGTCCCTGGGCAATCGCCCGGACATAACCTTAACGGACATGATCCGAGCATGCTCCGACGTTGGCACAGACTCCTACAAGATGGGTCTGCTAGCGGCAGCGGTGCAGGGAGGAAGAAGACCTAATGGCAAGAACAAAGGGGCGTGTCACACTTGTGGCAAGGTCGGTCACTTCGCTAGGGAGTGCCGATCCAAGGGGGGCGGACAAAAGTCCGGCCGTCCCAAGGCTCCGAGCACCCCCTGCCCGAAGTGCAAGAAAGGCTATCATTGGGCCAGGTATTGCCCGAGTTCGGGAAACCGGAATCCGGGCACGTCTCTGGCCCCAGTCCAAACAGAGGCTTCCTTCACCCAGATCCAGAACTCCCCAGATTTAGACTAGGCTCCAGGCACATTCCAGGCACTGCGAGGGCACAGGCCAGCCCCAAGGGCAGCACAGGGCTAGAATTGACTTGCCAGGCGGACGCTACATGCGACCTGCCAGGCACCGTCTATCTAGTCGACACCCAATACATGGGACCCCTGCCCAGAGGCTTTATAGGTTTAGTTTTGCCCCGTAGTGTAGCTGGAGCACGCGGAATTTTTATAATTCCAGGAGTCATTGACTCGAATTTTTCAGGCATTCTCCAGGTCCAGCTTTGGACACACCTGCCCCAAACAATCCACAAGGGAGACACGTTAGCGCAACTGATCATGGTTCCTTGTCACTCGCCAGCAGGCAGCCAGGGAAGGCTCAGGGACAGCTCAGAGTCCGGTTCAGCAGACCGCTCGAGCGCGAGTGAGGCAGTACAAGGATACCAGGTCTTAGCGACAGTGGAGACCAACATTGAGTGGAAGCAGCGCCCCGTTATCGAGGTATTTCTGAACAAAAGGGTGTTCTCAGGGTTACTCGATACCGGAGCGGATGTGACGGTGATCAGCAGGAGCCAGTGGCCAAGAGAGTGGGCCATTGAGCCGGTCTCCGATGTGTGGGGGGTAGGAGGCGTTCAGGAAGCGTTTAGAAGCCGAGAGTGGGTAGAAGTCACAATCCCAAGGGCTGACGGCACGGCGGTAATTCGGCCGCACATTCTTGACGTGCACGTCAATCTTTGGGGGCGAGACATTCTGCAGCAGTACGGTGTTACGCTTACCTTCGGGTAATGGCGTTGCCACTTAAATGGCTCACCGACGCTCCGGTCTGGGTAGAACAATGGCCGGTGGTGGGAGAGAAATTAGTTGCCCTAAAGCAGCTAGTTAAGGAACAGCTAGACGCAGGACACATAGAACGGTCCACAAGCCCCTGGAATTCGCCAATTTTTGTGATTAAGAAGAAGTCGGGGAAGTGGCGACTCCTCCATGATCTCAGAGAGATCAATAAATGCATTCAGCCGATGGGCCCGCTTCAATGCGGCATCCCAAATCCGAACATGATTCCCGAGGGGTGGGAGATCCTAGTCGTAGATCTCAAGGATTGCTTTTATACAATCCCCTTAGACCCCAGGGACCGGGAAAGGTTCGCCTTTACGGTGCCGGTCGTGAACCACAGTGAGCCCACGCAGCGTTACGCGTGGAAATATTTGCCACAGGGCATGCTCAATTCGCCCACCCTGTGCCAAATTTATGTTCACGACGCACTGGCAAGGTTCCGAAGCCTTTACCCTAAAGCTATTGTGTGTCACTTCATGGATGATATTCTGGTAGCGTTGCCGCAGTTTGGCAGCGAAGTGTTTTCTGACCTCCAGGCCAGCCTGGGGGACAAAGGGTTACTCATTGCCCCGGAGAAAGTGCAGAGAACCGAGCCCTTCTCATACTTGGGCCATCGGCTTCTCCGCTCTTTCGCAGCACCAGTTTTGCCCAGGATAAATTTACAAGACTCAGTCACCCTTGTAGAGTTGCAGCAAGTTTTGGGGAACATCAATTGGGCCAGACCGTATTTTCGTCTAGATACGGATCTTCTAAAACCGCTCTTCTCGCTGCTAACCTTAGGTAAGCAGCCGGCAGACCGGATAAAAATCTCTCGAGACGCGTGCTTGGCGCTCGAGAAGGTGAACCAAGTTCTCAGCCAGAGGTGGGTGGATAGGATCGCCCAGGGGCCATATGCCCCGATCCTGAATTTGTACGTCGTACGGTCAGGATCCATGTTCACTGGGGCGCTAGGAGTAGACTCAGAGAAAGGAGCGAAAATTGTGGAGTGGGTATACTTGCCTAACACCTCCTCTCGGAACATTGTTCCGCCCCAAGAACTGGTCTCCGCGGTGATCTACCGCGGCAGGCTGAGAGCAAGGGACATTTCTGGGCACGATTTAGCTAAGATCATAGTCCCGTTCACCAAGGAACAAATCCACCAGTTGATGCAGCTAGGTGACTCTCTTCCGATAGCTTTGGAAGGATTCACTGGAAGCTTGGCATACCATTTGCCCAAAGACCCCAGACTTGTCTCACTCCAGACAGGAACAGTCAGCTTGTTCGAATTGCTTTCGCTGGTCCCGCTTCAGGGGGCCAAGACAGTTTTTACCGATGGGGGACGCACATATGGTGTCCTGACTTGGCAGGAGGGCAAAGCTTGGCACACGCTGCTAACTCTTCCACAGAAGTCCGCGCAGCGGGCGGAGTTAGCGGCCATGAGCCTTGCCTTGCGCACCTTCGCCAAGGAACGTTTAAACATCATTACTGACAGTCTATACGTTAGGAATTTACTCCACAGCCTACCGGGAGCTTACATCACTCCCGCGATAGACAAAAACTTGCTTAGCCTGTTTCTCACCGCTCAATTTCATTTGCGGAACCGCACGGAGCCGCTCTATATTGCCCACATCCGAAGTCACCAAGACCTACCGGGTCCGATTTCCGCGGGCAATAGCAGAGCGGACGCGGCGGCAAAGGAAATTCAGCAACGTTCGGTTTTGGGAGTTTTTACTACTCCAATTCAAAGTCATGCATTTTTTCACCAAAATGCCAAGGCACTCGCCAGACAGTTCAATCTGCCGCTCTCCCAAGCCCAAGGCATAGTCCGCTCTTGTCAGCATTGCGCAGGAGCACCGGGGGGGCCCTCGTGGGGGGGTCAACCCACGAGGGACCGAGGCCAATCAGGTATGGCAGATGGACGTCACGCATGTGCCGCCGTTCGGCAGATGGCAATACATGCATGTCTGCATTGACACTTTTTCTCAATTCGTTTGGGCGACGGCGCAGAAAGGGGAGGCTGCTTCCCATGTGGAGCAGCACCTCCTTTCCTGCATTGCGGCGATGGGCAAGCCGCGGCACGTGAAGACGGACAACGCGCCGGCCTACAGTTCCAGGCAGTTGGCCGCCTTCATGGCTACTTGGGACATCAAACACACATTTGGAATCCCCTACAATCCGCAAGGGCAAGCAATTGTAGAGCGGGTCAATCGGACGCTAAAGTCCTATATTGAAAAACAAACAGAAAGGGGGGAGCCACCAGCCCTCCCCAAATCACAGGGAGAAGCACAGTTTTGTCTTAATAAGGTGTTGTTCACATACAATCACCTCAATGTTTTTCCGGACTGTACGCCGCAGGAGAAGCATTTCCGCCGTTCGGAAGCTCTCCCGCGACCTATGGTCTGGTACCGAGTGCCACCAGACCCTTCTTGGAGGGGCCCGGTGCCGCTCATAACCTGGGGGAGAGGGTATGCTGCAGTTATGTCCCCTACAGGTGTCGTTTGGATTCCAGCTCGGTGCGTCAAGCCTCATTTGGAACCACATGGCGTGGACCCAGGCCGACCCGAGTCCGATCCCGGAGATGCAGGACCTCGCCCTGACCGAGGGGACCCGCCGGGAGAGACAGCGGTCACAGACGACAGCACCGAAGATCACCTGGGGGATGGTCAAGGCCCTCTGCCATGATGCCCAGGACGCCATCCAGCGCGAGGGAGAGGAGCTGACACCGGAGAGCTTTGCGGTTGCGATCTTCGCTCGGATTCACGCCAACTCCATGGCGGTCACCGTCGTCCTGGCCCTCACCCTGCTTTTGGGGGGAGGCGTCCAGGCCGCCTCACTGGAGGCCAGCGATCTCATGCCAGGCGGAGACCTCTCTGCCCGGATGCAGTACAACATTTGGGAAAGGTTGGCCACCCTTGTCAACCAGTCCGATTTTTGCCTCAGGCAGGACGTTGGCTCTGCTCAATCCTCAGCACCTGCCTTGTCCCGGTGTGCCACTCTCCAGGCGCACCCCCCCGGGACGGGGACTGGCTGGTGAGGAGACTCTTCAGCCCATACATCCCATCAGCTTCCTCGGAATATGCTCGTTGGGAGATGCGGCTAACCATGATCTTGCCGGCTGATGCAGCCACTCTCCACACTCCTCGAGTGGCGGTCAGCCCGAACTCTACCTGCGGCCGGATACACGGTTGCTCCGGACCCGGCCGAGCCCGGCGCCGTTGCCTCGATGTGGGCAGCGGCAATTGGACTTGCAACGACCCAGTGCCACTTGGCTCAAAGTATGCACACATCACCCTACCATCCGGATGGTTCTTCACTTGTAACCAGTACACGTTTAACTATATTCCTGCCAATATTACAGACTCTATATGTTGTATCAGTCGCTTAACACTGTTGCTTCCTACTAAGGATATGATTGCCCCCAGCACTGACGCTCCCAATGTTCCTAATGTATCCCATGTTCCCTCACTCATAAGGCGCACTCACACCACCATGTTAGACAGCTCTTGTGAGAGCAGCTTTAGAGTAATGAGACCTGCCGAATACCTCTCTTTGGCAGTCAGCATCTTTGGCGTGCCCGGCTTAGCCGTCGGCAACGCAAAGAGGATCGGTCGCTTGGCTTGCGGCTTGGCAAAGGCCATCAACCATACCTCCTCAGCGATAGCACTCCTCAATCAGGAGCAGGCGGAACTTCGCCATGCCATTCTCGATAATCGGGCGGCTATCGACTACCTCTTATTGTTGCACCACTTGGGCTGCTAGTCCTTTCATGGTATGTGCTGCTTTAATCTTACGGACAACTCTCGTAAGATTCAAAGCCAGATCACAGATCTCCACACCATAGTAGCAGGCATCACAGAGGGCTCTGCATGGGGGGCTTGGTGGAGCTCTCTGTGGAAATGGATGTGGTCGTGGGTCCCCTGGGGGTGGCTTCAGACGGCGATCAAGGTGGTGGTGGGGGTAGTTATACTAGGCATTGCGGTTTGCTGTTTTGCTCAATGTATTCCCCCGCTGATCTCGAAGTGTCACCGCAGAAGGAAACCCCGTGACGCCATTCCCGACCAACAGCTGATGCCGCTACTACGCAGGGTCGCCAGTCAGGCTCTTAATATTAAAAAGTAAGGGGAGATGCGGTTTCCCCATGCCCATCTGGCATGGAACAGCCCTGCGGAGGCTGCTTGGGTGAGAAGGCTCCTGGCGGTGGCTTCCGCGGGCAGCTAAATTAAGGGGGGTGAATAAAATATAGGGTTTGATTCACCTAATTACATGACCTGACCGACGGCTCTGCAAGGTAGGCAGATAGCTAACTCCAGTGATTGATTAGGTAAACACTCATCTCCTGGCCAAGGAAAATCCCCGGCGCAAACAGTGCAGATGTTTGCCCCTGTCTAAGCCCTAAGACAATGGTCCTCCTCATCCCGTGTTTGTCCGAAATAATTAACTTCCCCTTTGAGAGGTTCCCCAATTAACCTGAGTAAGCAAGGTGACGTGATTGACTTTCGGGTGATGGTTTTTTCTACCTGCCTTCTGATCTATATAAGGTGTATGTATTTCCCCAATAAACCACTGATCTGATCTCGCTCCTGTTGCCTCGTGTTGTCATTGATCAGTCTCCTCCGGGACCTAACGCCGCCCTAGCGGCCAGACATCGCTACACTATAAAAACTGCAGCAACAGAAATTACCAATACCTGTACTGTATATAAAGAGCAGATAAGTCCCCATAATCAAACACACTTATGGCAGTGCAGTAAAATAACAGAACAACAACTAAGCACCAGCAACTGCCAGCCTAACAATCCTTACCTCTCATGCTTCCATTTAAATAGATTTAAATGGAATTTAAATTCCATTTCTTCTACCAGTAACCTGGCTCAATTTATTTATTGATATATGTTTTTTGAACTTGATTATTGTATTACTTAATTTATCTTGATTGTACTGAAATTTTTATATTGTATTCTATGTTTATTAACTGATATGTATTATTGTATGACTTAATATGTTGTTTGCCGCCTTGAGTCAGCTTCGGCTTGAGAAAGGCGGAATATAAATTAAATTTGAATTTGAATTTATTTATTTATTTATTTACGTGATTTCTACTCCACCTTCCTCATCCTTGGATGACCCAAGGCGGCTTACATAAAAAGATTAAAATAAGGGAATAAAAAGGATTAAGAAAGAATTAAAAAGGTAAAAAAAAGGTAAAAAAAGCGGGGGAAGGAGGAGAGAGAAAAACAGACAGGTACATTAAGGAACAGGCCGAATTATATCAGCCATCGGGACTGGGCCATCACAATTCCCAAAGAACCAGGAGTGTTTCCCTATCAGTAGAAGGAAAATACACAGAGGGCCAGTTTAGTCTCCTTTGGAAAGAAGTTTCACAATTAGGGAGTGGTATTAAACGATCCCGTGTCACGTCCTCATCAAACATGGCTTGGGTGGGTAGCAGAACTGAGAGGCGAGCCAGACATTGCAAAATTACCAAAAAAATTTTTGAACCAATTGGATTTCTATATTTTATTTGCAAAAAAAAAATGGCTCCACAAATAAAAGGGTCCCTCCTCATGTACAGCATTTCAGTCAGCACAGGAAGAGAAAATGGTGCTTAATGACAATATTCAGGGGGCACAGATTGGTAGTCCTAGGACCGTGATGGCGAACCTTGGAACTCCAGGTGTTCTTGGACTTCAATTCCCAGAAGCCCAATCCCCCATGAATCTGCATGAATGGGTTTACTGCGATTCATCTGGGCCATGCTACCCTTGTCGCTCCTGGAAGCGGAAGTAAAACACACCCGTATGGAGAGCCAAGGTTCGCTATCACGGTCCTAGGTACTCTCTATAGTTGACAGCTGAGCAATTTCTCATCCTGTGGGATTTCAGGGCCAAAACACAATGGGGTACATCATTTTAATGACAGTGGAGGGCATTGTGATATCATAGTTGCAAGACAGGCAAAGACTGGGAGGCCAAGACTCATAGAACTGCTGCCCCTTTCTCTCCTTTGTTCCAGAATGCAATGTGAGGTCAGTGTTGATACGCTAAGAGCAGCAGTAAGCTGAAAGCATAGAGCTACTGACCACATTTAGTTGGTCTCCATCATGTTTTGTATTGTTATGTATTGGAGGTTTTTTATTTATTTATTTTCTCTAATGTTGCTGCCCAGAATGACAATTTGGCTAGCTGGACAGGAGAAAAAGGAGAGAGATCTCCTGTACAACCAACCAACCAAATAAATAATTCAATAGACAGACAGACAGACATGTATTTTGGAGCACTAAATATAGAGACATCATGCTGACCCAGAGAGTCAGCTGGGAATGGGTGGATTGGCTCTAAAATCACTGCACGCACACACACAAAATTCCAATTTTCCTCCTGCTTCAGTGCAATTTATTTCGAGATTTTGAGATTTACCTTCCCTCAAGGAGGAGTACAGTATAGTAATTCCTTGTGACTTTAGTTATTATCTGAAGAACTGGCAGTGGAGTTGGAACAGGTCCAAAGGTGTTTAGGTAAAGGTAATGGTAAAGGTTTCCCTTGCTTGAGAGCCAGTCATATCTGACTCTAAGGTTCAGTGCTCATCTCAGTTTCATAGCCGAAGAGCCAGCGCTGTCTGCTTCTGCAGACATTCCGTGATCATGTGGCAGGCATGACAAGACACTGGAGCACACAGAACGCTGTTTACCTTCTCACCAAAGTGGTCCCTATTTATCTACTTGCAATTTCTTGCTTTTGAACTGCTAGGTTGGCAGGAGCTGGGACAAAGACGGGAGCTCATTCTGTCTTGCAGTACTCGGGAATCGAACTGCTGACCTCCTGCCTTCCAGTCAGCGTCTTAGCCACTTGATGTTTAGCATCATCAAAATGAAGAAGAATACTCTGAATTGAATCCAGAGGCAAAATGGTAGCTAAACAGGTAAACAAGACTGGAGCAATATGATCTGACCAATCTGCCCTGGATAATAGTCTGTTAAAATTTGGACCATTTCAAGCCTCTGAAGGTTTTTCAATGACAGCTGTCTGTAAAAGGCATTTTAGCAGTTCTAATCTGGAATTTACTAGATCATTGATGCCTGTAGCCTTGGTAACCCTTTCTAGAAAAATACAGCAACTGAGGCAGGCAAACGGCAATGCTCCTCCTCACTGTCATGTTGAACCTGTGAAACTCCCTTCTGAAGGAGGATCCATATATTCACAATGGATATAGTCCTGGACTAACTGATATGTCATACAAGAATTATGCTTCCATTTTATTTGGAAGATAGATCAAACATAGATCAATATGTCAACATAGATCAACAAATAAAACCATTTAAAAACAACAAATGAAGCATAAGGAAATGCAATAACAATGGTGGTATAAGAAGGAAACAGATGCTAAGTGGAGGAGTGGCATCTCCAAGGAGGCAAGATGTTCTCAAATTATTCCTTCTGCAACTCAGACTTTATGAGTTTATGAAATGTCTGGAGAGAAGAGATCCGGTGGATGGGGTGTAGCAAAGCATTCCAAAGTAGGGGGCCACCACTGAGCATACCTGTCAAGTATCCCCGATTGGCCGGGGTTTCCTGTATTTTGGCGCTCGTTCCTTCCCTTCCCTGCCGCCGTCCTGTATTTTAACGATGGGGAAAGGGGTTACTGCGCATGCGTGCCCATTGCAAATGGGTTCTGTGCATGTGCAGATGGGTTCTGTGCATGCGCAGATGGGTTCTGTACATGCACAGATGGGTTCTGTGCATGCGCAGAGGGGTTCTGTGCATGCGCAGAGGGGTTGTTGCTGTGCATGCACACCCGGGCTGGAGAAGTTCCCATATTTTTATGAGCCGTGCCTGCCGGGTATGCCACAGAGAAGGTTCAGTTCCTAGTTGAAACCTTCAAGGTCTCCTTTCGGGATCAGTGCCTTAGCTTTCAGGCCTGAAAGGATCACATTGTCCAGGCCCAGTTCATCAGAAAAAGGCACTCCATCACAGACCAGATAATGTCAGATGATGCCATTGTATTTCCTAATTAAACCACTTCAGCACTCTTTTTCTTCTTCAAGTGTTGTATCCAATTCTGAATATTGGCTATCTTCATGGTGATCAGAACAATATGATGCAGTGACCTTCCATTTGCCTTCCACATCGTAGTGTGACACCCGTGCCATTGATCCAGTTCCGTGAGTCACTTTCTGTTCCTGAGCCATTTTGGCATACAAAGTCCTCCTCAACCCCAAGTCAGTATTGATGAAGCTGCTGCCCTCCATCAAGATGGATTTAAGTGGGATTTAATCCACTTGGTGACCATCAGCCTTCCCTGTAAACTTTGCCACCCAGGGCCGTTAGTCCTCACGGTGGTCAGGTTAGTTAATCATTGCCTGACAATCAGTGTTGAGTCACTGGCAGTATGGTCTACTCTATTACTATAGCAGGCTGACATGGCCAGACACTCTAGCACTGTGAATTTTGGTCCCATTATACCCTTTATTCTTTTTAATTTAAGGAAAAACATGCTGCTTTAAGGGTATGCTGCTGTACCAGAAACACATGATCCTTAGAATGTGATCCTTAGAATGTGCTCCAGACACAAGAGCTGCCTTATGAACATGTGCAGCATAGAAAACAATTGCCAGAACTTCCTACCCAGCAATATCCATCATATTGGAGATACTGTTTTTTTTGGGGTTATTTTTTAAACATATCTAAGCTCTGTACCTTTGTGGGATGTTAATTTAAAGACTTACTGCCATTTTTGCATGGCTTTCCATGGATACTAACCACATGACACTATGAACAGGCTGAAATGGGAAGGTTGCATAAGATGAATGGATGGCTCAGTTTCCAAGAGAGTACCGTGGCAACAAGGGGAATCCTCTGTATGGTTTTCTTCATGCTGAAATCATACTTCTAATACAATGCAAGAAAGTGGCAGCACTTCAAGATTTTTCTATCTCAGAATCAAGCCAAGAATTGATAGTGAATTAATTTGAGCCAACCTTGATACTGCATGGTTAAATTGATTTCATATCCTAACTTGGTCATGTTTTCTTAATGATACTCTGGCAAAATGTCTTGCTTCTCTTTAGAAGCATATTCATATGAACACTTCTGCTTTGCTGATAAGGAGGACAGGATTTAACACTCAATGGCAATACTGTACCACTTTTTGACAGTATGCAAGCTGGAGCTAATGAATGTAGTATCCTTTGGTATAAGGGACCTCTATGCATGATGGCTCTTATGTCTTATGTCAATTATAAAGTATCACCATTCCCTACTTTCTGATACTTTAATAGAAAAGTCAGTAGGTACATAGAGGAACCAGGCAAAGCAGCCAGCAAGGACTATGGCTGGAGTATGTATTAGGATGTAAAATGTACAACCACCAGTTACAACCTCACTTAAATGCACGGGACAGATTGCATAAATATACTTTCCCTCTTCCTTTTCCTTTCTCTTCCTTCCTCCCCTTCCCTTGCTATTTCATGAAAAGGCATATCAATTCCTAATCAGTGCCGTATCCGGAATGGGCTGCCGCACCCCTTGACCAAACCCAGTGAAATTTAGCACACACATACCTTGCACACGTGAGCAGGTTGCTGTCAGGGTCCCAAAGCCCCGGGGGGGGGGGGGGTTTGCTCCCTAAAGTGATCTGCAAAGGGGGTATATTCGACAGGAGGGTTTATGTCTGCCCCAGTGCTAGGCCAACCAGGGGGGATTGTGATGTCATTGCTGAGCTCACATCACAGGCCCACCCCTGGCCAGTGGTTTTTTTGGGCAACACTGGCGCTCAGATAGCTGGGTTGGGACCACCCGGGTGAAGCCGGGTAACCCTGCTAGTTTTTCTATATAATCAAAGCTTAGGGATCAATATAATTATCGAATTATTAGGAATCGATATAATTATAGCTTAGGAATTGATATAATTATATAAGAATTAGGAATATAATCAAAGCTATGGGACTTCAGTGGCTCAGTTGTTAAGAATCTCACCTTGTTAGCTGGAAGGCTGGCAAGTCGGCAGTTCAAGACCCGGGTACTGCATGACAGATTGAGCACCCATCTTTGTCCCAGCTCTTGGGGACATGAAAGGAGCCTCATTTGGGCATCCCCTGAGTGGAGTTTCTCCAGCAAAAATCCTTTCAACCCAGGATAATTTCTGACAAAAAAAATTCAAAGCTTAGACTTGTCATTTTTTCCTCTGGAGATGTATTATTTCTTAACACTAGAGCAGCAATTAAAAAAAAAACAATTGATATGCTCCTCTGCTGTTTTTATATGGAGACAGTGACTGATGAGAGAAGCTTGAGCTGAATTTTGCCCTAATAAGCAGCTCTTTCACAAAATGTATTGAGAGAAGGAATTGAATCTAAGATAAGTCAGGAAGGAAGGATTGGCAACTCATTTTGATAGCCTTGTACAGACACATTCCTAACGCCACTTAGATGGTTCACACATGCTAATGATCACACTCCTTTTTCCTGCTTTCTTTCTCACTTTTGGCCTGACCCATTTCAACATCTCTGCAGTGATATTAGTATTTACTATGGTTAGTTTATATCTGTCTGGCCGGACATCCCACTACGGTAATGGAGTAGGCCATATAGCCAGCAAGTCAATGCCCAGTGTTGGGCAGCAGTAAATAACCTGACTCCCTAAAGGGGTCAATGGCTGAGGGTGGATGAGACCCTTTAGGTGGGATGATGGTCCCTCAATGGAGGAAATGCCACTGGAAACCATCATATTGTGCCCAACAGCCAAATGAGTGGAGGAGGAACTCTGATTCCCAATGGTCTTGGAAGCAGAAGAGGACATGTTAGATAGACTGGCTGTGAAGGCGTGCCTTGTAAATACAGTCCGCTTCATACAACATTGGATTCATACAACATCGCCTAATTCCTTGAAAAAAGTTGCCTCATACAAAGTCGTGCAACTTTGTATGAGGCATGGGGTTTTTCCCACGCTGCATTGTGCCTGGGCAGTATAAAAGGCAGGACACATGCGTGCATTGCTCTTGTGGGTTTTGCATGAGGCGAAGAGTGTTTAGGAGTGGTTTTGAGCACGATTTTGGATTTTTTCGTCAGAATTTTTAGAAGCATTCCTGGGATTTTTGCAGCATTCTTCAGGTTCTTGGACAATGAGAGTTGTTTGACATGTTTTTGTAATGTTTTTAGCCTTTAGACAATGATTTCTTAAAGTTCTGTCAGTTTCCTGTCTGTCTCCTTGACTTTGCCCTGAAGTCTGTGCTGATACAGAACAATGTATCTCTATGGAAACAACGTTGTATGAGGCATCGCGGCAAGGATTTGGACGTTGTATGAGGATTTTGCATGCCTCATACAAAGTCCAAATCTGTATAAAGTCCAAACTTGTGGAACCAAGTTTGGACGTTGTATGAGGTATCACTGTATCCTCAAGGCTGTGGCAGTCCATTGCAGTCCCAGTGTTAAATCCTGCCTGTCTCATATGCGCCACAGGAGAAGGCTCCATGATCATAGTGTGTAGGTCACTTAATGGCAAGCTGGGATCCACCTTAAACAAATTCATGCCAATGGCATTTTTCCTGCTTCAGGAAAAAATGCATTCTCGGATATGAGTTGCAGCCGACAATGGATAGTTTATACCTGGCAAACTTGCATCCAATGATGATTTCTGCCTCATCTGGAAATTATGGTTAGCAGCACTCAAGTCTTGAACTGCTGACCTGTTGACCTGCCAGAAGTCAATTTCAGTGTCTTAACCACTAAGCCACCACAGCCTCTTAGTACCCAGTTGATTTGGATTCAGATCTCTGCTTGGACATGCAAACTCAGTAGAAGTGGGTGAGGTGGCAATTGTAAACCATGCCTTGAGCATTTCACATTTCTTGAAAAGCCTGTCAGGGTCATCACAAATGGGAAGTAACTTGAAGGCACATCACAGCAACTGTAGATAGGCTATCACAAATCCTATGTTTTTTAGCACCAGTACTGTAATTTATAAACATTTGCAGCACAGGTTTCAGAAAGGAGTGGCCTTTTGCTATCTTGGCATTTCATTGTATTGCCAATGCCAAGTGACTAGAAAAAACACTCTGATATCTTTATCAGCAGCATAAACTGTAAGAATAGGCAAGTGCATGCCTATTCAAGGCTTGGAGATAAATATCAGCAACTGGTTGCAACTTTTTCTTCTTATTAGAAGCTCCAAAGCAAAAAACAGCTCATTAAGTTGGCAAACCTATCATTTCTATCCATTTGACTACATACCCAAGGTAGAAGTAGGCCTTTCGATCTATTTAAAAACCTTCCTGCCAAGTTTCCGTAAGAATTCTTGAGTTTCTCATCTGGACAGTAGCTGTTCTGGCCACAGTGCCACCGAGTGGATATTGCAAGAACTTCATTTAGCAATATTACTGTTTGAAAACGGGTGGAATGGCCCTTCAGCCACCAGCCATGACCGAACTGTAGGCTACTACTTTCGGGGCTGAACTAGAGCAATTCCCCACCAGTCGGAAGATAGCTCCCTGCAAAGCAAACAATCTAATGTGATTTGATACAAGCCTTTCTAGCCATCTGCTCACACCCCTGGTTTCTTCTCAAGGCAAGAATGACTCACGACCAGGATGGACGCGTGTGCCTCCCCTGAAATTTTAGAGAGGCATCTCATTTAACAAATTAAAAGCTGCACCTGCTTTTTGGTTATTTATTATGATATGTTGGTTTAATCAAATCATACCATCAGATTAAAATGCAAAGAAAAGCAGCAATGAAACTACAACAAATTGTCTAGCAGCACATTAAAAGATTAACCATTTTAAATTTAGCACATACTTCTATGCTCTGCAGCCCACTTATCAGATGCCTAGAATTTTGCCACTGTTTCCATATATTTTCACAAGTGGGAGGGGAAGTTGGAGGAATAGAACTGTAAAATATATATAAACAAATACTGTATGCTAATCTGAATAGGGGGCATTTAAGAAATCAACATTGAGCTGCCAAGGAGTTCCTAACATAAAGTGTCTCTTGGCTGTTAAATAAACCAGGGTTCAAATCAGATTTTTGTGGAATTGATATAAGGTCACAAGGTGTTTGATTTGGTGTGTACATCCATTGTGAAACCTTGCCTGATTGTTCCCCCCCCCTGTGTGCTATATCAATGTTTACCTTCCCACCGAATTGGTACCTATTTATCTACTTGCAATTTCTTGCTTTCGAACTGCTATGTTGGCAGGAGCTGGGACAGAGACGGAAGCTCATTCTGTCATTCAGTACTCGGGTCTCAAACTGCTGACCTGCCAACCTTCCAGTTATCAAGTTTAGCATCTTAACCACTTGAGCCACTGCAGTCCCTGCACTTCATGCACTCCAGTGTCGAGGTCTGCCTGCCACATGTCCACGGAAACGTCTGCAGACATAGACGGCGCTGGTTCTTTGGCTGTAAACGGAGATGAACACTGAACCCTAGAATCAGATACGACTGGCTTTTGAGCAAGGGCAACCTTTACCTTTACCTTACTATATCAATACATTGGACCACACTGACTTCTCAATCATTTATTTTTAAACTGAGATGGCAACTGTGGTTTGTGTTCTGCATTTTTGATATGCGGTATAGAAATTGTCACTCCTGGTTTGAGGTATGAATTTCTGGACCTTTAAAAATATGCTGAGTGTTATAGTACCATAACAGTAGAACAGAAAATGAACAGGAATCTGAAGTGTCATAGTGTGATTTGGGAATCAGTGCAAAAATAGATGACTCTGAACAGAAATACCCCCTTTTAAGCACCCTCATTTTAACTTCTGTTCCCTTTGCTGTTTGTTCTATGCACATGGTTTAAAATAGCCTGGATTTCATGATAGTCCTGTTCATGATAATCATGTGTTCCAGACATCCAGCACATTCTGGGATTGATCATTAAAGGAGAGAGTAGGATTGTTTTATATTTTTGTATGTGTGTACTGGACCTTTAGGGACTGCAGTGGCTTAGTGGTTAAGATGCTGAATTTGATAACTGGAAGGTTGGCAGGTCAGCAGTTCGAGACCCAAATGCTCTCAAAATGTTGTTTGAGTGATATCCTCTTTAGTAGCTAATAGTGAGCTATGATGGGATTTGAAGTCCAAACAACATCTGGAAGTCAAGAACCTGTGTTAGGGGATTTAAGTCTTTGCCTCACACCCTAACTGGTTGCAAGGCATATTGTGTCTGTGATGCCTTTAAGACCCTACTGCAGGGGCACACAGATGCTGGCACTTTTCCTTGATGTGCTCCATGGGCCAGTGTACTTAGGTCAGAGCAGGATTGCAGACTTCCAGCTTCCTCTGCTGACAATCTGGGCGAAAATTCCTACATGTTCCAGAACCTGCTACGAGGACTGAATCTTTGCACTGATCCTGATGATGGCTTTTGCCTGATATGTCATCTGTGCTTGCTGGACAAAGAAGGACTACTTGGGGTAATCCTCCACCAGGAGGACAGAAGCTGAAGAACTCTTTGGCTTTGTCTGTAATTACAGCTTGCATTTACCCTGCTGGACTGGACTGCTACTGAACTATATGGACTTGTACATAGCTCAACTGAACTGTCTCAGTGAGGCCAACTGAGCAGCCCAAGAGAATATATCTGTTTTGTGTTACAGTTGTTGCACTGTACATACTTGCGCCTTTTTACTTCCTGAGTAAACCTACTTTGAGTTTTCTTCTGCACCAAGATCTGTCTGCCTATTTTTCTCACAAGGGACCACCTTGCCAGGTGCGAACCTCTTGCTAGCCACTGCATACCACTCTGCTAACCATTTACATCAACAACCTGCCATGTTAGAGGCTACAGTCCCGTCTGTGTTCAAGCTTACATTTCACTGGTGTTGCCTCTGTGTAATATTGCAACTTATGTGCTTATTTAAACTGCATTAAGCTACAATAGAATATGATTAAGTGTTTTAAAAGAAATAAACAATGTAATAGGAATGTAAAAAAGTGAGTGTAAAGGATGCATTTTTTTTAAAAAAAAATCTTTAAGGAATATTACACATTTCTCATGCTATTATGCAATCCATGTACTGTATATGTATTTAACCAATAAGAAAAAACTCACGGATACAAAGTGGGATTGCTTGCTTGCTTGTTTAATTTTTCTCTCATTTTTCTACCCTAGTGATGACCAAAAATGGTATACAACAATATTTTAAATTCACAATTATTTTGAAATAAAGCATTAAAATGTAAATCTATAAATTGGATTTTAAAAGATCACCCTGCCTCTGATTCCCAAAATCCTCTCTAAAGAGGATTGTTTTCAGAAGCATGTCACTTTTCTGTTGCATTAAAAAATCTTAGAAGATACTGTATACACAGCCCTGTGACTTTTTTATTCAACAAGCAATTTCCTTATGTACAGCACGTGGTGCATTACACTTCAAAACTGACATTTGGTGTTGGCTGCTGCCCCCAAGTGGCAAGGAAATATATTTCAATCAAATCTTTATTACAGCCAAAGACCCGCATAGAACAAACAGCAAAGGGAACAGAAGTTAAAATGAGGGTGCTTAAAAGGGAGCATTTGTGTTCAGAGTTAAGGAGTAGTAAAATTAGTACATAGATCAATAATGTTACAACAACAGCATTACTAAGCCTATGCATGTCCTGTATCGAGGAAATATATTTAGTTTTCACAACGAGTAGGTGATATTTTTATTGGACCACTAAATATAATAACCAAAGCTTGAAATGTGATTTCCAGAGTCTCTCAGCCAACATTGAGATTCCGAGAGATGCAATGCAAACAGGTAGTGTCTGCAAGCAATGATGATATACAGAGGGTGCAAAAATGTATACACATTTTAAGAAAGGAAAAAAAAACTTTATTAAAACTGTCCTACTCAATATATAACAATAACAAAAGATGAATACATCACATTGACTTCTGCAATTACGAGAGGTGCTCAAAGTGGTTACCATCAGCATCCAAAGTAAGAAGAAACGGGCGAAAACGGTGTAAACGCTGAAGGGTGATAAGAACCGTTTGAAGAGAAGAATAATGCACAAAATTCCGTATTCAAAAATTATATTGTCTTTTATATAAAGCTCAGAAAAAAGCTCTATATGTAACATATACAACATATATCAAGAAAAATTATTTTTGTAACATATATCAAGAAAAATTATTTTTGTTACATATATCAAGAAAAGTTTTCATTACAGCCTTGTCATATGAAGATTTTTATTCAGCCCATGGTGGAATTGTTTATGTTGAATTTTTCTGAGCTTTATATAAAAGACAATATAATTTTTGAATACGGAATTTTGTGCATTATTCTTCTACCATCAGTATCCAGACACCTCTGATTATGGCGAACTACTGTTTGAGCAATGTTGACCAAAGTATCTACATTTATCTACTTGCATGCCATTTCAATTCCTTCCCAAAGTACTGCCAGTGTAGCTGGTATTCTATGGTACACCATATTCTTTACAATCCCCCCATAGGTAGAAGTCAAGGGGTGTTAAGTCAGGAAAACATGGGGGGAACTCAACCACACCTCTTCATCCTATTCGTTGTCCTGGCAAATTGCTTCCTCCATTTTCTTTAACCATCCTGTCTGTTGCATGGTGACGCTAGCATTCATGCCACACATTGCAGGCGCACCCACCCAAATAAAGACTCAAATTAGATTAAAGGCATTGGGCCACTTTTATTGAATAATGCCCTAGTCCGAATTATAACTTTCAATTGGTGTATCATCCAATTGTAATTCTTTAAGGCAAGCAGACCGCAGTAGCACTGGTAAGGTTCCACCCAAAATGCCAATGGAAATTGGCTACATGTATCAATTTGTATCAATTTGTTTGTTGACACAAATTGTTGACTGAAGTCAATATACTATCTACTGACCCCACCCTATGACATGTATCCATTCAAATATCAAGGTGATGCAGGCTGTGAAGCTCCTGACATCACCCCTTTCATGGTTCGCCCTTGACCGGCCAGTCCTGTTTCCCCTGTACCTATCTACGTGTTGGCCAGTCAATTGCGAACCTGCCAGATACCTATGGGTCATAAATCTTTACCTTACCAGTGCTACCCGCCAAAAGTGACCAAAATCAACTTACCCCGTATCTCAAACACTAGTGACAGTGTGGGATGGGCGAAAAAGCCAAGAACCAAAGAGCCAATTGCAGGTTCAAGCAAAAATTCCCACCCGGCCCCGAAGCAACCAGAAAATCACACTGTCCACTAGGGAGGGGGTGGAGGGAAAAACTTCTCCGCTCCGTCGCTTCTCGTAAAATGGCAGCGAAGCTGCCTTGTTCCCACCCCTTTTATAGAGGGGTGGCCATACCCCTTTTATAGAGGGGTGCCATGCCCCCTTACTAGCCCAGATGTCTGCATCCGGGTGCCCCCCCCGCAAAGAGCGAGGTTTGCCACCACTGCTCTAGAAGTTGCTTTCACATTTCAAGAAAGTTTCCAGTTAGTAAGACCAGAGGCAAGGCTACTTCATGCTAGTCTACACACTATCATGCCAGGAGACTGGAAGCTGAAGCTGAGGCATTAATAAACAGGCTGTGGGACCAGAAAAGAAGTTGTGCAATGTCAAAAACTGAGATTGTTTACAACTTGTTGGTGAACATTGCAGATGGTGGAAGGCATAGCAACCAATAGCACTTGATGGCAGGAGTGGCAGGTAGCAGGGCCGCCATTAGGGCAGTACTACCAGTACTGCCGTAAAGGGCCCGGAGCTGACAGGGGCCCTGCCGCCACCGGCCATAAGTAAGTGTGTGTGTGTGTGTGGGGGGGGGGGGCGCAATATGATTGCTCAGTATGGGGCCCAGAAATTTCTGGCAGGTAGTAGAGGCAGGGGCAAAAGTGGGTTTTTAATTTTTAATTTAATTTAATTGTCACATTTATATACCGCTCACTCGGCCAAAGCCAACTCAGGGCGGTTCACAATAAAAATTAAAAAAAACCATGTTAAAAACAGTTAAAACTACCCACCCCCTAAAAACAAGGGGTGCAGGATCCAAAGGCACCATGGGGAGGAGTTCTTCTACACCAACCACCCAATGGAGATTACCCTTCCACCTGCACCCCACACTTGACCTGCCAGCCAGGTTTTAAGTTCTTTTCTGAAAGGCAGCAATTCCGTCCGGAGACGTAGCTCTGTTGGCAGGAGGTTCCAGAGGGCCGGTGCAGACACGGAGAAGGCTCTCCTCCTTGTGCCAGAGAGGCGAGCCCCTCTGGCTGATGGAACAATTAGAGAGCCCCTCCGGTCCGCTCTGGTTGGACGGACAGACGTCCTCAGGGCGATGCGGTCTCTTAGGTAACCCAGCCCACTACCATATAGGACTTTAAAGGTCAAAACTGCACCTTGAATTGTACCCGGAGACAAACTGGCAACCTGTGCAGCTCCCGGAGCAGTGGCAAAGCACGGGCATAACGCTCACACCCCATCACCACCCGGGCTGCCGCATTCTGGACCAGCTGTAGCCTCCAAATGGTCGTCAAGGGCAGCCCCATGTAGAGCGCATTGCAATAATCTAGTCTGGAGGTGACCAGAGCGTGAGTGACCATGAGCAAGGAGTCCCGGGTTCATACACACATTCGCAAAAAAGGCATTCTCTTTCTATCTCTCTTCCCCTTTTCCCTTCTTCCTTCCCTCCCTCAATCTAATGCACATATGCAAGCAGAAAGGGAAGACATCTCTCCTCCCCTCTCTGCCTGTTCATGTCATTTATTACATTTCCTAGATATACATGTAACTATTTCCAGGAGGAGTCCGTGAAAAATCCAGAACTGGACAGAGCAGAATAGCCCCTTTATAATAAAAACCAGGCATACACACACTGTGTTTACAAGAATAAACCAAACCAGATGCATTTGTGTAGAACAAATTGCTATTGGTCACACAATGCATAAACCGCCACAAATACAGATCTCCTGTGTTTGATCTAGCATTCATGCATCATAGTTAAAAGTGGGCAAGGAAAAGAACATCTAAGGAAGATAAAGAGGAGGTTGTTGTTGTTCACTTTAGAAACAAATTATCCTTGCTTTTTCAGCTGCAAATCATCGGTGTCTTATTGCTGGAGCTCCAAATCCAGAAAACAGGAAGGGCAGAGGAAAAGAGAAAAGTTGGAAAACCTAGAAAAACAAGCTGTCCAGACTAGGTAAAGGATAACGTTTGCCCTTGTTCGAAAGCCACTCATATGTGACTCTTAAGGTTCAGTGCACATCTCTGTTTATAGCCAAAGAGCCGGTGCTGTCTGCATCTGCAGACATTTCCGTGGACATGTGGTAGGCATGACTAGACACTGGAGTGCACGGAATGCTGTTTACCTTCCCACCAAAGTGGTACCTATCTATCTACTTGCAATTTTTTGCTTTTGAACTGCTAGGTTGGCAGGAGCTGGGACAGAGACGGAAGCTCATTCTGTTGTGCCGCACTCTGGTCTTGAACTGCTGACCTGCCAACCTTCCAGTCAACAGGTTCAGCGTCATAACCACTAAGTCACCACAGTCCCTGCCCTAGATACCACCACCACTACCCCCCCAAAAAAAATCTCACTGTGCCCAATGTTCTTTTTAAGTCCTTCATTCCCTCATTTCTCAGTTCTGCCTTGGGAAGCCAGCTGACTGGGACTTTGTCCTAATGGCCTGGTAAAGTGGGGGATGGTTGGAAAATACAAATAAAAAATCAAGCATCAAGCTGGGATAAGCACAGAAAACCAGAAATGCATAATTAACATCACAGATCTGGAGAAGGATCAGGTAGCACCAAAAAGACACAGCACAGGGCAAGCTCTAATTGTGTGTCCTTTATTCAGGCACAGAACGAGTTTGGATCCCTCTACATTAGTGGTTCCCAACCACACACCCCACAGGGGTACTTCAATTCCCAGAAGCCTAAATCAGTACATTGGCTGGTCACTGCTTTGAGGAATTGTCTTAGGCTTCTGGGAATTGACGTCCAAAAAAAGCCAAAGGTTGTGAAACACTGCTTCTACATAATCTTATTAAAAGTTGAAGGACACCAAATGGAATGGAATGGTTACTTTATCACAAAAATTGTTGTCAAAAATTGATGTCTAAGGTTTTCAGATTTCTTGGATAAATTTGAGAAATAGATTTTACAACACAAATTCTTGAAATATTATTAATTTTATTAGTCCTCTATGCACAGAATCCATCCAGAATAGAATTGAATGGCTTGGAACACTAGCTTCTGAGCAAGCCAAAGCAATAAAAGTCACCTCCACATTTGTCCAGGGACCAAACTATACATTACAAACGGCTTTTCATTAGAAGCTGGAAATCTATTGCTGTTCCAGTGATTCAAGAACAAGAAAGCGGCTGGGGTGTAAATATACAACGTGGAAAGGAGACACACCCAAAAATAAGCAATACAATAATAATATAGATTCAACTAATAAAAATTGTTCCTTGATCTTTGGCACGTGTGAAAAAATGTCAGATAAGAAGTGGACTTGTTTAAAGCAACAGACTACAGTATCAATTGAGCTGTGCGCATGAAGAAAGAGTTATCAAAGGAGATTTACATAAGAAGAATTATAGAAATGCTGACAGATCCAAATCTGTGTAACTAAGCACTTATACTCCAGCCATGCTGGAGCTCAGTAACGCCCTAACCTATGGTTTCCCCATGCCCATCGGGCATGGAAACGGCTCTTGCAAAGGCCGCTTCGGGAGAACGCTCCTTTAGCCGCGGGCTCTGCGGGCAGACAAATTAAGGGGGGTGAATAAAATATAGGGTTTGATTCACCTAATTACATGACCTGACCGACGATTCTGCAAGGTAGGCTAATCACTAACTCCAGTGACTGATCAGGTAAACACTCATCTCCTGGCCAAGGAAAATCCCCGGTGCAAACAGTGCAGATGTTTACCCCTGGCTAAGCCCTAAACAATGGTCTTCCTCGTCCCGTGTTTGTCCGAAATAATTAACTTCCCCTTTGAGAGGTTTCCCAATTAACCTGAGTAAACAAGGTGATGTGATTGACTTTCGGGTGATGGTTTTTTCTACCTGCCTTCTGATCTATATAAGGTGTATGTATTTTCCCAATAAACTACTGATCTGATCTCGCTCCTGTTGCCTCGTGTTGTCATTGATCAGTCTCCTCCGGGATCTAACGCCGCCCTAGCGGCCAGACATCGCTACAGCTGGTGACCCCGACGTGATTTACTCGTGAGTAAGGGACCCCGGAGAGGTCTACTCGTGAGTAGTGATCCCCGCGGTCCGGTTCTACGCTTGAACCGCGACCCGCCAGCCCGGAGGATAACGCGGCGCTCTGGTCGGCAGCCAGCCGGACAGAGAACGGCCCGCCGCGAGGCATTCCAGAGAGACGTTCCTACCGCTTCCTCCCCGCTTTCGAGAGGTTTGCCATAGAGGGAAACGCGTTCCGCTCAGGGCAGCTGTGAGCCCCTGACATCGCAGAGGCCGATAGAAGGGCCCGTGGCAGAAGGTCCACGTTCCGAGGTCTACCCCAGACACCCGACGCCCGAACCTGTTGCCTGCAAAGACGCGTCGACTCGTCCCGAGGAGAAATCTTCCGGAGACCCAATCGCAGGTAATATGGGGACTTGTTCTCATAGACCAAGTCCGTCCGCTAGCCAAAGAACTCGGGAGGAAGAGTTCAGAATCCTGGCCAGGGTTTTTAAGTTACGCTTTCACAGCAGGGAACTAGCGAGACTTTTGGCGTACCTCAGGGAACACTGCCTACTTTACCCAGAAGTAGGTACGTTAACCCTGAAGCTCTGGGATCAGATAGGAGACTGCATTCAGCAAACCCCGAAAGCTCCAGGTGGGATAGTCCGCACATGGCGGAAGTGTAGGAGACTCTTAGAGCAGATCGAGCCAGTCCGGGTAGAGGCCAAAGAACCCCCGTTAGTTGAGCCATCAGGCAAGCCAGTCGAGCCGACTGCGCCCACGGCACTCTATCCGTCAATTAGCTATCGGCAGAGTAGCGCAGGGAGCGTTCCCGCGGTGACAGCTGCAGACGTCACCGAGGGAACGCAAGGAATGAGAAGCGCAGGCGCTTCTCTGACAGCTCCCGGCTCCCTAGTCGTGAAGAGTGCCCTTCAGCGCACAGCTGCGATAGAATTTAAGAAGGGGGAATTGTCAGCTGAACAGCTAGCTGAACTCAGACAGATTTGTCCCATCCGTTTGGAGATGGACGCGCTCACGGGCGCACAGCAGGTAGTTCACTCCCCAGTCCCGTACAAGCTTCTCATGGCTTTACGGAAAGCAATTTCAGAGACAGGGCTCCAAAGTCGTTTTACGAGGGGCACGCTTCAGCAAGTGTGCGAAACCACCATGTGGATTCCTCATGATTGGAAAGCCGTCATGAGGATGATGCTTACCCCCAGCCAGTACATGATTTGGGACAGTGAGTTCCGCCTAGAGGCGCAAGCTCGGGCTGCCAGGATGGGAGGCGCGGTAATCCCTGACCAGTTGTATGGTTCAGGTGCCTTTGAGCCCATCAACGCTCAAATTAACTTGCCTCTCGTCACCCTAGAGATGTCAGCCGAGGCTGCCTATAGGGCATACTTCAAGGTCCCAGCGTCTGGCAAAACGGCCAAAAATTACACCGCTATTAAGCAGGGAGCCCAAGAGCCCTACATGGACTTCATCAATCGCCTGGAAGAAGCAATTAGCAGGCAGATTGACAATGAGCAGGCCCAACAAGAGCTCATGATTAAGTTAGCCAAGGACAACGCCAACTTGGACTGCCGTAAAGTCTTGCAGTCCCTAGGCAATCGCCCTGACTTGACCTTAACGGACATGATCCGAGCATGCTCCGACGTTGGCACAGACTCCTACAAGATGGGTCTGCTAGCGGCAGCGGTGCAGGGAGGAAGAAGACCTAATGGCAAGAGCAAAGGGGCATGTCACACTTGTGGCAAGATCGGTCACTTCGCTAGGGAGTGCCGATCCAAGGGAGGCGGACAAAAGTCCGGCCGTCCCAAGGCTCCGAACACCCCCTGCCCGAAGTGCAAGAAAGGCTACCATTGGGCCAGGTATTGTCCGAGTTCGGGAAACCGGAATCCGGGCACGTCTCTGGCCCCAGTCCAAACAGAGGCTTCCTTCACCCAGATCCAGAACTCCCCAGATTTAGACTAGATTCCAGGCACATTCCAGGCACTGCGAGGGCACAGGCCAGCCCCAAGGGCAGCACAGGGCTAGAATTGACTTGCCAGGCGGATGTTACATGCAATCTGCCAGGCACTGTCTATCTGGTCGAGTCTCAATACATGGGACCCCTGCCCAGAGGCTTTATAGGTTTAGTTTTGCCCCGTAGTGTAGCTGGAGCACGCGGAATTTTTATAATTCCAGGAGTCATTGACTCGAATTTTTCAGGCATTCTCCAGGTCCAGCTTTGGACACACCTGCCCCAAACAATCCACAAGGGAGACACGTTAGCGCAACTGATCATGGTTCCTTGTCACTCGCCAGCAGGCAGCCAGGGAAGGCTCAGTGACAGCTCAGAGTCCGGTTCAGCAGACCGCTCGAGCGCGAGGGAGGCAGTGCAAGGATACCAGGTCTTAGCGACAGTGGAGACCAACATTGAGTGGAAGCAGCGCCCCGTTATCGAGGTATTTTTGAACAAAAGAGTGTTCTCAGGGTTACTCGATACTGGAGCGGATGTGACCGTGATAAGCAGGAGCCAGTGGCCAAGAGAGTGGGCCATTGAGCCGGTCTCCGATGTGTGGGGGGTAGGAGGCGTTCAGGAAGCATTTAGGAGCCGAGAGTGGGTAGAAGTCACAATCCCAAGGGCTGACGGCACGGCGGTAATTCGGCCGCACATTCTTGATGTGCACGTCAATCTTTGGGGGCGAGACATTCTCCAGCAGTACGGTGCCACCCTTACCTTTGGGTAATGGCGTTGCCACTTAAATGGCTCACCGATACTCCGGTCTGGGTAGAACAATGGCCGGTAGTGGGAGAGAAATTAGTTGCCCTCAAGCAGCTAGTTAAGGAACAGCTAGACGCAGGACACATAGAACAGTCCACAAGTCCCTGGAATTCGCCAATTTTTGTTATTAAGAAGAAGTCGGGGAAGTGGCGACTCCTCCACGATCTCAGAGAGATCAATAAATGCATTCAGCCGATGGGTCCGCTTCAATGCGGCATCCCAAATCCTAACATGATTCCCGAGGGGTGGGAGATTCTAGTCGTAGATCTCAAGGATTGCTTTTATACAATCCCCTTAGACCCCAGGGACCGGGAAAGGTTCGCCTTTACAGTGCCGGTCGTGAACCACGGTGAGGCCACGCAGCGTTACGCGTGGAAATTTTTGCCACAGGGCATGCTCAATTCGCCCACCCTGTGCCAAATTTATGTTCACGACGCACTGGCAAAGTTCCGAAGCCTTTACCCTAAAGCTATTGTCTGTCACTTCATGGATGATATTTTAGTAGCGTTGCCGCAGCTTGGCAGCAAAATGTTTTCTGACCTCCAGGCCAGCCTGGGGGACAAAGGCTTACTCATTGCCCCGGAAAAAGTGCAGAGAACCGAGCCCTTCTCATACTTGGGCCACCGGCTTCTCCGCTCTTTTGCAGCGCCAGTTCTGCCTCAGATAAATTTACAAGACTCAGTCACCCTTGTAGAGTTGCAGCAAGTTTTGGGAAACATCAATTGGGCCAGACCGTATTTTCGTTTAGATACGGATCTTCTAAAGCCGCTCTTCTCGCTGCTAACCTTAGGTAAGCAGCCGGCAGACCGGATAAAAATCTCTCGAGACGCGCACTTGGCACTCGAGAAGGTGAACCAAGTTCTCAGCCAGAGGTGGGTGGATAGGATCGCCCAGGGGCCATATGCCCCGATCCTGAATTTGTACATCGTACGGTCAGGATCCATGTTCACTGGGGCGCTAGGAGTAGACTCAGAGAAGGGAGCGAAAATTGTGGAGTGGGTATATTTGCCTAACACCTCTTCTCGGAACATTGTTCCGCCCCAAGAACTGGTCTCCGCGGTGATCTACCGCGGCAGGCTGAGAGCAAGGGACATTTCTGGGCACGATTTAGCTAAGATCATAGTCCCGTTCACCAAGGAACAAATTCATCAGTTGATGCAGCTAGGTGACTCGCTTCCGATAGCTTTGGAGGGATTCACTGGAAGCTTGGCATACCATTTGCCCAAAGACCCCAGACTTGTCTCACTCCAGACAGGAACAGTCAGTTTGTTCGAATTGCTTTCGCTGGTCCCGCTTCAGGGGGCCAAGACAGTTTTTACCGATGGGGGACGCACATATGGTGTCCTGACTTGGCAGGAGGGCGAAGCTTGGCACACGCTGCTAACTCTTCCACAGAAGTCCGCGCAGCGGGCGGAGTTGGTGGCCGTGAACCTTGCCTTGCGCACCTTCGCCAAGGAACGCTTAAACATCATTACTGACAGTCTATACGTTAGGAATTTACTCCACAGTCTACCGGGAGCTTACATCACTCCCGCGATAGACAAGAACTTGCTTAGTCTGTTTCTCACTGCCCAATTTCATTTGCGGAACCGCACGGAGCCGCTCTATATTGCCCACATCCGAAGTCACCAAGACCTACCGGGCCCGATTTCCGCGGGCAATAGCAGAGCAGATGCGGCGGCAAAGGAAATTCAGCAACGTTCGGTTTTGGGAGTTTTTACTACTCCAATTCAAAGTCATGCTTTTTTTCACCAAAATGCCAAGGCACTCGCCAGACAGTTCAATCTGCCGCTTTCTCAAGCCCAAGGCATAGTCCGCTCTTGCCAGCATTGTGCAGGAGCACCGGGGGGGCCCTCGTGGGGGGGTCAACCCACGAGGGACAGAGGCTAATCAGGTATGGCAGATGGACGTCACGCATGTGCCGCAGTTCGGCAGATGGCAATACATGCATGTCTGCATTGACACTTTTTCTCAGTTCGTTTGGGCGACGGCGCAGAAAGGGGAGGCTGCTTCCCATGTGGAGCAGCACCTCCTTTCCTGCATTGCGGCGATGGGCAAGCCGCGGCACGTGAAGACGGACAACGCGCCGGCCTACAGTTCCAGGCAGTTGGCCGCCTTCATGGCTACTTGGGACATCAAGCACACATTTGGAATTCCCTACAATCCGCAAGGGCAAGCGATTGTAGAGCGGGTCAATCGGACGCTAAAGTCCTATATTGACAAACAAACAGAAAGGGGGGAGCCACCAGCCCTCCCCAAATCACAGGGAGAAGCACAGTTCTGCCTGAATAAGGTATTGTTCACATACAATCACCTTAATGTTTTTTCAGATTGTACGCCGCAGGAGAAGCATTTCCGCCGTTCGGAAGCTCTCCCGCGACCTATGGTCTGGTACCGAGTGCCACCAGACCCTTCTTGGAGGGGCCCGGTGCCGCTCATAACCTGGGGAAGAGGGTATGCTGCAGTTATGTCTCCTACAGGTGTCGTTTGGATTCCAGCTCGGTGCGTCAAGCCTCATTTGGAACCACATGGCGTGGACCCAGACCGACCCGAGTCCGATCCCGGAGATGGAGGATCTCACGCTGACCGACAGGACCCGCCGGAGGAGACGGCCGCCGACGGCGCCGAAGATCACCTGGGGGATGGTCAAGGCTCTTTGCAGTGAGGCTGAGGACACCCTCCAGCGCGAGGAGAGGGAGCCGACACCGGAGAACCTCGTAGCAGCAGTCTTTGCCCAGATTCATGCCAACTCCATGGCGGTCACCGTCATCCTGACCCTCACCCTGCTTTTGGGGGGAGGCGTCCAGGCCGCCTCACTGGAGGCCAGCGATTTCATGCCAGGCGGAGACCTCTCTGCCCGGATGCAGTACAACATTTGGGAAAGGTTGGCTACCCTTGTCAACCAGTCCGATTTTTGCCTCAGGCAGGACGTTGGCTCTGCCTCAATCCTCAGCACCTGCCTTGTCCCGGTGTGCCATTCTCCAGGCGCACACCCCCGGGACGGGGACTGGCTGGTGAGGAGACTCTTCAGCCCATACATCCCATCCGCTTCCTCGGAATATGCTCGTTGGGAGATGCGGCTAACCATGACTTTGCCGGCTGATGCAGCCACTCTCCACACTCCTCGAGTGGCGGTCAGCCCGAACTCTACCTGCGGCCGGATACACGGTTGCTCCGGACCCGGCCGAGCCCGGCGCCGTTGCCTCGATGTAGGCAGCGGCAATTGGACTTGCAACGACCCAGTGTCACTTGGTTCAAAGTATGCACACATCACCCTACCGTCTGGATGGTTCTTCACTTGTAACCAGTACACGTTTAACTATATTCCTGCTAATATTACAGACTCTATATGTTGTATCAGTCGTTTAACTCTGTTGCTTCCTACTAAGGACATGATCGCCCCACGCACTGACGTTCCCAATGTTTCTAATGTATCCCATGTTCCCTCACTCATAAGGCACACTCGCACCACCATGTTAGACAGCTCCTGTGAAAGCAGCTTTAGAGTAATGAGACCTGCCGAATACCTCTCTTTGGCAGTCAGCATCTTTGGCGTGCCCGGCTTAGCCGTCGGCAACGCAAAGAGGATCGGTCGCTTGGCTTGCGGTTTAGCAAAGGCCATCAACCATACCTCCTCAGCGATAGCGCTCCTCAATCAGGAGCAGGCGGAACTTCGCCATGCCATTCTCGATAATCGGGTGGCTATCGACTACCTCTTATTGTTGCACCACTTGGGCTGCGAGTCTTTTCATGGTATGTGCTGCTTTAATCTTACGGACAACTCTCGTAAGATTCAAAGCCAGATCACAGATCTCCACACCATAGTAGCAGGCATCACAGAAGGCTCTGCATGGGGGGCTTGGTGGAGCTCTCTGTGGAAATGGATGTGGTCGTGGATCCCCTGGGGGTGGCTTCAGACGGTGATCAAGGTGGTGGTGGGGGTAGTCATACTAGGCATTGCAGTTTGCTGTTTTGCTCAATGTATCCCCCCGCTGATCTCGAAGTGTCACCGCAGAAGGAGACCCCGTGACGTCAATCCCGACCCACAGCTGATGCCGCTCCTACGCAAGATCGCCGGTCAGGTTCTTAAATAAAACAGAAAGGGGAAATATGGTTTCCCCATGCCCATCGGGCATGGAAACGGCTCTTGCAAAGGCCGCTTCGGGAGAACGCTCCTTTAGCCGCGGGCTCTGCGGGCAGACAAATTAAGGGGGGTGAATAAAATATAGGGTTTGATTCACCTAATTACATGACCTGACCGACGATTCTGCAAGGTAGGCTAATCACTAACTCCAGTGACTGATCAGGTAAACACTCATCTCCTGGCCAAGGAAAATCCCCGGTGCAAACAGTGCAGATGTTTACCCCTGGCTAAGCCCTAAACAATGGTCTTCCTCGTCCCGTGTTTGTCCGAAATAATTAACTTCCCCTTTGAGAGGTTTCCCAATTAACCTGAGTAAACAAGGTGATGTGATTGACTTTCGGGTGATGGTTTTTTCTACCTGCCTTCTGATCTATATAAGGTGTATGTATTTTCCCAATAAACTACTGATCTGATCTCGCTCCTGTTGCCTCGTGTTGTCATTGATCAGTCTCCTCCGGGATCTAACGCCGCCCTAGCGGCCAGACATCGCTACACTAACCCAATAAGAATAAAACCATGAGAGGTTTGCTATGAAATTTCTCTAGGTATGTGGTCTCAGCTTTCTTTAGTTTCATATGTCAGAATAAGTATGTTTGTATGCATGTTTGTTTGTCATAAGTCTAGTCGTTGTTCAGTGTTATGGCAAAGTTGTTTTGTTATTACCTTGACAAAGATGTGCGAAATGTCCATTTACCGGAGGGACATTGAGACTTGAGTCTTAGCACCCCACACTGTTCTTCTGCCTGCACGGATGTTTCTCTCTTATTCTCCCTTAAGGTCTAACGCTACGCCGATTACATCTGGATGTGGTTTTGCAGCTCATCCATCATTCCAAGACTATTTATAGACCGAAAGTCTACAACGAGCTTTGATACCATTGCACACAGGGGCTGCGTGGGATATGGACATAGCTCACAGGGAGATTTTGGTGTTATTAGACTTCGTTATTATCGGACTTTGTGATTATTTTACCTTAGTTGTATGCAGGGCTTTGAAGACGGGTGGGTGTTACTTGTATTTCGTGAGTTTGACCGTTAGCAACTTGCTGCTTGTTGTTTCTGTGTAAATAGTTTATTCATTTTTATATGTGATATATTAAAGACACTTTTGCATGTTATTACACAGTCTATCATCTTTGCCATAACAATTTTTCTTAGTTGAATCTATATTATTATTGTATTGCTTATTTTTGGGTGTGTCTCCTTTCCACGTTGTTCCAGTGATTCAGGCAGACTTTCCTGATTCTACAGTCGTAGCTGCAAATAAAATACATTTTAACTTTCAAAGGTCAATCAGAGAACAAAACAAAACAAGAACTTCACCGCCACCTCCGGGCCCCCACCAATGGCCGGAGGGGAGATAGTCTGTGTTTTGTTTTGGATTATAGTACTGTACTATATTTTGTTTTTTGGGGTTGTATTTTACTATTACTATGATTGTTTACTGTGCTGTTGTTGTATTAATTGTAAGCCACGGCGAGTAGGCGGTAATATAAATCTAAATAAATAAATAAATAAAATGCTGACTACAGTTGCTGGGAAAATCTCCTGCTGCGACCATCAGACATACTTAAAACTTAAGGATCTCCCTCTTCTAATGATACATTCTTCTACTTTCTTGTCTAGGTCAGATGTGAAACTGCCAAAACGAAGGCAGTTTTGGTGAATTCATTATGTAGTTCCTTTCGCCTGATCTAATGTGTCAAAGACTAGTCAGCACAACAAGTTTGCCATTGCCCAGGATTAAGATACGCCTGATTGTAGTTCAAAAATACCACAATCTTTAAAGAGGCTTTTTTATGTGTACCCCATTTTAGCTAGTTGATTATGACTAGTGAATTTAATTGTGTTGCCTCACTCAGATATTTTGCACTCTAGCCTATTTTATTCTGTTTTGGATAACCTCAAGGCATTTAGAATTTAGCAGGTAGCATTTTCTCCGAGTGTTGCATTAGCAAAAGAAAAAAATTTGGAGCAAAGGACAAGCACTCTTGACAATTTGCAAAAGTGACTTTTGGTTTACCCTGTATGAATTGTTGGTCAAGAATATGTAAGGATAGTTGTCTGAAATATATCTGAGACATAATAGGGATTACAAAATATTGTTCTGAAAAGTATTAAATGAAATACAGTAATAAAGTTCAGACTTGCAAAAGATATGGCAAAGTCAGCCAAACATCTTGTAATTTACCGAGGCAAAAATAGCACAGACTGCAATATAGACCCCAATGATTTAAGAAATGCTACATGAGCTATTGATTTATTATGTAAGATAGGTTGGGAATGCGGTGACTCAAGTGGTTAAGACACTGAACTCGACGACTGGAAGGTCAGAGTTTGATTCCCAAGTACTGCATGATGGAGTGAGCTCCCATCTCTGCCCAGCTCCTGCCAACCTAGCAGTTGGAAAGCAAGAAATTGCAAGTAGATAAATCAGTACCACTTTGGTGGGAAGGTAAACAGCGTTCTGTGCACTCCACAGCACTGGCTCTTTGGCTATAAGCAGAGATGAGCACTGAACCCTAGAGTAAGATATGTCTGGCTTTCGAGCAAGGGCAACCTTTACTTTTACCTAGGTTTCACACACCTCTAGCTTTTAGCATGGAAATAAGATCAATCTGTTCCCACATTAACATTACCAATATAGTACTTCTGTCTGGTACCATATGTATGGCCATTTCAGTGAAGAGTATAGAAATAGCCTTGTCTGTGATCTCATCCTCAGCTGTGATCAGAGGACGTATGTACTTGGGGAAGGAAGAGCAGGGATGGTGAACATTTTAGAGACCGAGTGCCCGAGTGCCCAAACTCGGGGGGCGTGGTTAAAGATGGCGATGTGAGATGAACACTTTCCCAGCGCTGTGATAAAGGGGGGGGCACTTATAGTGGATAAAGGAGGAATTTACCATCAAAAGAAATATATATTATATATAAACAAGCCAGCCAGCGAAATTGATTAAAGAAACTTCGTGAGTGCACGGACAAAGCGGAGGCAAGTGGGGATCAGGGCTGGGGAGGAATGGTCGGGGCAGGCGGAGGCAAGCCCTGGGCATTCCTGGGCAGCCGTTAATCCAGAGTGAGCATTGGGAGTGCCGTGAAGAATTGAGCTCCTCTCACTGTTTGCTTTGTTTTCCATTCCACACTGCTTGGACTAGGTGGGAACAGAGACTTTGATTAGGAGTTGCTGAATATTGAAAAAGAAGATTTTTGCTTGTGCATGAACTGAGCTTTTTTGGGGGAGATTAACAAAACTCATATCTAATTACATTGAAGCTAAAATGGCGATTGCATTTTGAGACTTTGTGGCTGCAGAGGCATCTTGTTTTGTCTTCAAGAAACTTTGTTTCATTCTCGAGTTAGTTCCTCCTTTCCCTCTCCCTCCACGCCTCTGAAGAAACTGTTAAGGTCGTATGGGAGAGATTGAAGTTAAGGGAGATTGGATTTTATATAATGAGTAGTTTATATTTGCCTTTTTTGAAGAACCACAGTTAATTTTGAATTGGAAACTTTGCTACAGACGGACTGAGTTAATTGGACTAACACAATAATTTAAGGGATTAGATCACCAATATAGGGGGCAGCCTATTTTTTGTTTATGGACAATTTTTGGATTTTAAAGCTGGAATTTTGCTACAAAAGCTGTGATTATCTACAATTATTAATCAATTACTTCAGCTGGATAAATATATGATTTACAAGACTTGGAGCCCTTTGAAAGTAACAAATACTAGAAATTGGAATAATAATAATAATAATAATAATAATAATAATAATAATAATAATAATAATAATAATAATAATAATAATAATAATAATAATAATAATAATAATAATAATAATAATAATAATAATAATAATAATAATAATAATAATAATAATAAATCCCCCTTCCTTCCCCCCTTCTTTTTCTTTTTTTTCTTCTTCCCTTTTTTCTTCTTTCTTCTTTTTGATTCATAAAAAATAATAATTAATATTTGAAAATACTTTTTTTTCTTCCTTCCTTTTTTTCTTTCAAAATTTTTCTTTTTCTTTTCTATTTTATTTTTTTATTCTTTTTTAAATTGGATTTTTGTCTCTTATTGTTTTTTAGATATAATGTTGATTTGAAGAAGATTGTAAATTAGATATTGGAGACTTTATAATAAGTAAGGTTGTTAATGTTGATTGATTGGGTAGTGTGAATGAGCCATCATGGACGAGGAGCGGAAAAGCATAAGAAGCCTCTATGGTCCAGGGTGGTGCGTGAAACCTCGTCAGACCGGAGTTATAAAAGACTGGTCAGGATGGAAGACGAGAGCAAAGGGACACCAAGAAGCTTACAACAAGAATTGAAGGAAGCAAAGGAACAGGAAAGGGTGAGAAAGATTTTAGAGCAACAGCAACAGAAACAGCAACAACAGCAGCAACAACAACAGTCGCAGCAACAACAACCACAACAACAGCAGCAGCAGCAGCAACAGCAGCAGCAACAGAAATTACAGAAGGATAAAGATGAGAAGGACACGGGGTCACTCAAGAGTGAATATGAAATGATTAAAGACCGATTAGATCATATGGAGTTGAACATACAAAAAGACTTACACGGTATACAGATTAGAATTCAAAGCGACGTGCAGAAATTAGAGCAGGAATGGGTCAAGGACAAGACTGAATTTATGAAAGGACAATTGAACCCTCAATCTATGATGACTGATCTTATTAAATCTATGAATATAGGCCATGATAAACTGGAAAAGGGACAGGATGCACTTAAAAAAGAACAGGATGAGTTGAAAAAAGATCAAGTCAAAATAACAAAAGAAGTCATAGAAATAAAAGAAAAGGATAAGGAAAGAGATCGTAAAATAGGGAGTCAAGAGAAGAGATTGGAATTAATGGAGGAACAGATGAGATGGGCCAATATAGTTATTAGAAAGATTTCAGAGAAAACCCCAGACCAGTTGAAAATCAGAGTTATAGTTTGGCTGAACGGATTAGGTTTGGGAACCAATTTTGGCCCTGAGCATATATTGAGTGTCTTTCGTTTAGGTTCAAAGATGAATAGAACAGGACCAAGAAATGTCTTACTGAAGTTTGCAAATGTGATAGACAAATTGAATGTTATGGCACACCTCAAAAAATGGGTTCGCAGTCTTTGAAGTTGGATGGAGATGACATTGAGGTATACAACAATATTTCCGTAGAGGAGAGAATCTGGAAGCAGATGATGAGACCAATAACTAAAAGACTGATTGCTAAAAACATAAAGTATAATTGGAAATTCCCCAGACAATTGAATTTTTTACAGTTAGGTAGGTGGTTCATCATTACTCAGGATCTGGACCCAATGTACATCTTTGAACAAGCAAAATTGGTTGAAAATGAAGGATTGGGATGCACTCAAGGAAGAGTTAATTGTCTCAGGAGGCTATAAATCAGCATATCAGGGGGAGGATGATTTGGAGTCACTGGGTGCAGTAGGTGGTACATAATAGATTTAGTAGCAGCATGAGGGATTGAATAACATCTATGATAATCTTGCATCGGCAACACGTTTCCCCCCTCCCCCCTTTGGGAGACAAAGATAGCTTTTTTGATAGAAAAGTGGGGAGGGTAAACAAATATTTTTGTTTTTTGTTATATTTTATATATTTGTTTTTTCTTTTCAATGTAGGGTGACGGGGAATTCCTGGCTAAAGGAATACACGCCCACAGGAGGATGCGGTGAACACAATTTAGAGGGTTTGGGTGAATTATGAAGAACATAAAGGTATTAGCTTGGAATGTGAAAGGTACTGGCTGCCAAGTTAAATGCAGAAGATTAGAATCAGCTCTTAGGAGAGATAGGCCAGATATAATCTTTCTTCAGGAGACTTATCAGAAATCAGGTGAGGTGAATAAACTATATTTAGGATGGACTCAAATATATGAAAAAGCGTATGGCTCCTCAAAAGCAAGAGGAGTAGCAACATTGATATCAGATAGATTGGGTTTTGATATGACTAAGAAAATAGCTGATCCGGAAGGTAGGTATTTAATTATACGAGGTAAAATTGATGAGGAGGAAATTACATTGGTAAATATATATGCTCCTAATGATCGTCAGGAGAAATTTTTAGATAAGATATGTCACATTTTGAGGGAGGAAGGTTCTGCAAAGATGATAGTGGCAGGAGATTTTAATCTGATAAGATCAATGGCAGATTGTACAAATTTAAGACGGGGTGGAGTCAGCAAAACAAGAATTCTGGATAGATGGATGAATTTGTTAGCATTGAAAGATGTATGGAGGGAAATAAAAGAATCAAAACGAGCTTATACTTTTTTCCCCAGGTTTATAATACTTATTCAAGAATAGACTATATATTTGTTACAGAAAATATTATTAAAAATTTAGAATATATAGAGACAGGAATAATTAAAGAGTCTGATCATGCAAAAGTATTGATGGTTTTTAAATCAGGAGGAGTAAAGAGTGGAGTTAACTGGAGATATGATCCTAAATTATATAAAGACCCGGAGATTAAGTCACAGATGACGCAAAATTGGGAGGAGTATTGGCATTGGAATGATACAGGAGAAGTTGGATATCACATAGTTTGGGACACCATGAAGTCGATATTTAGAGGGGAAAGCATTAAGCTGGCAAATGTTAGAAATAGACAGTATAGGATTGAAATGAAGAAATGGAAAAAGAGGTAAAAAATTACAGGAGGAACACGCAAAAACAAAAAAATGAGGACCTTTGATAAAATACAAAGGTTGAAAATGGAGATAGTGGAAAAGGATATAGAAAAGGTATAAAGGGATCTAATTTATTTGAAGAGGGAGTATTTTGAGTTTAGCAATAAAAATTCAAAAATGTTGGCAAGAGCGGCAACTGAAAAAAGGGGTAAAAGGGAAATTGGAATTTTGATTAAGGATGGAATTAGATATAACAAATTAAAAGATAAAATAAATTTAATTAAAGATTTTTACCAGGAGTTATATACTGAAAAAAAGATAAATGTAGGGAAGTTAAGAGATCAATTGGCAAAACAAATGGGGGGGGGAGATAACTTTAGAGCACAAATCTAGAATGGAAGAATTAATAACAGGTAAAGAAATAAAAGATGTGATTGATAAGTTGAAGACATGTAAATCTCCAGGGGAAGACGGATTGCCAGCAGAGTTTTATAAAGAGTTTGAAGATAGGGTGGTCCCAAGATTATTAAAATTATTTAATCATATATTGGAGGGAGGTTCAATTCCGACTTCTTGGTATAGATCTATAATTGTTTTAATACCAAAACCGGATAAAGATCTAGAAAAGGTGGAGTCATACAGACCCCTCTCTTTAATAAATCAAGACGCAAAAAAAATGTATGACAATATTGGCAAACAGATTAAACAATGTCATGAATAATTATATAAGCAAAGATCAGGTTGGATTTTAAAAGGTAGGCATATGGTGGATTTGACAAGGAGGGCTTTGGATATAATGGATATTGCTTCAAAAGAGAAAGAGAAAGTTGGAATGCTATCCCTGGATATATTTAAAGCATTTGACTCTCTTCAATGGGTGGCTATTAATGAGGTAATTAATTCTTATGGGTTTGGAGATAAAATTAAGAGAATTATTGAACAATTATATCAGCAAAGTTCTGCCAATATTAGAGTAAATGATGTAATGACAGATGAGGTGAAATTAGAGGCAGGAACTCATCAAGGGTGTCCATTATCTCCAATACTATTTATTATGGCAATGGAGGTGTTAGCAAATGCCATAAGGCAGGATAGAAATATTGAGGGATTCGCTGATATAAAGATAAGCCTTTACGCTGATGATACTTTAGTAAGTGTAAAACATCCTTTGAGGGCTTTGGATAGGATTCAAGAACACCTAAATGATTTTGAGGAAGTAACAGGATTGAGGATAAATTGGGACAAGTCCGAGATGATAACATGGAATGTAGTTAAAGAAGATCAAAATAAAATAAAAGATAAATATAAAATCCAGGTTAGGGAAAAATTTAAATATTTGGGGATAAATATTTCCTCCAATTGGGATGATCTTAAGAGTCTTAATCATGGAAAGCAAAAAAAGGAAATTAAAGAAAAAATCTTGCAATACAATAAATTAAAGTTGTCTTGGTTCGGTAGAGTGACGTTATGTAAGATGATGTTTCTTCCAAGATTAAATTTTTGTTCGATGCCCTCCCGATTCAATTAAAAGACAAAGAAATAAAAGACTTTCAAACTTTTTTTAATGCATATTGTAATGGAGGAAGAAGGTCTAGACTTAATAGAGGTTGATGTATTTATCCCAAAAAGAAGGTGCATTGGGTATACCGAATCTTAAAAATTATTATAGAGCTTTTCAAATTAGAAATGTAGTTAAAATGTTAAGGAAGGAGAAATCAATTTGGGAAGACATGGAGATGAAGGAATTAAATCAGATTGGTAAAGCAGTATTTTTGGATAAAGAGAGGAATAAAACAGGGGTTAAAAATAAAATGTTGAAAGCAACACTTGATACCTGGAAAAAAGTAAAGAAGGATTTAGTCCCTGATCTATCTCCGATTATAGAAATAGCTGATTTTAAAAAATTCCCGATAAAGTTAGATAGAGAAGTTAAGGAAATTTTGGGTGAATATAATATTTTTCTGTTGAAAGATTGGTTAAATCTGTGCAAAGATAGGGAGAGAAAAGTGGAGTTATATACACAGCTGAATTTAAATTGGTTACAGGTATTACAGGTAGATAAATGGAATAGTGTCTATTTGCAAGAAAATAGTTTGGAAAGAGATACTACTGATTTTGAGGAAATATTACTGAAAATTAGAAGAGGGGAAGTGGATATAAAGGGTTTGGTGAGCAAAATTTATAGGATTTTAAATAAAGATATTAACTCACAAGAAACATTGAAGAAAATATGGGAGCAAGATCTTAATGTTAGCATCACAGATCTTGATTGGAAAAAGAAATGGAACAAAAGAATTATGAGAGCTATGTCTGTCAGAATCAAAGAACATAATTTTAAATTTTTATGGAGATGGTATTTGACCCCCAGTGCGGTTGCATCTGATAGATAAAAATAAAAGTCAAATGTGTTGGAGATGTAAAAATAAATTGGGAACTTATGAACATATGTGGTGGAGTTGTAGGATAGTTAACGAATTTTGGGAGAAAATAGGAAAAGAAATTGTTAGAATTATGGGAATAAACGTTAATCTGGGGCCAAATTTAGCGTTACTGACAGACACAGGAAAGGTAAATTTAGATAAGGACAAAAAAGAATTGTTGTCGATATGTTTGACAATGGCGAGACAATGTATAGCGAGGAATTGGAAAAATGATTTAACATTAAAGATTGAAGAATGGTATAGGGAAATGTGGCAGTTAGCTCTGAATGATAAATTAACATGGGAATTGAATAAGAAAAAGGGAATAGTAAAAGAGAATAGATTTTTGCGAATTTGGCAACCTTTTGTGGACTATGGTAAAAAAAAATGATGGGAGCAGAACAGTGCCTGAACATTCCAGTTTTTTGAAATAATATAAAAATGTGTCCTACCGCATCCTCCAGTGCCTTGTACAGTCACTTAGGGTGATATAGCACTTGAATCTATTGTAACTTATTGGAAAGTTTGGTTTTAGTTTTCTTTAAGGAAACAGGATATATATATATATATATATAATATATAATATAATATAATATAATATATATATTAGTTGTTTTTTGTTTATATGTTATAAAATCAATAAAAAGTATTTTAAAAAAGTATTAAATGAAATACAGTAATAAAGTTTAGACTTGCAAAAGATATGGCAAAGTCAGCCAAACGTCTTGCAATTTACCGAGGCAAAAATAGCACAGACTGCAATATAGACCCCAATGATTTAAGAAATGCTACATGAGCTATTGATTTATTATGTAAGATAGGTTGGGAATGCGGTGACTCAAGTGAATTCGACACTGAACTCGACACTGAACTCGACGACTGGAAGGTCAGAGTTTGATTCCCAAGTACTGCATGATGGAGTGAGCTCCCATCTCTGCCCAGCTCCTGCCAACCAGCAGTTTGAAAGCAAGAAATTGCAAGTAGATAAATCAGTACCACTTTGGTGGGAAGGTAAACAGCGTTCTGTGCACTCCACAGCACTGGCTCTTTGGCTATAAGCATAGATGAGCACTGAACCCTAGAGTAAGATATGTCTGGCTTTCGAGCAAGGGCAACCTTTACTTTTACCTAGGTTTCACACACCTCTAGCTTTTAGCATGGAAATAAAATCAATCTGTTCCCACATTAACATTAGCAATATAATACTTCTGTCTGGTATGGCCATTTCAGTGAAGAGTATAGAAATAGCCTTGTCTGTGATCTCATCCTCAGCTGTGATCAGAGGACGTATGTACTTGGGAAAGAAGAGCAGGGATGGCGAACATTTTAGAGATCGAGTGCCCAAACTCACCTTTGCCACAGACTCAACAGGCTGCCATCCACGCTGCACCTTCACACAGCATATGAGACACCCGCCTTACCCAAGACAGGGGGGGGGCAGGAAGCACTCCCATTGGGCTGCTGGGCAGAGGGGCGGGGCAAACTATGTTCTTGGGAGAGAGGAAGTGCTCCCATTGGGCTGTTGGGCAAAGGAGCAGGACAAACTCTGTGCTGGGACGATGACACACATGCCCATAGAGAGAGCTCTGAGTGCCCACTCTGGCACGCATGCCATAGGTTCACCATTACTGCTATAGAGAATCCAGGGCTCCTAAGAGAAAAATAAGCCAGGAACCCTTAAGAAGATTGGAGCAGCTGCCAGTACTTCTTTCTAGACTCATTTTTGGTCCTCACCTGGCCTATAGTAAGGTTCACAGAATCCCTGAGTATCCATTCATCGGGGAGTCATGTTTCTGCTGGCCTCAGTCTAACAGCTACCATGGTCCTCTTGACTCCATGGCAACATACAGCCTATCTGCTCTTAAAGCAATGTGTTCCTGAGTTTGCCACAGCTTACAGTCCAGTCCACCTGCTCCCTCAGTAACATATGTTTTACCTGGCTTGAACTCCATGGCATTTTACAAATCACTTGTTCTAAATCCTGTCAGAGGAATACCAGACTGTCTATCCCTGGCCCTGATATTTTGTTCCATTCCCACTGGGCCCATTGACACTTGCTCATGGTATAAAAGGGTAGGTACTCTTGATCTCAAACTGGATTAATGACAATAGCAGCATTCCCATCGGTGCCATTTTGGATTGTCTATCTGAGAAAGGCTACAGGGCATAAGAACATAAGAACATAACATAAGAACATAGGAACAACCTTGCTGGAACAGGCCACAGCCCATCCAGTCCAGCATTCTGTCTCACACAGTGGCTCACCATTTGCTTCAGGGTATTCCCAAGCAGATGCCTCCACCTGTTTAGGATTCCCTGGAAATGGCATTGAGAGATATCTTGCCTATCTCTCCAACCCAGAGGTTTTCCTTAGGTATTCATAATTATAGCCATTGATACTTGTCTAATCCTTTCTTAAAGCTGTCAAGACTGACAGCTGTCACCACTTCTTCTGGCAGGGAGTCAATAGACCAGTGAGCCTCTGGGTGAAAAAGTACTTTCTCTTATTTGTTTGAGAATTAGTACCCAAAGGTTTCATGGAGTGCCCCCTAGTTCTAGTGTTTTGTGATAGGGGAAACAGTTTTTCCTTATCTACTTTGTCCACACCGTGCATGATTTTATAAACTTCAATCAGGTCACCTCTTAGACGTCGTCGTTCAAGAGTGAAAAGGCCCAACCGTTGCAGCCTCCGATGGTAAGGAAGGTGTTCCAGTCCCCTAATCATTCTGGTTGCCCTCCTCTGCACTTTTTCCAGCTCCATAATATCCTTCTGGAGGTATGGCAACCAGAACTGTACACAGTATTCCAGATAGGGCCTCACCATAGATTTATAAAGAGGCAAAATGACACTTGCTGACTTATTTTCTATACCCTTCCTAATGATCCCTAGTATTGAGTTTGCTTTTTTCACTGGTGTGGCACACTGGGTTGACACCTTCATTGAGCTGTCCACCAGGACACCAAGGTCCCTTTCCTGGTTTGTCGCAGAGAGTTCAGACCCCATCAGTTTATAAATGTAATTGGGGTTTTTTGCCCCAACGTGCATTTAGTGTATGAGAGTCAAGACACACGACACAGCCAAGGGCTGGGTTAACTCAGGTTTATTGCATGGTGGGCAGAGGGAACATGAGGTAATGGCGGACAAACAGCTCTATATATATGGTAGTAACGTATTTGAATGTGGCTCCACGATAGTCCATTGGCTACGGGCCCCCGTGACGTCATTGCTAGTCACGCCCTTCTTGTCCAGGTGTAGGTAGCGGCGGGAAAGCTTCCCGCGCTGCGGTCTTTGATGGGTTTGAACCAGGAGAGCTTGGACGCTCGCTGCTGCCAGCTGGTGGTCATTAGCTCGCGTCCTATTACAGGGTTTATAGTGATACAGCTGAAGGTTACATTGTTACTCATAGGCAAGGTTACATTAGTTCAGATACATTGACATCACATGTGGAAGGTTACACTGTTAGAACACAACAGTGCATCACTCTGCACTTACTAATGTTGAAGCTCATTTGCCACTGTTTTGCCCATTCCCCCAGTGTCAAGAGATGCCTCTGGAGCTCCTCACAATCTCTCACAGTTTTCACTACCCTGTATAATTTAGTGTCGTCAGCAAATTTGGCTACCTTGCTATTTACTTCTACTTCTAGATCTGAATCTTGGGGGACCCCACTCTTTACTTCGCTCCACTTGGAGAAGTGTCTATTTAGTGCTACCCTCTGTTTCCTATCCCTTAGCCAGTTGCTGATCCAGGACAAGACCTGTCCCTTTATTCCATGACTAGTAAGTTTATTCAAGAGCCTTTGGTGCGGGACCTTGTCAAAAGCCTTCTGAAAGTCCATATAAACAATGTCAACTGGATCCCCCTTATCAACATGCTTGTTGACAATCTCAAAAAATGCCAACAGGTTAGGTAGGCATGATTTGCCCTTGCAAAAGCCACGTTGGCTCTCCTTTAGCAGCGCCTTCTATTCTATGTGCCTATTAATTCTATCTTTTAGGATGGTTTCCATCACTTTACCTGAGACACATGTCAAACTGACTGGTTGGTAATTTCCTGGATCACCCCTGGATCCTTTTTTTGAAAATTGGTGTTACATTCGCTACCTTCCAGTCTTCAGGCACAAAGCCTGATTTGAGGGAAAGATTATATATTTTGGCATCTTCAACATTCCATCTCTTCATGGGGAAGATAGATATAGCACCTATTTACTATTTGTGAGGTGTTCCCCATTGTTTAGAGCGGGAAATCAATTATGCCATGAGAGATGACTATGTTTAGCAACCGGCAACTTAGCACCAATGAAAATAGCCACATGGTGGTTTTTTAATGATACAACTAGCATAGTTTGCCCAGCCTTGCGGGGCAGTTTTTATTTGTGTGTGTGTGTGTTTTTGTTTGTTTGTTTTTTAGTTAAGGGTGGTTTGGGTGGGTGTGTTTTGCATTTGTGGTTTGTGACTTTTTTAAAATCTATTTTATTAGATTTATGTGTGATTTGGATTTATTTCTTATTTTTCTGACTTGTTTTTACTCTTGTGGCCTCTAGGTGGGGCTGTTAGTAATAGTGTTGGATTCTCTTTTTGTTAGACTTGTTTTTTCTCTCCCGGCCTCTAGGTGAGGCTTCTTCCGGTAAGTAGTCTTTGTTTCTTCATATCTGTTCTGGAGTCATGGAGGGAGGACGTGCTGGTGAGTTCTCTGGGTTTTCTTCTGGGTTTTGTTTTTTGTTTTGTTTTGTTTTTGATGTTGGACTGGGAGGTGTTTCTGTTTCTTCTTTTGTTTTGTTTTTGGTTTTTAGATATGTTTAACTGTTTTGTTTATTTCTGGTTGGTTTATTATGTTTCTGATTTCTTTTGTGATTATTTGTTTAATTTGTGGTATTTTTGTTGTTTGAGTTAGGTATTTTTGTGTTGTAGTTAGGTGTCTTTTCTGTGATTTCACAGTATTTTGGGTGTTTTTGTTTGTGGATTTTGTTGTTTATTGTTTTGTTGGTTAATGTGTTTGTTTTTTATTTGTTTGTGTTTTATTATTTTGGTGTTTGGCGTTTTGGGTAAATGTTTGGTTTTGTTGTTGGTGTGTATTTTTGCGTGAAGAACGAGCTGCCTGTTGGTTCCTCATCTCCCCATTGCTGCTTCGAATTTTGGTTTCGATGCAGCAATGGGGGAAAGGAGGAGCCAGCAGCCAGCCCATTCCTCCCCTGGTAAGGTTCGTTAGGTAGGTCGGGGGAGAAGGAGGCAGAGAAGAGCTATCTCCCTGATGATGGTTCTCTCCTCTCTGTCTCCTTTCTCTCCCTGCTTACCTAACCGGAGTTCTGCAGGCAGCGATCCATAAGGGGTGGTGCTCTTCCTTGTGGATTGCTGGCTGCTGCTTTTGTATTACCTCCATCAGAAGTACAAAGGCAGCAGCCAGTTATCTGCCAGGGAGGGTGCTTCCCCTGATGAACTTCTGCCTGCTGGTGGTATTTTTCCCCACCACAGCTCAACTGACCTTGAGGCTGGTGGTGGTCTTGCCGTGTCTTTGGCGGGATAGCGGGGAGGAGAGGGAGTCCCTCCTCTCCCCGTTGCTCCGGGAAAGATGGCCAGCGGTGGTCTCGGCGTGGGTTTTTGTGTGTGTTTGTTTGTGGGGCCATGTGGTGGACTTGCGCTCCCGTTGAGGGAGGCTGGCGTGTTTTTATTTTATTTTTCGTGCACCAGCTTTCTCAGCGTTCTGCATGCTCAAGCTCTTCAGCCTGATTGGCTGAAGTGCACACGGCGTGCAGGACGCTGGGACTTGTAGTTTTGTTTGTTTTGTTTGCGTTCGTGCGGCAGTTTTTTTCTGCGGCTCGATTTCAATTGGGTGTGCGGCGGTTCCCAATGTTCTTTTTGCTCGCGCCTCTCATCCTAATTGGCTGAGGTGCGCTGCGGTGCAGAGGACATTGGGAATTGAAGTTGTTTCCCTTTCTTCCCGTTCGTGGGGCTGCTGCCCCACTGGCAACGACCAAAACCCCATGGTGCTGAGAAGGCAGGGGTTACGGTGAGTGCGGAAGGCTAGGTCGGGGATGGTTGGGCCTGGTGTGGGAGCTTTTGAACGAACCCAATGGTTAACCCCTCTTTTTATAGGTATAGATATGCAAAGCTGTGGAGGGGGCATATGAGTAAGCAGGGAGAAAATAAGGCCACATGCCAAGCTGTTTTCTAAACACTTGACATTGCTTGCACTTCCATATACATGCTGGAAATATGTGAAAGATGCTGCATTCTTAGAGTTGTATCCAACATTAGGATAGTGGGGAAATGCAAAAGGTAATACCGTTCCACATCCAGTTGGCACAAACACTAGCAGAACAAGTAGCACAAGTAACATGTAACCCCATATCGACTGTGGAGCACATTTGCCACAATTCCACCACTTATAAAATGCTTTGCAGCTCAAACTGCCATGCACATGTGGAGTCAGAGAATTGGATAGAGCCTAGGAAAGTTGCTTTTTTTTAGTACGATTCCCAAAGTCCTTCTGTCAACTGGTCATGGGCTGAAGAATTCTGGGAGCTGTCTGTTGTGTTCTGATGGTTTTACTGTACACATGGATTGCAATGTATCTGAGTCAATGTAACCTTGCCTATAGCAACAATGTAACCTTCAGCTGTATCATATAAGCCCTGTAATAGGACGCGAGCTAATGACCACCAGCTGGCAGCAGCGAGCGTCCAAGCTCTCTTGGTCCGAACTCATCAAAGGCAACAGCGCGGGAAGTTTTCCCGCCACTACCTACACCTGGACAAGAAGGGCGTGACCTGCAATGACGTCACGCAGACAGTAGCCAATGGGCTACCATGGCACCACGTTCAAATGTATTACTGCTGTATATAAAGAGCTATTGATCCGCCATTACCTCATGTTCCCTCTGTCCACGATGCAATAAACCTGAGTTAACCCAGCCCGAGGCTGTGTCCCGTGTCTTGGTTTGCATACACCAAATTGGCGACGAAGGTGGGATGATGGATCCCCACGGAACAGCCAGGGCACAGAGCGGGTTCAACATCACCAAACCGCAAGACTGGGAGCTGCTTGAGATGGACTTCCAGGCGGCACTGGTGGAACTCAGAGTCAAACAAGACGACGAGGAGAGGAAGAGGGCCATCCTCACCAGAATGCTCGGGATGGAAACCAAGCGGACGCTGGTGGGCATAATCGCTCCGAAGAAGGTGAGCGACTTTAAGGCGAGCGACATCATGAAGCTGCTGCGAGAGCGGTTCTGCCCCTCGAGGGCAATGTTTCCCGCTCGGAGCGCGTTTTGGAGGCGAGTCCAAGCGCCAGACGAGTCGGTTGAGGCATTCGTGGCCGCCATGAGGATAGCCGCCGCCCCCTGTAAATGGGGCGATATCCTGGAGATGGTCCTCAGGGACGGCGTGTTATGTGGCCTGAAAGACAAGGAGGTGCAGCGCAGCTTGATGAATAAGGAGCCGCCACCCACGCTGGCCGAAGTCATAGAGGCCGCGGAAGCCGCAGAGTCCACGAATGCCGGAGTGGACGAGATGCATCAGTGGCGTGAGTGGCGTCCTAAAGCCGGCAAGGCGGAAAATTCGGTGCACGGGAAGGCCGGACAGTCGGTGCACGCGACGCGGCGGGCCTCAAAGTCGTCTACGGAAGGCAGCGACGGCGAGGAGGTCCAGAAGGTCCGGAAGGGCGGTCGACGCTGCGAGGGTTGCGGAGCGGCCCACGAGCGCGCGAGATGCCCGTTCAGGAAGGCCGAGTGTTACACCTGCGGCCGTCGGGGGCACATCGCCAAGGCGTGCAGAAAGAGGAAAGAGGGCCGGAGGCAATCACAAGACCGCGCGGCCAGGCCGGACCGTCCAGCAAGGCCCAAAGATGGCGCCCAGACCACGAGGAAGCAGGACGGCGTGGGCCGCGTCTCGGACAGCAGCGAGGACGACGCCTCAGTGTTCAGCGTGTCCGCGGGACAGTCCCATTACTTCGTTGAGGTATTAGTACAAGGGGCCCCTATCAAGATGGAAATTGACTCGGGGTCCTCCTTTTCCATAATTCCCCAGAAAGAGTTCCTGAAAATCGACCCCCACGTGCGGCCAAAGCTTAAAGCGTTGAGGTCCACACTACGGGACGTACAGGGAAACAACATTCCGGTATTGGGGGTTGGGAAGTTTCGGGTCAATTTTAAGAGACATTCTGCGGAACTGCCCCTAGTTGTCCTGAAAGGGGGAAGCTGTAGCCTCCTGGGAACACAGTGGTTTCAGCCCTTAGGGTTGTTCATAGGGGGGGTGCATACCGTGGGGGGGGACCCAATACAAGCGGTTTGCGATGCGCATCCCGCCGTTTTTGAGAAAGGACTCGGAAAGTTCAAGGGACCCCCTGTAGCTTTCGACATAGACCCGGAGGTCCGCCCGATAAGACTCAAACCACGCAGGGTGCCGTTTGCACTCAAGGACAAGATAGAGGCGGAATTGGACAAACTGGTGGGCCAGGGGATTCTTATTCCTGTTGATTCCGCGGAGTGGGAAACTCCAATTGTAACGGCTCTAAAGGCTAACGGGGAGGTGCGCATTTGCGCAGATTATAAGTGTACAATTAACAAGGCGATCCGCCCTAATGCATACCCGGTGCCAGTGATAAGCCACCTTTTGGCCAGGCTAAATGGGGGAAAGTGTTTCGCCAAGCTCGATTTGGCACAAGCCTATCAGCAACTTCCTGTGACCCCCGCAACGGCCGCGGCACAAACGATAGTTACACATAAGGGAGCGTTCCAGGTGTCGCGGTTACAGTTCGGCGTGAACTCGGCACCCGGTCTTTTTCAATCGCTCGTGGAACGCCTCCTAAAGGGCCTGGAGGGGGTGTTGCCTTATTTTGATGACGTGTTGATAACAGGGGGGAGTGAGGCTGAACTAGCGAAAAGGTTGGACAAGGTACTGACCGTGTTCGAGAAAGCGGGGCTGAGATTGAGGAAGGATAAATGTGTTTTTTTCGAAACAGAGGTCGAGTTTTTAGGGTTCCGAATCACACCCGAGGGGATTAAGCCGTCTAAATCCAAGGTAGCAGCCATTAAAAAGGCCCCTCGCCCCACATCCAAGACCGAGCTGCAATCTTTCCTGGGGCTCCTAAATTTTTACCATACATTCCTCCCGCGGAAGGCGTCCGTGGCCGAACCGCTCCATCGGTTGCTGAAAAAGGAGGAGCCGTGGATGTGGGGTGATGAGCACGAGAGGGCGTTCAAAGAGCTAAAGCAACTCCTAACATCTGAGGCAATCCTGACGCATTTCGACCCCAAACGGCCTGTGGTCCTAGTTTGTGATGCATCCCCGGTGGGGGTGGGGGCGGTGCTTTGCCACGTGTTGGAGGACGGAAGGGAGGCCCCGGTAGCATTTTACTCAAGGTCCCTGTCCCAAGCGGAGCGGAATTACGCGCAAACCGACAGGGAAGCATTAGCAATCGTATCGGGGACCAAAAAATTTCACGATTTTTTGTATGGCCGCCCGTTCAAAATCGTGACCGATCACAAGCCACTGTTAGGGATTTTCACGGCAAGCAAGCCCACGCCGCAGATCCTGTCCCCGAGGATGCTGCGATGGGCTATTTTCCTCAACGCGTACCAACATGAGTTGGAGTACAGGCCCGGAAAGGAAATCAGCCATGCTGATGCGCTTTCGAGATCCCCTTTGCCATTGTCGGACGCCCAACGGGCGAGAGCAGAAAAGGACCGCCAGGTGTTGCTAATTGAGGTTTTAGACGCTCCCCCAATAGTACCAGCCGACATTGCTAGGGCGACAGGCAAGGACAGGACACTGGCGAAGGTTTGCTCGTGGGTGCAGAAGGGGTGGCCGGGTTCGTCCCCGAGTACGGAGTTCGACCCATTCTTTAGGAAAAAGCTAGAGTTGTCCCTAGAGAGGGGGTGCCTTCTGTGGGGCCAACGGGTGGTGGTCCCTGCGCCCCTGCGGACGAGGGTGCTCGAACTGCTGCACGTCAGCCACCCGGGCATAGTTCGTTCAAAGGCGCTGGCCCGGAGTTACTTCTGGTGGCCGCAGCTGGACACGGATATTGAGCACATGGTTGGCACTTGCGAGGCTTGCCAGGGGTCCCGCCCTGAGGCGGCCCGTCTTCCACATAGGGAATGGGACACAGCACGGGGACCATGGTCCAGGGTGCACGTAGATTTCGCTGGCCCATTCCGAGGAACCATGTTTCTCCTAGTCGTGGATGCGTTCTCCAAGTGGCTGGAGGTTATCCCGGTAAAAAGCACGTCCTCCGCCACGACAATTAGCCGGCTACGGAGAGTCTTTTCCACGTTCGGTTTACCCGACACTTTAGTCAGCGATAACGCTAGTTGTTTCACCTCCGCTGAGTTCGGGGCATTCATGGAGACAAACGCCATTCGGCATATCACGTCCGCACCGTTTCACCCGGCCACGAATGGCCAAGTGGAACGGTTGGTGCGTACAACGAAGGAGGCGCTGCGGCGCATGGGCCCGGGGGACCTGAATCACCAAGTGTGCCAATTCCTCTTAGCGTATAGGGTGACCCCTTTGGCGTCCGGCTACTCGCCGGCAGAGCTCTTGATGCGGCGAAAACTGACCACGCTCCTGTCCAGGCTAGACCCAACGAGAGTCGAGGATAAAGGGAAAAACGTGGGGTTGGCAGTCTCGAAAGGTTTCGCTGCCGGTGACCCTGTGCACTGCAGGAACTATTCCAGCGCAGGGCCAGCCTGGGTACCAGGGACGGTTGTAGAACAGACGGGACCAGTGTCGTACCGGGTCGAGACAAACACCGGCCTCCTCTGGAGGAGGCACGCAGATCAACTGAGGCACCGAGTGATTGGGCCAGTCAGTGGAGCTCAGAAACAGGATTCAGCGTTAGGGTTCTCCCCCACCCGCTTAACCCAAGGGGGAGACAGCAGTGGACAACAGTCCCAAGCATGGGGGGAAGGAAGCAGAAGCAGCGGCCCCGACTCATATCCTTTTGATACGCCAGCTCTAGCAGGGGCCGGGGAAGGGGGAGAGGAGTTCGCGACCGCTGCCCCCGATAGTGATTTTGATTTTGATTTGGCGAGCCGGGGGGGTTTTCAGGAGTGTTCCCCCACCCATCCAAGCGAGAAGAGGGGTTTTTCGTTAGCCCCCAGTGCCCCCGGTTCCTCCCTAAGAAAGAGCACACCTCCCAACAGCGCCGCGGAGCCGCGGAAAGTCACTAACGAGTCTCCCTCTCATATTGCAGGACAGGAGACCAGGGGACAAAGAGAAGGTAGCAAACCCGGGGAGAGGCAGCCCGCACCGAGACCCCAGCGTGTTCGAAATAAGCCATCTTGGCTGAGAGACTTTGTCTCCTAAGGGGGGGGGAGTGTGTTAAGGTGGGCTCGAGACTTTGTCTCGTCCTAGGGGGGAGGGATGTTGTGTTCTGATGGTTTTACTGTACACATGGATTGCAATGTATCTGAGTCAATGTAACCTTGCCTATAGCAACAATGTAACCTTCAGCTGTATCATATAAGCCCTGTAATAGGACGCGAGCTAATGACCACCAGCTGGCAGCAGCGAGCGTCCAAGCTCTCTTGGTCCGAACTCATCAAAGGCAACAGCGCGGGAAGTTTTCCCGCCACTACCTACACCTGGACAAGAAGGGCGTGACCTGCAATGACGTCACGCAGACAGTAGCCAATGGGCTACCATGGCACCACGTTCAAATGTATTACTGCTGTATATAAAGAGCTATTGATCCGCCATTACCTCATGTTCCCTCTGTCCACGATGCAATAAACCTGAGTTAACCCAGCCCGAGGCTGTGTCCCGTGTCTTGGTTTGCATACACCAAACTGTCGACCCTAAAAGTAACTTCTTATAACCCTGGCGTTGGGTTTGATACATGCAAGGATTAAATCAGACCTGGGAAGGAACAGATTTAGTCTAAAATATAAAGAGCAAAACTTAGTCTGGCTACTGTTGTCCATCAGAAACTCAGACCGGGACTATCAAGTATCACTTAGTGAAGTTGCCTTCCCAACACATGTGTCACCTTAAAGTCATTTTAATTCTGATGTGGTTATTGTACACCTTTTACAAATCTACACAGATGTCTGAGTTACAAAGATGAAGCATGGCTTTCAATGGACAAGGGGCCATTCAACAAGTACGTGATCCATTTTTTGGGGGGGAAATTGACACACACACACCATGTAATATGACCATGTAAAATGACTGAATGGTCCTAATGAATGTCTGTTTCTACAGCTCTAGTAAATCTGGTAGTTTCCTGATGCATTAGGCTAGTAATTCAATTACCGGCCAGCCAGGGATCAAATGCGTGGAGTACTGCAGTCCAAGGCATTTGAAAAGAAACAGCCAAAGGAAGTATTATTTTGTACGATACTTTTTATTTTGAAAATTTCAAGGTTCAGTTTCAGAATTGGCCACTAAAAGGAGCAAGAAAATAGTATTCTGATATGCCACGTAATCTGCTAATATGACTAAAAAAGAGAATTACTATTCCAAATGGAGTAGAATAGCAATACTAGTCACACTTTCGGTCAAAGCAGTGAGCAGTGTAACAGGTTCCTTTTTAAAAGAACAGTTCCAAGCTCTTATCGGCATCACAGATTTAGTGGTGTGTAGCAGCCCTGTTTGATATCGACTCTAATCTGGATCATCAGCACATGCTGAACAAATGTATTGGGTAATTGAATTGCCCTCCTTGTGAAAGCCTGAGTTTACCCTCTCAATTAGAAAAGGCAATGTTCTAAGGAGGTGCCTGAGCTTACAACATGGTCCTGTAGGTTTTTCTAAGAGCATCATCTGACTGATTTGTAACAAATGATGTCTCGGGATAATTGGCTTATCTTGGATCTTTCTTCTGGCATGATTGGTTTTGTGTATAATTCTATGCTAATCTGAATTCCTGACAGTGGAGAGATATTGAGCAAGAAGGTATTGCCTTCATTAGGTTAACAGATTGGTTGATATTTTCAGGTGAAAAGATGAAGCATGGCTTTCAATGGACAAGGGGCCATTCAACAAGTACGTGATCCATTTTTTGGGGGGAAATTGACACACACACACCATGTAATATGACCATAATTTCTGCTTCAAATCCCCCCTTAAAATTACATAATCCAGAGCTTTTGTATCAAAACTCTAATTTTTAGAGCTTTTCACTATTGGTGCCTAATGCAGAATGTATTGGTGAGGATTCTTGATGCATCACACCCTTTGTGAAGAGATTTTTTTTTTTGCATGGAGGAATGAGAATGTCAGGTAAGTTCTGATAGTGTTCTTCTACTATCTTCTTTATAAGGATTAAGAGTCACTGTCGTCTCCTGCCGGGGTACATCAAGATTATCTTCCCAAATTAGATCAAAATTCCCAGAGATCATTTTTAAACCTAAAAAGCGCCATGTTTCAAAACCACAACAGCTACAAATGGATTATGTAACCTTTGATCTGACACCCACCCCCCACCGCCCCCATGTAATTTTCCATAATTCAGATGGCAGACCCCTGCCCCCTCTCAAGGATCACATAATTGTTGAATGGCCCCGCAAACAGCCTCACTTCACTCACTGATAAGAGGAAAGCATTTTGTAACTACAAAGTGTCTTATGGTACTTTTAGGACTGAGAAGATTTTATTGGGTACAAGCTTTCGTGAACCTAGCTCACTTATCCGGGTGCATAGACTATAATATTGAAGTGGCAAGTTTGTATCTGCAGGGAGAATGGTTATGGAACTATGTCAACAGGTTAAAGAAAATGACAATGGTATTATTCACACTGGTCATAAACTTTCAGTGGACTACCCTGTTTCCCCGAATATAAGACACTGTCTTATATTTTTTTAAACTCCAAAATTAGCGTCGGAGTCTCAATCCCGCTCTCACCAGGGGAAACTTCCCTTGGTTGTGAGCGGGGAGGCAATCGAGACTCCGATCCGGCAGGTCTTCTTATGGGCCATGCCAGCCGCCTTACAGACGAGACCAGTCTCGATTGCACTTCCCTACTCACAACCAAGGGACGCTTCCCTTGGTTGCGAGTGGGGAAGCACGATCGAGACTGGCCTCAGCTGTGAGGCGGACGGCATGGCCCATGAAAGCCTGCCACGTCGGAGTCTTGATCCCGCTCTCACCAGAGGAAACTTCCCTTGGTTGTGAGCGGGGAGGCAATCGAGACTCCGACGCGGCAGGCCTTCTTACACGCCGGGAGGAGGGGGCTGGCGGTGGAAGATGGCATTACAGTACTGTACCTGGCTCTGGCTCCGCTCGTCCTTCTCTTCTGTCCCGTACACCGGAAGCAGGGAGTGCATGCGATCGGATTGCCAGGAGGTAAGGGGGTCTTATTTTCGGGTGGGGCCTTATATTTCAAATGCAGGCGGGAAAAGGGGGTGTGTCTTATTATGGGAGGAGGTCCTATAATCGGGGAAACACGGTAGTTAGCATAAACATCGATACAATGCAGGCATTTTGCAGGTGAATGAAAGGTTAAAACCATGGTATCCAAGAAGCGATTATTTACATGAAATGTAAATTATGTAGTGTTTATTTTAAAGATCCACCATTATAATTCTGTTATCTTATTCGGAAGAATGAGCTCCATATATTTTGACAGGCAAAGGAAAGAAAAGAAGCATGCATGCAACGGGAAGGCTCCTTGGAACAGTAATCTATTCTGTTTTATTTGTATTTTAAATTTAAATTTAATTTAATTTAATTTTCATATTTCTATAGCTGCCCTGCTCATAAGGACTCTGGGTGGCATACAATACGAAATAAATCCCAACACAGATAAAAACTCCATTAAAATATAAATACACCCCATTAAACCCCATTTTAAAAAACCCACCCGCACTTACTAAAAAGAGAAAAAATTACTCTGTTACATTAGACCAACCAGCAGGCGGGGATCACTCCTCCATCAGCTCCCCACACCTGCCCACCAGCCAGGTTTTTAGTTCTTTCCGAAAGGACAGCAATTCTGTCTGTAGCCTTAGTTCAACTGGCAGGAGTTTCCCTATCTGGAAACGGAGGACCCTTCTGTGCTCCTTGTAGATGTTGACATGAAAATATGCGTCCTTCAGGGAACTTTGGATATGCACATCGTGGTATTGATAATGAATAATGGTCAAATATGCTTTTGTCATATTTTAAAGCAGGAGTTCTAAACCTTTTGAAGCCATGGACTGGGTCATGCTCCCTCAGACAGTTTTGGGGGCTGGACGGACATTTTACCCTTCCTTCACCATATGGCACTTCCTGGTGTGGTGGAGGCGGTGGGGGCACATAAAGTGGTGCTGTGAGACACATCCGACCCATGGGCTGCAGGTTGAGAATCCCTGTTTTAAAGGAAAGGGGAGAAACAAAAATAAAAGGTAAAAAAATGGGGCCAGAAACTTCAAAGCAGTTTTTTAGTAACTAGAACACAGTGGAAAAAAATTTATTGCAATAACAGGTGCAAAGAAATAAATAACTGCTGACCTTCCAGTCATTAAGTTCAGCATCTTAACCACTAAGCCATTGTAGTCCCACTCTCTCATCCTAAAGGCAGCAAAGGAGTGTTATCATGGCTAGCAGCTCTTTATCTGGAAGCTCGTCATTAAGTGACTTATAGTCACTGTGGTAGCTCAGTGGTTAAGACACTGAACTTGATGACTGGAAGGTCAGCAGATTAGTAGTTCGAGACCTGAGTGCTGCATGATGGAGTGAGCTTCTGTCTCTGACAAAGCTCCTGCCAACCTAGCAGTTCGAAAGCAAGAAATTGCAAGTAGATAGATAGGTACCACTTCGGTGGGAAGGTAAACAGCATTCCATACACTCTGGTGTCGTACCTGCCACACGTCCACGGAAATATCTGTAAACACAGACAGCACTGCTTGAAACACAAACCAAACCCCTTTCCAGTATATAGACAGTTTTGTGGTTAGCTCTCCTTGGGACATGATAGTTTCTTTGGCCTTGATGAGAGAGTACCCCTTTTCTGGGAGTGTGCGTCAAATGCCTGCAACAGTTGTGTAATCAGCAGATGTTCAGTGAACAGATGTTTCCCTTTGCAACCTCTTCCTATGCTAAAAACAGCTAACCTGATTGCAGTCCTCACCAAGTCTCCCATGGGAGGGAATATGGGTAAAAGGGCACAATCGTGTTTGTGATAGTCCTGCGTTCCAGACATCCAGCACATTCTGTGATTGATCATTAAAGGAGAGAGTAGGATGGTTTTATATTTTTGTATGTGTGTACTGGACCTTTAGGGACTGCAGTGGCTTAGTGGTTAAGATGCAGAACTTTTAACTGGAAGGTTGGCAGGTCAGCAGTTTGAGACCCAAATGCTGCAAGACAGAGTTAGCTTCCATCAAAAGCAAGAAATTGCAAGTAGATAGATAGGTACCACTTTGGTGGGAAGGTAAACAGTGTTCCATACACTCTGATGTTTAGTCATGCCTGCCACATGTCCATGGATATGTCTGTAAACACAAACAGCACTGTCTCTTTGGCTGTAAACAGAGATGAACATTGAACCCTAGAGTGGCTTTTGAGCAAGGGCAGCCCTGACCTTTACCTAGTCAACCAAACTATTTGTCAAATAAAACCAGTCTCTCTTTAAAGCAGGGGTTCCCAACCTTTTCAAGCTGTGGGCTCTCTGAGACATCTGAGGTGGCAGACGGCCATTTTGCCCTGCTTGCACAATGGTGGTGGTCATTTTGAGGTGGTAATTTTGTCCCAACAACTTCAAAAGGGTGGCCATTTTGTTTCTCCCTGGAAGGAGAGAGGAAGATGCCAACCCTCAGACCACCCTCTCCAACGGAGATGAATTGCCTGCTTGGGGAAAGGGTGAGTAGGGCTTGTTAGTCCTTCCTTGTGGGGCTGAGGTGCCTGGTGGAGGGGGAGATTGCGTGAGACAAGGACAGGAGCCCAACGATTCTCCTCCCCCCCCCCACATACACAAACCATTTCATGTGGACCACTGCCCTAGCTCCCAGTGCCAGCACTGCCACAAGCTGTGCCATGTAAATAGCTTTGAGATGCTGTTTACAGGGTGGTCAGTAAGTCAGTACTCATCCATAGATCTTATATATCCATTGTATCTATGTGCTGTGTGGCTACGGACTTACAGACCACCCTAAAAGGATCCACACATGGGGAGAGGTGGGGGCCACATGAAATGGTGCCACAGGCCAGATCTGGCCCCCAGACCTCTTAGATTGGGAGCCTCTGCTCTAAAGTGACATAAAATTCTCTACTATTTAGCTTTGTCCATGGATTCCTCTAATTCATTTTTGTACAGAGGCTTTCCCAGCTTTCTTCTTTGTAATCAGAAAGGAAAATTTAAAAATATAATAATACTAATGCAGCACCCAAATAAAAACATACCAAAATCTATTTGGTGGGGGAAAATAAAAACTAGTACGTCTTAAATCCAAAACCTTTTAGAAAATCAATCTAAGTTGCAATGCAAACATTAAACAAGGCTGATTTCACTTTAATATCTTGTCATCATTGTTGTAGGCTGCTACTCGTCTCTGAGCATACATTCCCCCAACCCTAAAAATCATTTTCACATTTGATGGATGTGTGAAAGAAGAATGACAAACAGGAGAAATGCCATTGGCATGAAATTGTTTAAGGTGGATCCCAGCTTGCCATGAAGTGACCCTCACACTATGATCACAGAGCCATCTGCTGTGGCACGTAAGGTAATCTTGTATGTTTCTTAAAACACAGAAAGGTCTTCCAACCTCTCCAATCTTAAACTAATAAGGAAAATGTAAATTGTCCCATGTAGGAATCGGGGCCGCAGAGGGCCGGAGGTCCCGGAGGAGACTGATCAAGAAACGATACGAGGCAATATGGAGCGTGATCAGATCAGTAGTTTATTGAGGGAAAGCATCAACATATATAGGAGAAAAAGCGCAACGGTGGCAAAACTGTCATCTGACAGAAATTACCTCACCTATTTGCTCAGGTTAATGAGGAATCTCTCTAAGGGAAGTTAATTAACTCAGACAAACACCGACATGGGAAAACACCATTGTTTAGGGATAAGACTGGGGTAAACATGGCTGCTATTTACACCAAGGATAAGGATAAACTCGGAGATGAGTGATTACCTTAATGGGTAACAGGGTTAGATATTCGCTCTCTCAGCAGAATCGCTGGTCAGGTCAAGGAATTGGGTGAATCAAACCCTATCATTTATCCACCCCCCTTAATTTCTCTGCCCGCAGAGCCCACGGCTCAGGGAGCGTTCTCCCGAAGTGGCCTCTGCGCGGGCCGTTCCATGCCAGTGGGGCATGGGGAAACCGCATCTCCCCTTTTCGTTTTACTTAAGAGCCTGACCGGCGACTCTGCGTAAGAGAGGCATTAGCTGCTGAGCGGGAATGGCGCTTCGGGGTTTCTTCTTGGGGCGGCACTTCGAGATCAGTGAGGGGATACATTGCGCAAAGCAGCAGATAGCTATGTCCAGTATGACCACCCCCACGACCACCTTGAGTACCGTCTGGAGCCATCCCCATGGAATCCATGACCACATCCAATTCCACAACGAACTCCACCAAGTTCCCCATGCAGAACCTTCCCTTATGCCCGCGACTATTGTGTGGAGGGCCGTGAGCTGACTCTGTACCTTGCGGGAGTTGTCTGTAAGATTAAAGCAACACATACCGTGAAAGGATTCGCAACCCAAATGATGAAGCAATAAGAGGTAGTCTATAGCCGCTCTATTGTCAAGTATGGCATGGCGAAGCTCCGCCTGCTCCTAGTTGAGCAGCGCAATCGCCGAGGAGGTGTGGTTGATGGCCTTAGCCAACCCGCAAGCCAGTCGGCTGATCCTCCGAGCGTTGCCGACGGCTAAGCCTGGCACGCCAATTATGCTGACTGCCAACGAGACATATTCGGCTGGACTCATAACTCTAAAGCTGCTCTCACATGAGCTGTCTAACTGGGTGGTGCGAGTGTGCCGTATGGGTGCTGAAACATTTGTAACATTTGTGCTTGGGGTGACCATATCCTTAGTAGGGAGTAACAGTGTCAAACGACTAATGCAACATGTGGAGTCTGATACATTTGCGGGAATGTAGTTGAAGGTATACTGATTACATGTAAAGAACCAACCAGATGGTAACGTAACATGAGAATACATTGAACCAAGCTTCACTGGGTTATTGCAAGTCCAATTGCCACTGCCGACGTAGAGGCAGCGGCGCCTTCGGCCGACTGCGGAGCAGCCGGTCATTCGAGCACAGGTAGAGTTCGGGCTGACCGCCACTTGAGGAGTGTGGAGAGTGGCTGCATTAGCCGGTAAAGTCATTGTCAGCCGCATCTCCCAGCGGGCGTATTCCGAAGAAGCCGCTGGGTTGTACGGGCTGAAAATCCGTTTCACAAGCCAGTCCCCATCCCTTGGGTATGCGCCTGGAGAATGGCACACTGGGATGAGGCAGGTGCTCAGGATTGAGGCAGAACCAATGTCCTGTCTCAGGCAAAAATCGGACTGGTTGACGAGGCCCGCCAACCTTTCCCAAATGTTGTACTGCATTCTGGCAGAGAGGTCTCTGCCGGGCACCAAATCGTTGGCCTTTAACAAGGTAGCCTGAACGCCTCCCCCGGCAAATAGGGAGAGGATCAGGATGATGGTGACTGCCATGGTGTTGGCGTGAATTCGGGCAAAGATTGCAGCTACAAGATTCTCCGGTGTCGGCTTCTTTTCCTCGCGTTGGAGGGCGTCCTCGGCCTCACTGCAAAGGACCTTGACCATCCCCCAGGTGATCTTCGGCGCTGTCATCTGTGGCCGTCTCCTCCGACAGGTTTTCTCGGTCAGAGTGAGGTCCTCCATCTCCGGGATCGGGCTCGGGTCGGTCTGGGTCCACGCCATGTGGTTCCAAGTGAGGCTTGACATACCGAGCTGGAATCCAAACGACACCTGTAGGAGACATAACTGCAGCATACCCTCTTCCCCGGGTTATGAGCGGCGCCGGGCCCCTCCAGGAAGGGTCCGGTGGCACCCGGTATCGAACCAGCGGTCGCGGGAGAGCTTCCGAACGGCGGAAGTGCTTCTCCTGCGGTGTGCAATCCGAAAAAACATTAAGGTGATTGTACGTGAACAATACCTTATTCAGACAATGCTGTGCCTGAGCCTGTGACTTGGGGAGGGCTGGTGGCTCCCCCCTTTCTGTTTGTTTGTCAATATAGGACTTGAGCATCCGATTGACCCGTTCCACAATCGCTTGCCCCTGCGGATTGTAAGGAACGCCAAAAGTATGCTTAATATCCCAGGTGGCCATGAAGGCCACCAGCTGCCTGGAGCTGTAGGACGGGGCGTTATCGGTTTTAATTTGCCGTGGCTTGCCCATTGCCGCGATGCAGGAAAGGAGGTGCTGCTCCACGTGGGAGGCAGTCTCCCCTTTCTGCGCCGTTGCCCAAACGAATTGTGAAAAAGTATCAATGCAAACGTGCATGTACTGCCATCTGCCAAACTGCGGAACATGCGTGACGTCCATCTGCCACACCTGATTGGCCTCTGTCCCTCGTGGGTTGACCCCCCACGAGGGCCCCCCCGGTGCCCCTGCACAATGCTGGCAAGAGCGAACTATGCCTTGGGCTTGAGAAAGTGGCAAATTGAACTGTCTGGCAAGCGCTTTGGCATTTTGGTGAAAGAATGCATGACTCTGGATTGGCGTAGTGAAAACGCCTAACACTGAACGTTGCTGAATTTCCTTTGCCGCCGCATCCGCTCTGCTATTGCCTGCGGAAATCGGACCCGGTAGGTCTTGATGACTTCGGATGTGGGCAATATAGAGCGGCTCCGTGCGGTTTCGCAAATGAAATTGAGCAGTTAAAAACAGACTAAGCAAATTCTTGTCTATCGCGGGAGTGATATATGCTCCCGGTAGACTGTGAAGCAAATTCCTAACGTACTGGCTATCGGTAATGATGTTTAGGCGCTCCTTGGCGAAGGTGCGCAAGGCGAGGTTCACCGCTGCCAACTCCGCCCGCTGTGCGGACTTCTGTGGAAGAGTTAACAGCGTGCGCCAAGCCTGGCCCTCCTGCCAAGTCAAGACACCATATGTTCGACCACCATCAGTAAAAACTGTCCTGGCTCCCTGAAGCGGAACCAGCGAGAGCAGTTCGAACAGGCTGACTGTCTGCGTTTGAAGTGAGACAAGTCTGGGGTCCTTGGGCAAGTGGTATGCCAAGCTTCCAGTGAATCCCTCCAAAGCTATTGGAAGCGAGTCACCGAGCTGCATCAGTTGCTGAATCTGTTCTTTGGTGAACGGGACTACAATTTTGGCTAAATCGTGCCCTGAAATGTCCCTAGCTCTCAGCCTCCCGCAGTAAACCACCGTGGAAACTAACTCTTGGGGAGGAACGATGTTCCGGGAAGAGGTGTTCGGCAAGTACACCCATTCCACGATGTTCGCCCCTTTCTACTCCTAGAGCTCCGGTGAACATGGATCCTGCCCGAACTATGTACAAGTTCAGGATCGGGGCATATGGCCCTTGGGTGATCCTATCTACCCACCTCTGGCTGAGAACCTGGTTGACTTTCTCGAGAGCCAAGCGCGCTTCTCGAGAAATTTGTATCCGGTCTGCTGGCTGCTTACCCAAGGTTAGCAGCGAGAAGAGCGGTTTCAAAAGATCCGTATCCAATCTAAAATACGGTCTGGCCCAATTAATGTTTCCTAAAACCTGCTGCAATTCTACCAGGGTGACTGAATCCTTCAAATTGATTTGGGGCAAAACTGGTGCTGCGAAAGAGCGGAGAAGCCGATGACCCAAGTATGAGAAGGGCTCGGTTCTCTGCACTTTCTCTGGGGCAATGAGCAAACCTTTCTCCCCCAGGCTGGCCTGGAGGTCTGAAAACATGTCGCTGCCGAGTTGCGGCACCACGACCAAGATGTCGTCCATGAAATGACAAACTAAAGCTTTTGGGTAAAGGTTTCTAAACTTTGCCAGTGCGTTGTGAACATAAATTTGGCACAGGGTGGGCGAATTGAGCATGCCCTGTGGCAGAAATTTCCACGCGTAACGCTGCGTAGGCTCACTGTGGTTCACAACCGGCACCGTAAAGGCAAACCTTTCCCGGTCCCTGGGGTCTAAGGGAATCGTATAAAAACAATCCTTGAGATCTACAACTAGGATCTTACACCCCTCGGGAATCATATTAGGATTTGGGATGCCGCATTGAAGCAGACCCATTGGCTGTATACATTTATTGATCTCTCTGAGATCGTGGAGGAGTCGCCACTTCCCCGATTTTTTCTTAATCACAAAAATTGGCGAATTCCAAGGACTAGTGGACTGCTCTATATGTCCTGCGTCTAGCTGTTCTTTAACCAGTTGCTTTAGGGCGACTAATTTCTCTCCCACCACCGGCCATTGTTCCACCCAGACCGGCGTATCGGTGAGCCATTTAAGTGGCAACGCCATTACCCGAAGGTAAGCGTAGCACCGTACTGCTGTAAAATATCTCGCCCCCAAAGGTTGATGTGCACGTCAAGAATGTGCGGCCGAATTACCACTGTGCCGTCAGCCTTTAGAATCGTGACTGTTACCCACTCCCGGCTCCTAAACGCTTCCTGAATGCCGCCTACCCCACACACATCGGAGACCGGCTCAGTGGCCCACTCCCTTGGCCACTGGCTTCTGCTTATCACTGACACATCTGCTCCGGTATCTAACAGGCCTGAGAATGATCTATTATTCAGAAATACCTCAATAACCGGGCGCTGTTTCCACTCAATGTTGGTCTCCACTGTCGCTAAGACCTGGTATCCTTGCACTGCCTCACTGGCGCTCGAGCGGTCCTCTGACCGGGACTCTGAGCTGTCCCTGAGCCTTCCCTGGCTTTCTGCGGGCGAGTGACAAGGAACCATGATCAGTTGCGCTAAGGTGTCTCCCTTGTGAATTGTCTGGGGCAGGTGCGTCCAAAGCTGAACTTGGAGAACGCCTGAAAAATTGGAGTCAACGACTCCTGGAATTATAAGAATTCCGCGTGCTCCTGCTATGCTGCGGGGCAAAACTAAGCCTATAAAGCCCTTGGGCAGTGGACCCATGTACTGGGAGTCCACCAGATAGACTGTGCCTGGCAAGTCGCATGTGACGTCTGCCTGGCAAGTCAAGTCTAACCCTGTACTACCCTTGGGGCTGGCCTGCGCCCTCGCAGTGCCTGGAATGTGACCTGAATCTAGTCTAGCTCTGGCGAGCCTTGAATCTGGGAAGTCCCTGTTTGGACCGGGGCCAGAGACGTGCCCGCGTGCCGGTTTCCCGAACTCGGACAATTCCTGGCCCAATGGTAGCCTTTCTTGCATTTCGGACACAGGGTGTTTGGAGCCTTGGAACGGCCGGAATTTTGTCCGCCTCCCTTGGATCGGCACTCCCTAGCGAAGTGACCGACCTTGCCACAATTGTGACATGCTCCTTGATGTTTGCTTTTAGGTCTCTTACCCCCTTGCACCGCTGCCGCTAGCAAACCCATCTTATAGGATTCTGTGCCAATGTCGGCGCAAGCTCTAATCATGTCCGTGAGAGTCAAGTCGGGACGATTTCCCAGTGACTGCAGGATTTTACGGCAGTCTAAATTGGCATTGTCCTTGGCTAACTTGATCATGAGCTCTTGCTGGGCTTCCTCATTATCGATCTGCCTACTAATTGCCTCCTCCAGGCGATTGATGAAGTCCATGTAGGGCTCCTGGGCTCCCTGCTTGACTGCGGTATAATTTTTAGCCGCCTTGCCAGTCGCAGGGACCTTGAAAAAAGCCCTAAAGGCAGCCTCTGCCGACATCTGGAGAGTGGCGAGTGGCAAGTTGATCTGCGCATCGACGGATTCGAAGGCACCTGAACCATACAACTGGTCAGGAATTACTGCGCCTCCCATCCTGGCAGCCCCAGTTTGAGCTTCAAGGCGAAACTCGCTGTCCCAAATCAGATACTGGCTAGGGTTGAGCATCATCCGCATGACGGCTTTCCAGTCGTGTGGGATGAACATGGTGTTCTCGCACACTTGCTGAAGCGTGCCCCTAGTAAATCGGCTCTGAAGCCCTGTCTCTGAAATGGCCTTCCGTATAGCCATGAGAAGTTTATACGGGACTGGTGAGTGAACTATCTTCTGGGCCCCTGTGAGGGCATCCATTTCTAAGTGAATTGGACAAATCTGACTAAGCTCAGCTAGCTCTTCCGCTGGCAACTCCCCCTTCCTGATTTCTTCTTCCACGGTGCGCTGAAGGGCACTCTTGGTAACTTGGGAACCTGGGGCTGTCAGAGAAGCGCCTGCGCTCCTCATTCCTTGCATTCCGTCGGTGACGTCTGCAGCTGTCACCGAGGGAAAGTTCCCTACGCTACTCTGCCTAAATTGCAATGACGGATAGAGCGCCGTAGGCGCCGATGGCTCGGCTGGCGTGGCTGGCAGATGTGGGGGTTCTTTGGCCTCTATCCGGACTGGTTCTATCTCCGCTAAGAGTTTCCTACATTTGTCCCATGTGCGAATTACGCGCTCTGGAGCTTTCGGGGGTTGCTGAATGCAGTCTCCTATCTGATCCCAAAGCTCAAGGGTTAATGTACCTACTTCTGGGTAAAGCAGGCAGTGTCCCCTTAGGTACACCAAAAGTCTCGGTAGCTCTCAGCTGTGAAATCTTAACTGAAATATCCTGGCCAGGATCTTAAACTCTTCCTCACGAGTTTTTTGGCTAGCAGACAGATGCTGTCGCTGAGGACAGGTCCCCATATTACCAGCGAAGGGTCCTCCGAAGTTTCCTCCTCGGGACGGGTAGACGCGTCTTGGGCAAGTAATAGGTTCTGGCGATGATTCTTTGGGTAGAGCTCGGAGCGTGGTCCCCTACCACGGGCCCTCGGTGGCCTCTGCGCTGTCAGGGGTTCACAGCTGACCCTGCGGAATGCGTTTTCTCCGTAACCTGCAAGCCGCCGCGAAAGTCGGGAGCAAACTGTAGGAAACCTCTCGGTAATGCCTCGCCGCTTAGGCCATCTTCCCAACCGGCTGGTTTACCGGCCGGGCTGCCGCGCTGTCCTCCGGGATGAGCGGACGCGGTTCAAGTGCAGAACCGGACCGTGTGATCGCTTACTCTGAGGTAGACCGCTCGGGGGTCGCTTACTCACGAGTAAATCACGTCGGGGTCACCAGGTGTAGGAATCGGGGCCGCAGAGGGCCGGAGGTCCCGGAGGAGACTGATCAAGAAACGATACGAGGCAATATGGAGCGTGATCAGATCAGTAGTTTATTGAGGGAAAGCATCAACATATATAGGAGAAAAAGCGCAACGGTGGCAAAACTGTCATCTGACAGAAATTACCTCACCTATTTGCTCAGGTTAATGAGGAATCTCTCTAAGGGAAGTTAATTAACTCAAACACCGACATGGGAAAACACCATTGTTTAGGGATAAGACTGGGGTAAACATGGCTGCTATTTGCACCAAGGATAAGGATAAACTCGGAGATGAGTGATTACCTTAATGGGTAACAGGGTTAGATATTCGCTCTCTCAGCAGAACCGCTGGTCAGGTCAAGGAATTGGGTGAATCAAACCCTATCATTTATCCACCCCCCTTAATTTCTCTGCCCACAGAGCCCACGGCTCAGGGAGCATTCTCCCGAAGTGGCCTCTGCGCGGGCCGTTCCATGCCAGTGGGGCATGGGGAAACCGCAGTCCCAGAAATGTAAAATCCTACAAGAATTTCTTTTAAAATTTTAGTCATCTAAATTTCTAAAAGACATACATTTATCAGTCTATGATCATATGATATAATTTATGTTCCAATAGCTGTCTCTGTATTTGAAAATTATGAACCACTCCATTGTGATTTACAATTTATACGTTTACTATTGCAAGTAAATCTGCTGCAATTTCCATTTCATTTCATTTCATTTATTAGACTTGCATGCCTCCTTACTCGCCGAAGCGACTCAAAGTGGCTAACATACCATGGGGCAACATATATTACAATGTTACAATATCAAATATAAACCCAACAGCATAATATAAATCAAAGGGATTATTCACCTAGGCTTGTGCTTTATATTTGGTGGGAGATTCACCTAATCAGAATCCCATCAGCAGAGACACAAGCTAACTGGGATACTCCTACTTGTAAAAACATATACATTTCTGCCTGGGGCACTTCAGTCACTTGGATTTTCTTTTTCCAGTCTACTGACTGAAAGATCCTTGGAACAGAATATGTGCAAAAGGTGAAGCAACTGGATTAGTAAATCCCACATCGTGAGCTCTTCTTTATTTTAGCTATCTGTATCAGCAGTCCAAAGTTAAAGCCATCTTTTCAGGAGACAAACACATTTGATAATCAGTGATCATAAAATGATGTTGTTGTTGTTGTTTTGCATTGTCAGCTGATCAGTCTTAGATTTGTTATAAGCACGAGTCCCTATCAGAGTTTGAAAACATTGTTGTTGTGTGTGTTTTTTGGACTATAACTGCCAGAATCTGCCTGTTGGTAATGCTGCAAAACCATTTGTTAAGACCAAAAAGTAGTAATAAACTCCGTCTAATGTTCTTCTGTATATCGTCTTAATGTAAAACTAATCAGGAATAATGAATCCCAATATCCAAGGATGATAATCTTTATGTAAACAATACTCAAAAATGCTTATTTTCAGCAGAATATGTACAAAACTCAAAGTAGATACATTCTCTATGTCCATATGTACAAAACTCAAAGTAGATACATTCTCTATGTCCTAATATCTTGTTGTAAAAATAGATCACTCTTTCGGTCCTCCAACGAGGCTACTTGATTTAAATCTAGCGGAGTTGAGCTACCAAATTGCAAATAGCTATTTCGGTCCTCCAACGAAGCTCTTGGATGCTATTCTTGCGGAGTCGAACTCCTGTAATATATATCCGATACTCCCGACGTTTTACCCGGTTATAAAGACATTTTATTACTATTTCATCAGGGGAGTAATTTGTCCATCTTAACTGCGTCCTCTCTGCCTCCTTCATTTATTCTCTATGGTGCTTTAGGACAGGAGATTCTGGATTTGAAGTTAACAACAGCAACAGCAGCAGCAGCAGCAGCAGCAGCAGCAACGCCACCGCCGCCGACAACGACAACAACAATGACAACAATGCTTGGTCTCCAGGCTCAGGAAAACGCTTTCTGCCAAGAGAAATTATTTTTATTTGTTCCATATTTTTTTATCTCAGTATGAGCACCCCCTCTGTGTAATAATCCTTCACACTCCAGTTACAGTCCATCCAGCATGCACCAGTGTTAATAGATGACCCCCATTACCACCACCACTTTTGGGGTCCTTCTTGGTCATATCTCAAGTTGGCCATTATGCAACAGGAACAGTTTCAGGGCTGCATTGTTGAAGCCTAGGCCAGGATTTTTCAGACGATGGATTTTTAAGGTACATTTACCCTTGAGTTAAACTTCCTGACCTCCATGTAGTAATATATAAACTATTAACTTTGGGCTAAAATTTACTAGTAGAGAGGACAAAGGGAAATAATGTAGCCCTATTTTGTAATACCTTAAAAACAAGCTAAACAACAAAATGAGGGATAATTCTTTTCTTTTAGTTGCTGACCACAACATTTCCCCTCCACCAATAGTGGTACAGTGGAGTTGTATGATCCTGGAAAGGAAAAACAGCAGGTTAGGTTGTAAAATCCTGGATTTTTTGTATGTGCAGGATTAGTTCTAAATGGTGGATGTTGCAATGGCTCCCAGGTGTTGGAGTGGCTGGCCGCAAGGAAGACACATGAGACAATCGTGCGGTGAAGTCCAGCCCTGATCTGGGTCGGGTGGCATGTATTTATTACCCTGCCTTGGGGTGATGCGCGCGTAGGATGCGCGTGACCCCCTAATACAGAAGGCTTGCATACATGGCGTTTTCCGGTGGTCCAGCTACAATGCTAGCTTTTGGAAGTTACCCTGGGGTTAATGGACAACTCACACCTAATTACCTTGGGCTGGTGAAACCCATTGTTCCTGCCCTAATCTCGGAGTCTATGTGTATTGACTCCGGGCACCTAGCTTGTTCTGCTGTCTGGCATGGCTTGTTTGTCCAACTTAATCTGCAGCCAGAAGCGGATGATTGTGTATTTCCATTAGAGTCATCATCTTTGGTTTTTGCCCTGTTTCTATCATAGCCATCAGCCAAGGCTTTATAATTTGCCCCCCCAAACTAGCTAACTAGCCCGTACCCCAATTGCCTTTCCAGCAAAGTCCGGTTGGTCCCCGGATCTGTTGAAGGCCAGGTGAACCCCTTGGGAAAGGTTTGGCCAATTATTCACACGGGCAACCCACAGGTGGATTAGCTGTACAGATTTGAAGTAGGATAGCTGGCATGAGGATACCTTGAAAACCCTATAGCAGTTACTATGAGTCACATCCAGCTTGATAGTACTGTATGTCACACACGCACAATGCTTTGGAACAACGAAATCTGTGCAAGAGAAAAGGATTCACTTGCATTACATTGGCATTGATCTGTTGTGTTTCAATCTTAAAAGTATAACACATTGCTTTTCATACTGCAGTGGCTCAAGTGACTAAGACGCTGACTGGAAGGTGGCAGGTCAGCGGTTCGATAGCTGAATACTACAGGATGGAATGAGCTCCTGTCCCTGTCCCAACTCCTGCCAAACTAGCAGTTTGAAAACAAGAAATTGCAAGTAGATAAATAGGGACCACTTGGGTAGAAAGTAAACAGCATTCTGTGCACTCCAGTGTCTAGCCATTCCTGCCACATAACCACAAAAACATCTGCAAACGCAGACAGCGCTGGCTCTTTGGCTATAAACAGAGATGAACACTGAACCCTAGAGTCAGATACGACTGGCTTTCGAGCAAGGGTGACCTTTACCTTTCATATTCACATCAACATATTAACTGGAAATACAAATTGCTTCCCCACCTCCAGGACAAACAGAACTACATAACTGTGGTATGCCCGCGTTCATAAATTGGCCAAAACCTTTCCCGATGGGTTCGCTCGCTTACGCACACGGCTGAGGACCACCACGGGCTTTGATGGAAAGGAAATTGGGGTGCGGGCTAGAACAATTGGAATGAATCATGAAAGCCTTGGCTGGAGGACTGCGCAGGAAACAGGGCAAAAGTAAAAAGTTGCTGACTCCCGGGTAAAACTCACCCTTCTCCTTTTGGCCAAAGATTAGGGTGGGCTAGTTTCCTGGAGGCGGGATATCTGCGCTCCGCGATAGGGCGAGAACAATGAGTTTTGCCAACTCAGACCTTAGTTAACTGCGGGTTGTTCATTATCTATAAGGAACATGTCCGGATACAGGTATTATCTTGACCACCAGAAATGCCACGTATGCATAAGCCTTCTGTAACGGGGTCACGTGTGCCTTAGGCACGTAGCCCTTGAATCAGAATAATAAATGCACCACCCGACTTAGGTCGGGACTGGACTTTCACTGCACATTCGTCTCACATGCTTTTCCTTGCGGCCAGTCATTCCGAATCTCCGTGGGCCATCTCCACACCAGGCAGCCCATTCCGCGGGCCATCACAACACATAACCATTTTCAACATCTTTATGGACTTTTATTCATTTTCCAAAACTGCATTGTTTCTCATGAAGGTATCAACCCTTCTTTAATAAAACATAAACTATAAAATCTCCCCAGGTATCTTTAAAACACCTTTATATTCACACAAATTGTTTAAAAGTAAAAATTATCACATTTTTTTCCTTGAAAGATCTAAGTGGCCTCTTTACCATAAAAATTGTGAAAACTTCACAGTCTCACGAAAGTCACCATCCTTCTTGGAATTGCTTCAGACACACCCAATTGGGAGCTGGTTCTTTAACAGTGAGCCAAATTCATGGAAAACAACATGTGAGACTAAGAATGCACTTCTTGGTTACGTAGCAGTTGCCTTAAAATATAATTTTCATTCTTCTTGGTACATTAGTAAAATCCTAATCAATTTAAAGCTTGTCTTAATCCCAAACTGGTTTTTATGACTAAATGTTCTTATAATTCATGTTGCTTTTTAATGAAAGGATCTCCTTTGATGTTGTTAGTTTATATAACTTGGTCTTTTTCCAAGCAATATGTCCAATCCTCTATTTTCCCTTGAAATAAATTACATAAAATTTGGAGGATTATTCTGAACGTGGGTGAGGTTTTTTAACCAGAGTGAAGATTGTTATAGCTAACAAAACTGAGGTATTATGAGATTTTGACGAGGCTGTTCTTTTCCTATGATATGTGTGTTTCCTGTCCACTAAGGAAATAAACACCTCTCTGAGTATTGCAAATAGGAAAATATACATAAAAGTTCTTGCATATACTTTTAATAATTACACTGTGGAGAAAACTATGGCAGGTTCTTCTGGTTACACAGGAATGAGAGTGGCTTCACTTGAAACTCCCTGTTGTATTCAGCTGATACAGTTCAGAATTCCTGCTTATATATGCATCTAGTCTTTCTAATTATGTCCAAATCTGCCAATCAATTGTTTGTAATAGTCGAAACATTGTCTGTTGTCTTTTCCAAATTCTTTTCTGAGAATAAACAAATTGGTCTATTTTATTTTGAATAATGCTGTCAGTTTAGAAAGCACTATTTGGTTCTGTCCCATTTCCAAATCAGTTTGTATGTGCTCTTAATATTGGGGGTGTTCTGCACTGCCGTAACCTTGGATTCCAATGGATTTACCCCATCGGGGGTGATTCGAAACCCCAGAAACTCAACCTTATTTACAAAGAACACACATTTGTCCCTTGTCAGGCGTAGCCCAGCCCTCTCGAACACCGTTAAAAACTCGTCTAACCTCTGGGCTAGCTCTGACTCATTCCCAGTTGTTGTCAGAACATCATCAAAGTAGGGGAGAACCCCAGGGAGGCCCTTAAGAAGGCATTCCACCAGTGATTGAAATATCCCGGTGGCTGAGTTCACGCCGAACTGGAGGCGTGTCACCTTAAATGCACCCTTGTATGTAACAATCATGTGGCCAGCTGCTGCTGCTGGTGAGACCGTTAGCTGTTGATACGCCTGCGCTAAATCCAATTTCGCAAAACATTTACCCCCATGTAACGTGGCTAGTAAATGGCTAACTACCAGCGCCGGGTAGGCGTTGGGGCAAATGGCCTTATTAATTGTACATTTGTAATCAGCACAAATCCTAACCTCCCAGTTGGATTTCATAGCAGTAACAATCGGTGTCTCCCACTCTGCAGAGTCCACTGGAACCAAAATCCCCTGACCCACCAATTTGTCCAATTCCGCTTCAATCTTGTCCTTTAGCGCAAAATGCACTCTTCGCGGCTTGAGCCGTATTGGGCAAACAGAAGGGTCTAAATCAAAGCCCTTGTACTCCCCAAGTCCCTTTTCAAAGACAGTGGGGTGTGCGTTGCACACATCTTGAATTGGATCAGTCTGGATGGCGTTGATGCCGGTTAACACAATGCCCAATGGTTCGAACCATTGGGTACCCAGGAGGCAGTTGGACCCCCCCCCCTTGAGAACCACCAGAGGCAGCTTCCTCGTGAAGTTCTTGAACTGGTATCCCCAGCGTGTACATTGCCGATGGCCTCATCCTTTCGTCCTTGGTGGCTGGTCCGGTCAGGGTCTCGCTTCCTGCGCTGTCTGCATACCTTTGCGATGTGCCCCAACCGACTGCAGTTGTGGCACACTGCCTTCTGGAACAGGCATTTCTTCCGGTCATGTGAGCCCCCGCATCCCTTGCATTGCCTGCTCGCTTCGGTGTCTCGCCACTCGGACACCCTTTTTTCCCACTTTCTGCACCTCTGGTTCACTCTTGCTCTTGCCGCATCCTGAAGAGGACGTCGCAGCGGCTGCAGCAGCTTGCTTCTCTCGCGCACATGGTTGTGAGCAGCTGTGGGCTTGCACAGTGGACGCTGAACTTCCCGGGGCAACGAGCCTCACCCTGAATGCCAAACGAGGGAGAAAAAGCGGCAAGGGTGTAAGGAATTAAGGGGAGGAAGGAGAAAATACACCCAGAATAGAAACAAGGGTATGGAAATATGTAACCAGAATGTAAATTAGTGAAAATACAATGATATATACATGACAAGGAATAGATCGAATATTATACAAGCTAGGCACACACCAATAAAAAGTCGAATGGCCAAGGGCCAAAATGTACATATAACAACTTTGAAGGAAATGGAATTCTAGAAATATAACATGTCATGACTGTGGAGCCTAGTTAGAAAGTCCGTATCAAAATCGTAGCAAGAAATGCGTATCATGGGGGCAAGTTCCAAAGTACGATGCGGAAAGTCCGTGTCAACAATCCATGTTTAGGCAAAAGGAGAGAGGTACAAGGTACAAAATAAGGCAGCCAGGAGGGCTATGCAAGAAGAACAACGTCGTTGCAGCAAAAACAGGTCGATATCCTTCCGGTAAAAGCTATTTCATACTCTTTATCAAGATCTGCAACAAAAGAAAACCAAGACCTCAAAATAGACTACAATAACATGCAAAACAGCACCATATCAAAACACATGTACAAACATAATAAACAACATAACAGTAGTACCTGTAAAGACGCGCTTTAAATCACCTCTAGCAGTATTCTTATAAAGGGTGAGAGCGTTAAGAAAGCTAGAAATGTAACAGCTACATATAGTTCCCGGGAAAACTCATGTGGATCTAATAGCTATGATTAACAATTCAACAATAAGTAACCAAGAGTGCCAAGTTAAAGAGGAAGAGGGAAAAACCGTCATACAAAAGTAATACAGAAGCTAAAGAAAGGCAGAATAGTCCTGCTCCGTATTTAAACCTAAGGGATATAAGGTAGAAAAACAGTGAATGTAAAATGCTTCATGTTGCAATAAGAAGCGTTCTTTATCAATAGTATGAAATTGACGAGGGGAAAACGATTCAAGTACAGCAATTTTAAGATCAGTGGGTGCATGGTTCTTGTCAATAAAGTGAGAAACAAGGGGGGCTGTGATTACATTGTTCCGAATGCGAGAAAGATGTTCCCCCAATCTGGTTTTCAGCGGTCTCGAAGACTGTCCTACATAAGCAAGATCACAGGAGCAGATGATGATGTACACGACGTCACGTGAATTACAATTGGAGAAACGGGATAATAAAGGTACTACTCGGAATGGAGATCACATCCTTTCCACATGTATCGGCAAAACTTGCAGTGCCCGCAAGGATGATGCCCAACAGGTAGTGTAGAAGAGGATACTGGTGCGGGTAGGCAATCGGTTCTAGATAGAATACTGGCTATGGTTCTGGTCTTGTGGAACCCAATCATAGGTTTATCTTTACAGCCAGAAATAGAATCCAGTATATGCCAATGCTGATGTATGGTTTTCTTGATTTGTTGTGCTAAGGGAGTAAAGTCCAGAGACCAAAAAATGTTGTTTTGTTTATTCTTACCCTTGCGCTGAAACATGGAACACCTGGATCTGTGGGTCACTTTCTTATATGCATTATTGATCACATGAGCTGGGTACCCCCTAAGTTGAAGTGACTGCCGAATGCCAGTGGCTGCTGATTTAAAGTCAGAATCATGGGTCGAATTCCTCTTAGCCCGAAGAAATAAGATGTACGGAATGTTGTTTTTCAAAGAATGAGGATGGTAAGAATGAAATTGCAAATAAGCATGTCTGTCCATAGGCTTATTGAACAAGTGCATGTTAAGTTTATTAGCAGAAACAAAAATTTCTAAATCCAAAAAGGATACAGAATGGGAGCTGGCTGTATGTGTAAAAGATAAGTGATCATGTAAAGAGTTAATCCAGGTAAGAAAATTGTAAACAGAAGCCGGATTAGAAAGAACAAAAAACAAATCATCGATGTAACGCTTGTAAATCAAAATATCAGGGGGAAAAAGGATTCACAGAAGGGTTTAAGATAAATGTGTGGTCAAAATTATTCATGTAGATGTTAGCCACCGAAGGGGCAAAATTTGAACCCATAGCCACTCCTTGTATCTGTAAATAAAATGTATCAATGAACTGAAAAAAATTGTGCTCAAAGGCTACGTCAAGAAGGTCTAAAAGGAAATGTGTAGGAGGATCAGGGTGTGTACGTAAAGATAGAAGATGTTCAATGAGAATCCGAACTTCTTGAAGAGGTATATTAGTATAGAGGGTAACCAAAATATGGTAACCAAAATACAATCATCAGGGACAGGAGAATGTTCTAAAAGTTGAATGAGATGAGAAGAATCCTTAACATAAGAAGGAGTGTCAGAAGCAAAGGCACAAATGTAAATGGCAATAGGTTCTAAGAGGGCATCATAGGCAGCTATGATTGGTCTGCAAGGTACATCGATGGAGCCTGACTTAAGCTTGTGAATTTTTGGCAATAAATGAAAAATGGGTACACGCGGATGTGTGTTAAAAAGGAAACGGAAAGTAGATTCCGAAATATATCCCATGGCGAGTCCTTCCTGAAGTACTATTTTAATGATATTGGAAACGTGTGCTGTTGGGTCCCTGTCTATGGTATGGTAGAAATTGCGGTTAGAGAGTTGTTTGTGAGCTTCTTCAATATAATTAATTCTGTTAATGACAACTACCCCACCAGCCTTATCCGCCGCCTTAATAATGATGTCAGGATTGTTGCCTAAACCTTCAATAAGATGCATGTCTTCACGAGACAAATTGTAAGAAGAATGATATCGACTTTCTAAGGCAGAAATGTCCTGTAATACAACCCTTCTGAAAACTTCAATAGCAGGGTTGTCGATAGCGGGGGTGAAGGTGGAGCGGGGAGCAAAAGTATTGGAACACCCTGGGGAGTCCTTTAAAAAGGCTCGCAATTTGAGTAAGCGAATAATATGAGATAGGCTCATTACATGCAAAGCGAGATAGTTCAAGCCTTACTTCGTTATAATATTGATGCTTATGGCTTACAGTTTATGAAAACCCCAACCCCCCAATCTCATGTACCCCATAATCATCACATAATCTCATGTACGCTGTATGCCATGATCATCACAATTATAACGAATTAAGGCATGACCTCTCGCTTTGCATGTAGTGAGTCTATTTCATATATTTGCTTCACCTTTTCAGTGAAATGAATGAACATTTGCACGATATTCTCATTTTCTAAGTTTCACCTGTATGAATTAAGAAGTTATATATGTAGTCAAAAGTTAAAAGTATCTCATTAGCTATTTCAAAACTAGTCATCAACCTTGATATCAAAAGGAAAACCTTGTTATGAAAAGGAAAGTTCACTAAGGGAAGTTCACTATATTTGATTAAATGGTGATACGGTAAATCAGTTACTTATCACATGCATGCAGTTAGGAATCTGTGTTTGAAACATCAAGGAGTCTGTGATGTTCTGGTCCATGCCTGAGCCTGGTGGCACTGGCGGTGGTCTCATTCGCCTGCCCGCCCGCCCGCTTGTCCTCCTCAGCTCCTCCTTGCTCTGTCCAGTGGGCTGATAACACTGCCCTCCCTTCCATGGCTTCTTCCTCCTCTTCACCTCCGGCCTTTTGGGGTGGCCAGAGGGCTTACGATGGTGCTGGTCTTCCCTGCCACCTGCCCGACCCATGGCTTCTCCTTCTTCTCCCTCCGGCCAGGTGGTAATGGCCAAAGGGGTGTTGAGTCAGCGATGCGGGTCTCTTCTGCTGCCCGACCCGCGTCTTCTCCTCCTCCCTCTGGCTAGGTAGTAATGGCTGAAGGGGCATTGGATCAGCGGCGCAGGTTTCTTCTGCCGCCCAACCCACGGCTTCTCCTTTTCCTACCTCCAGCCAGGTGATAATGGCCAAAGGGGCGCTGAGTCAGCGGAACGGGTCTCTTCCACTGCCCGACCTGCGGCTTCTCCTTCTCCTCCCTCCGGCCAGGTGGTAATGGCCATTACTGCAAGGGGATTATGTTTGGAATGGGAGAACTTTGGGGAAGGTGGGAGGACAAGCCATCCGATTTCATTGGATGAACTGCAATCTTGCTTCTGAGAATTCTTAAATTTCATTGGATGTATATCTTGGAGATTATTGCTCTGGTTAGCCCAGCTGCCTCCTCCTCCCCCAAATCTTATTGGTTGCACATTTTTGGGCAAGGGAGAAGGGACAGGTGTGTCAAAGCAGAGAGTTTCTCCATTATCTTAACTTCCTTTCTTTGTTTGTGTAAACTGATGTAATCAAGTGTAATTAGCATGAAGCTTGTGCTCTGTAAACTTTTTTCGTATTTAACTTTTGTTGTGTTCTGTAAAGCTGTGCCTTTAACAATGTACCTTAGCCATGTGTTAACAATGTAACCTTTCTGTGTGCAACATTATAACCTTCAGCTGTATCAATGTAAACCTGATAAGGGGACGCGAGCTAGTGACCACTAGATGGCAATAGCGAGCGTCCAGCTCTCATGGCTCAGATTCACCTGGATCAGCAGTGCGGGAAAATTCCCCGCCACCTCTTCACCTGGTCAAGAAGGGCGTGACCTTCTACGACGTCACGCAGGCAGCAACCAATAGTCTGTCGACGAGCCACATTCAAATGTATAGCCAGCTGTATATATTGAGCTACCCATCCGCCATTACCACATGTTCCTCCGGATCATCATGCAATAAACCTGTGTTAAGCCAACCCTTCGGCTGTTTCATTGTCTTCGGTCCCTTACACCAAATTGGCGACGAAGGTGGGATATGGCAGCCCACGGGACCAAGACATGCGCCGGTTTCGAAATCAGGAAACCGGGCGACTGGGAGATCTTTGAGATGGACTTCCAGGCAGCACTGATTCAGTCCGAAGTCACGGAAGGGCCATCTTCACCAGGATGCTCGGACAAGAAACCAAAAGGACCTTGGTGGACCTGATTGCACCGAGGAGGGTGAGCGAATTCAAGGCCAAGGAACTCATGCAGATGCTGCGTGAGCACGTCCGGCCCGCCACGGCGATGTTTCCCGCTCGGAGTGCGTTCTGGAGGCGAGTCCAAGCGCCCGGGGAGACGGTCGCCGCATTCGTGGCAGCCCTGCGGCTGGCGGCCGGCCCGTGCAAATGGGAGAATGCCGAAATCACCCTCCGGGACTGTGTGCTGTGCGGCCTGAATGACGCCGAAACCCAGCGCACATTAATGAACCAAGAGCCGCCTCCCACGTTGCAGGAGGTCGTCAGAGCGGCCCAGGCCGCGGAAGCTACAAAGGCTGGGGTACAAGAACTCCAGGACTGGCGGCCGAAGTCGAGCAAGGCAGAGACTCCGGTACAGGCGGCCCGGCGAGCTTCGAGGTCGTCCACAGAGAGCAGCGACGACGAGGACGTCCGGAGGGTCCGGAAAGAGAGCCGGCGGTGCGACGGCTGTGGAGCGGCCCACGACCGCGTAAAGTGCCCGTTTCGGAAGGCCGAGTGCCACAACTGCGGCCGCCGCAGGCATATCGCCAAGGTGTGCAGGAGGAGGCGCGAGACCCGGAGAAGCTCAGCAGACCGTTCCGCGGGACAAGACCGCTCAACGAGACCCAAGGACGGCGCCCAGGCCACGCGGAAGCAGGACGGCGTGGGCCGCATCTCCGACAGCAGCGAGGACGACGCCCCAGTGTTCAGCGTGTCCGTAGGACACCCCCGCCACTTTGTTGAGGTACTAGTCCAAGGGGTTCCCATTAGGATGGAAATTGACTCGGGGTCCTCATATTCAATCATTTCCCAGAGGGAGTTTTTGAGAATTGCCCCCCACAAGCGACCCAAGCTCAAAGCGTTGAGGTCCACACTACGGGACGTGCAAGGGAACAGCATTCCAGTGTTGGGGGTTGGAGAATTCCAGGTTAAATTCAAGAAGCACGCCGCGTCCCTCCCCCTAGTCGTGCTTAAAGGGGGAGATTGCAGCCTCCTCGGAACTCAATGGTTCCAGCCCCTGGGGTTGTTTATTGGGGGGGGTGCACGCCGTTGGGATGCACGCCGTTGGGACTGATCCAATTCAGGAGGTGTGCGAGGCGCACCCCGAAGTTTTCAAAAAAGGACTGGGGAAATTCAAGGGGCCCCCAGTGACATTCGACCTGGACCCGGAGGTCCGCCCAATTCGTCTTAAACCACGCCGGGTGCCGTTCGCACTTAAGGACAAGATAGAGGCGGAACTGGACAAATTGGTGGGCCAGGGAATCCTTGTGCCTGTAGATTCTGCGGAGTGGGAAACTCCAATTGTAACCGCACTAAAGGCCAATGGGGAGGTCCGCATATGCGCCGACTACAAGTGCACCATCAACAAGGCGATCTGCCCGAATGCATATCCGGTGCCGGTAGTCAGCCATCTGCTGGCCAGGTTACACGGGGGAAAGTGTTTCGCTAAGCTCGACTTAGCACAGGCCTACCAGCAGCTTACGGTGTCCCCTGCCGCAGCTGCTGCGCAGACCATAGTCACCCATAAGGGGGCGTTCCAGGTGACGCGCCTCCAGTTCAGCGTGAATTCGGCGCCTGGAATTTTCCAGTCACTCGTGGAACGCCTCCTGAAGGGGCTGGAGGGGGTGTTGCCTTATTTTGATGACGTGTTAATAACGGGGGGGGGGGAGTCAGGTCGAATTGGCCAAGAGGTTGGGGAAGGTCCTGACAATATTCGAAAAAGCGGGGCTGAGACTGCGAAAGGACAAATGCGTCTTCTTCGCAACCGAGGTTGAGTTCCTAGGGTTTTGTGTGACTCCTGAGGGGATAAAACCATCCAAATCCAAGGTGGCAGCCATTAAGAAAGCCCCCCGCCCCACCTCCAAGCCCGAGCTGCAGTTGTTCCTAGGGCTGCTCAACTTTTACCACTCCTTCCTCCCCCGGAAGGCAGCGGTGGCTGAACCGCTACACAAACTGCTAAAAAAAGACCAGGCATGGAAGTGGGGCGATGACCAAGAAAGGGCATTTAGTGAGCTAAAAAGCCTCCTAGCGTCCGATGCCATACTGACCCACTTCAACCCCAAACGCCGGGTAGTTCTGACCTGTGATGCATCCCCGGTGGGGGTGGGGGCGGTGCTGTGCCACGTGCTGGAAAACGGAAGGGAGGCCCCGATAGCATTTTACTCCAGGTCCCTGTCCCAAGCTGAGAGAAACTACGCACAGACAGACAGGGAGGCACTAGCAATAGTTGCGGGGACGAAAAAATTTCACGATTTTCTGTATGGCCGCCCCTTCACCATTGTAACGGACCACAAGCCCCTGCTAGGCATTTTTACCGCAGATAAGCCCACCCCACAGATCCTGTCCCCGAGGATGCTCAGGTGGGCCATTTTTCTCAACGCGTACCAGCACGCGTTGGTCTACCGGCCCGGGAAAGAGATCAGCCATGCGGACGCTCTATCAAGGTCTCCCCTCCCCCTGACGCCCAGCCAGGTGAGCAAGGGGGAGCGGGACCATCAGGTCCTTATGATAGAGGTGCTGGATTCGCCCCCCGTAATGCCCGCCGACATTGCCAAAGCGACAGAGAAGGACAAGACGTTAGCGGCAGTTAGCTCCTGGGTGCAGAAAGGGTGGCCGGCGTCCTCCCCAGCGGAGGAGTTCGCCCCATTTTTCAGGAAAAAGCTAGAGCTGTCCCTAGAGAGGGGGTGCCTCTTGTGGGGGCAGCGGGTGGTGATTCCCACTTCCCTTCGGCCGCGGGTGCTCAAACTGCTGCACGTCAGCCACCCCGGCATCGTGCGATCCAAGGCGCTGGCCCGGAGTTACTTCTGGTGGCCCCAGCTGGACGCCGACATCGAGCACATGGTCGGCACTTGTGAAAGTTGCCAATGCTCCAGACCAGAGGAGGCCCGCCTTCCCCACAGGGAATGGGACACGGCTAAGGGGCCGTGGTCCCGGGTGCACGTTGATTTCGCGGGCCCGTTCAGAGGCACCCTGTTCCTTCTTGTAGTGGACGCCTTCTCCAAGTGGTTGGAGGTTATCCCAGTCACGAGCACCTCCTCGGCCCAGACCATTAGGCATTTGCGGAGGCTCTTTTCCACGTTCGGCATATACGACACATTAATTAGCGACAACGCTAGTTGTTTCACGTCCTCCGAGTTTAGGGCATTCATGGAGATTAACGCCGTTCGGCACATCACCTCCGCCCCGTTTCACCCAGCCACCAATGGCCAAGTAGAGCGCCTCGTCCGCACCACGAAGGACGCGTTGCGGCGCATGGGCCCTGGGGATCTGAACCTACAAGTGTGTCAGTTTCTGCTAGGGTACAGGGTGACCCCGTTGGCGTCAGGATACTCCCCCGCAGAGCTCTTAATGCGTAGGAAACTGACCACCATCCTTACTAGGCTAGACCCCACGAGGGTAGAGGACAAAGGAAGGAACATTGGACTAGAGGCCACAAAGAGTTTCAGTGTAGGCGCCCCCGTGCATTGCAGGAATTACGCCAGCACGGGCCCAGCCTGGGTACCGGGTGTAGTTGTGGAGCAAACCGGCCCTGTGTCGTACCACGTGGAAACCAGCACAGGGCTCCTGTGGAGGCGGCACGCGGACCAGCTCCGACGCAGGGTCTCCGATGAGCAGGGCACAGACCAAACAGAGGAAAAATCAGCGTTAGGGTTCTCCCCCACCCGTTCAGCCCAAGGGGGAGGGAAAGGGGGCCGCGGGTCCCCACCAAGGGGGGAGGAGGATGTTCTCGTAGATATCCTAGGGGATCTTTCTGAGGAGGAGGAGGAACCCGACCCCATACATATCTCGCGGAATGTCCCCACAAATGCGGATACCCCAACTGAGTTAGAATTTGATTTTCAGAACCGGGGGGGTTTTTCGGAGTGGTCCCCCACCCGTCCAAGCGAGAAGAGGGGTTTTTCGTTAGCCCCGATTCCCCCCGGTCTGCCCACAATGGAGTTCTTCCCTTCCCCTAAGGCCGCCAGACCGCGGCAAGCCACTAACGAGTCTCCCTCTCCCATTTCAGGACAAGGGACCAGGGAACAAAGAAGCAGTAGCGCCCCCGGGGGGGTCAGCCCTCTTCACGGCCCAAACGCACATGCAACAAGCCATCTTGGCTGAGAGACTTCGTCTCATCCTAGGGGGGAGGGATGTTGTGTTCTGTAAAGCTGTGCCTTTAACAATGTACCTTAGCCATGTGTTAACAATGTAACCTTTCTGTGTGCAACATTATAACCTTCAGCTGTATCAATGTAAACCTGATAAGGGGACGCGAGCTAGTGACCACTAGATGGCAATAGCGAGCGTCCAGCTCTCATGGCTCAGATTCACCTGGATCAGCAGCGCGGGAAGATTCCCCGCCACCTCTTCACCTGGTCAAGAAGGGCGTGACCTTCTATGACGTCACGCAGGCAGCAACCAATAGTCTGTCGACGAGCCACATTCAAATGTATAGCCAGCTGTATATATTGAGCTACCCATCCGCCATTACCACATGTTTAATTTAATTTTTAATTATCACATTTATATACCGCTCACTCGGCCAAAGCCAACTCAGGGCGGTTCACAATAAAAATTAAAAACACAAGTTAAAACAGTTAAAACAGTTAAAACTACCCACCCCCTAAAAACAAGGGCTGCAGGATCCAAAGGCACCATGGGGAAGAGTTCTTCTACACCAACCACCCAATGGCGGTTACCCTTCCACCCGCACCCCACACTTGACCCGCCAGCCAGGTTTTAAGATCTTTTCTGAAAGGCAGCAATTCCGTCCGGAGACGTAGCTCTGTTGGCAGGAGGTTCCAGAGGGCCGGTGCAGACACGGAGAAGGCTCTCCTCCTTGTGCCAGAGAGGCGAGCCCCTCTGGCTGATGGAACGATTAGAGAGCCCCTCCGGTCCGCTCTGGTTGGACGGACAGACGTCCTCAGGGCGATGCGGTCTCTTAGGTAACCCGGCCCACTACCATATAGGGCTTTAAAGGTCAAAACCAGCACCTTGAATTGCACCCGGAGACAAACTGGCAACCAGTGCAGCTCCCGGAGCAGTGGCAAAGCACGGGCATAACGCCCACACCCCATCACCACCCGGGCTGCCGCATTTTGGACCAGCTGTAGCCTCCGAATGGTCGTCAAGGGCAGCCCCATGTAGAGCGCATTGCAATAATCTAGTCTGGAGGTAACCAGAGCGTGAGTGACCATGAGCAAGGAGTCCCGGTCCAGGAGTGGGCGCAACTGGCGGATCACCCGCAGTTGGGCGAAAGCCCTCCTGGTCACAGCCGCCACCTGTTCCTCTAGCAGTAGCCGTGAATCCAGGAGGACCCCCAAGTTGCGCACTGGGTCTGTCTGGGGCAAAATAGCCCCATCCAGAACCAACGATGGTAGCTCCCGGGTTAATGCAGAACCCCCTATCCATAGCCACTCAGTCTTGCTGGGATTCAGTTGTAGCCCGTTAGCCCCCATCCAGACCCCCACAGCTTCCAGGCATCTGGAAAGGACTTTGACGGCATCACTGGGGTCCCCATGGGCCGAGATGTACAACTGAGTGTCATCCGCGTACTGATGGTACCGCACCCCATGGGAACGAATGATCTCACCCAGCGGCTTCATGTAGATGTTAAATAGGAGAGGAGAGAGCACCGAGCCCTGAGGCACCCCCCATTTGAGGGGCCTAGGACTGGACCTCTCACTCTCCAACCACACCGACTGGGTACGACCCCTCAGAAATGAGGAAAACCAGGACCACACATTACCCTGGATTCCCAATCCTCGGAGCCGTCCCAGAAGGATACCGTGGTCAACGGTATCGAAAGCCGCTGAGAGGTCAAGAAGAGCAAGGACGGATGGGTGACCACCGTCCCGCTCCCGCCAGAGATCATCCATCAGTGCGACCAATGCCGTCTCGGTACCATATCCCGGCCTGAATCCTGACTGAAAGGGGTCCAGATAATCCGCTTCATCCAGCACCCCCTGCAGCCGACACGCCACTGCCTTCTCCAACACCTTCCCTAAAAAGGGGAGGTTAGAGACAGGCCTATAGTTGGTTAGGACAGCTGGGTCGAGGGAAGGTTTCTTCAGGAGGGGGCGCACCAAAGCATGTTTTAAAGGTGCAGGAAACTCCCCCTCCCGCAATGATGCATTGATCACAGCCCCAACCCAGTCACCTGTCACCGCCTTGGAGGCTTTCACCAACCAGGTGGGACAGGGGTCCAATGGGCAGGTAGTGGCGCGCACAGCTGCAAGGAGCCTGTCCACTTCATCAGGGGCAACTGGATCAAACCGGTCCCAGATGGTATGGCAAGACTGTGCTCCAGCTCCCTCCGGACTCTCCCCAACCACGCCGGAATTAAACCCAGAGCGAATCCGATCGATTTTCTCCACTAGATGGTCAGCAAAGTCCTCAGCCGACCCCTGCCAACCAGGCACCGGGGTCCCCCTACCAAGGAGAGACCTGGTAACCCGGAACAGGGTGGCCGGGCGATTGTCAGCGGAGGCAATAAGGGTGGTGAAGTATTGCCGCCTCACCACCTCCATCGCCACTAGATAGGCCCTAATAGCGGCTCTAGCTAGTGTCCAATCGGAGTCTCTCTGGGTCTTCACCCAGCGGCGCTCTAGGCGTCTCTTTGCCCGTTTGAGCTCCCGCAGTTCATCTGTGAACCACGGAGATGACCTAGCTCGATGAGCTCTGAGAGGCCGTAGTGGTGCGATTTCATCCAAGGCCGCTGTTGTCATCCTGTTCCACAGGTCAACCAGCGCCTCGGGCGAATCGTGTTGCCGATCCAGAGGGAAATCCCCCAGTTCCCTCTGGAATCCATCAGGATCCATCAGTTGCCGGGGGCGGGCCATTCTAATAGGCCCTGCCTCCCTACGATGAAGCGTCGCACCCAGGAAGTCTAGAGCCACCAAATAGTGATCTGACCATGGCACAGGTGTTATGTCTAATTTCCGTAGTCTCAGATCACTCTGCCAGCGCTCCGACAAAAAGATTAAATCTGGTGTGTGGCCACTGCCCCTGGTCGGGCCCTGAATTACCTGAATCAGGTCCATATCTGCCATGGAAGCCATGAACTCCTGAGCCACCCCGGAGCCAGTCCCCAGCGAAGGCAAATTGAAGTCCCCCAGAACCATCAGTCTAGGGAACTCCAACGCCAACGCTGAGACGGCCTCGAGGAGCTCAGGCAGGGAGTCCCTTACCCTGCAAGGGGGCAGGTACAGGAGTAAGACTCCCAACTGACCCTTAAAGCCCAGACGCAGAAGCAGGGCCTCACAACCCAGAATTTGTGGAGCGGTGGCCCTGGTGACTCCCAGTGACTCCCTGGCTATGATGGCAACGCCACCGCCCTTACCCTCATCCCTAGGCTGGTGCCAAATACTGAACCCAGCTGGACACATTTCTGACAGAGGAACCCCATCCTCTGGTCTCAGCCAGGTCTCAGTGATACATGCCAGGTCGGCCCGCTCCCCCATAATGGAGTCTTGTATCAGGGGGGCCTTATTACATACCGACCTGGCATTCATCAGCAGCAGCCTAAGGGCAGGGTCACCCTGGGTCAGCTGCTCAGGACCTAGAGGTGTAACCGTGGGGCTGGAACGAGGGACAGCTACTAAGCATCTGCCCCGCGTTCCCCGGGTGCGGCCCGCCCCTCGGTACCCGCTATATCGCCCCATGCCCATCACAACCTCTATATTGGTCTCCGGAGCCTCCCTGCTTGCCCTGGACAGAATGCTGCCTCTCCTTCCTGGCTGGCCTGGCAATCTCTCCCTCCCTCCCTTCCACCCCAATATAAAACCGCCCCATTCACTCCCCCCACCACCCTCCGCACGGCTCCGGTGGTGATGGAAGTGGTGGGGCATTCTTCCACAACTGTGTTGAACCCTCAACTGCCGGGCAGGGCCCGAAACGCCGGCCGATGGCGAGGCCAGCGAGCCTCTTCGCCCTCGCCGGGGCCGAACACAGCGGGGGTGATGTTTCGTCCGGCAGGCCCCCTCGCCTTTTGAGTCCTGGCGAGGGGCGGGGGGCGGGGCCCAAAACGCCGGCCAATGGTGAGGCCAGCGAGCCTCTTCGCCCCCGACGGGGCCGAACACAGCGGCGGTCCTTGGCGTTGGCCCCGCATTTGAGGCTGCCTGCCGAAACTCCCTCCAGCTGTGCCTGTTCATCTCCCGCCGGTCTGGCCGGGAGGGAAAGGGAGCGCCCGGTGTCCTTGGCGTTGGCAGCATCGGCCCCACTTTTGAGGCTGCCTGCCGAAACTCCCTCCAGCTGTGCCTGTTCATCTCCCGCCGGTCTGGCCGGGAGGGAAAGGGAGCGCCCGGTGTCCTTGGCGTTGGCAGCGTCGGCCCCACTTTTGAGGCTGCCTGCCGAAACTCCCTCCAGCTGTGCCTGTTCATCTCCCGCCGGTCTGGCCGGGAGGGAAAGGGAGCGCCCGGTGTCCTTGGCGTTGGCAGCGTCGGCCCCACTTTTGAGGCTGCCTGCCGAAACTCCCTCCAGCTGTGCCTGTTCATCTCCCGCCGGTCTGGCCGGGAGGGAAAGGGAGCGCCCGGTGTCCTTGGCGTTGGCAGCATCGGCCCCACTTTTGAGGCTGCCTGCCGAAACTCCCTCCAGCTGTGCCTGTTCATCTCCCGCCGGTCTGGCCGGGAGGGAAAGGGAGCGCCCGGTGTCCTTGGCGTTGGCAGCATCGGCCCCACTTTTGAGGCTGCCTGCCGAAACTCCCTCCCGGATCATCATGCAATAAACCTGTGTTAAGCCAACCCTTCGGCTGTTTCATTGTCTTCGGTCCCTTACACCAAAACTTTATCTTTGGGGACCCTTCCTTTTGTGATTATGTTAATGAGCCCTAGCTAGAAAGATTTTAGTCTCTGAATGTAACTAAAGTATGAAAGATACCTCAGATCAACAGAACTCCAACTCTTCTGCAACAAATTAGTTAGGGGCTCATTTTGTGGGTGGACTTTGTTTAATTGATATGGTACCATCAATTTAATAAACTCCTTTTAAAATTTAACCCATAATCTAATGTTGTCTTGGTTCCTGATTCAACCTTGCCTGTGGGACGATCCCCAAATTCTTTTTTTATATATATAAAGGTAATTCTCACTCCATTGCCTGGGCTTCCTGCAGGGCTTATGCATGGAGTACAATTTTCCAGGTAAAACTAGCCAGAAAATGACAGTTATAGAGCAGTTTTAAAATGTAATAAATAAATGCATGGGATACAAACACCTCACAACAAATATATAAAAATCCTGTAGATGGATTAAGAACAGTGTTTCCCAACCTTTGGCATTTTTCCCCCCAAACCAGACTGCTTCTTCTGTGTCTAGGCCAGACGTGAAACTGCTAAAATGAAAACACTTTTTTTGTGGGTTCGCTCTGCAGTTCCTTTTGCCTGACCCAGTGTGAGAAAGATTAGCCAGCCATACAAGGTTGCGGTTACCAATGTATGCCCAATTGTGAGAAGAAGGAAAAACACACACACACACTCTTCAGAGAGGCTCTTTCTGTGTACCCCAGTTCATGCACTGAAAATAACAGTCAACACTATTAAAATTATGTTTTAGAAGCCTAAAAACATGAAGATATATCTTTGCACTGTGCTGAAAAGACAACAAAGTGGACAAACCAAATTCTCTAGGGAGTTCAAGGAGAATGTGGCCATTCATCATGGTGGCTGGGGGAACTCTAAGACGTTTTTCTGTTTTATGCACTTTTGTATGGTTTTATCTTGTTAGTTTTTACTGTTTTTATTTTCTTAAGGGGATGGGGAGGGTTTGGGCTGGGTTTTTAGATCTTTTTATAACTGTATGTATTTCTATGTATATGTTGTTAGCCATATGGTTGGCGCTTGCGCCAGAAGAGCGGGATACAAATTAATAATAATAATAATAATAATAATAATAATAATAATAATAATAA